>JAHBCN010000067.1:0-322340 GCA_019359885.1 Listronotus oregonensis
GCTAGTTACGTACAGTTTTAGGTCATCCATATAAAACAGATGGGTTACCTTATGCTCACGTCTTCCAGGTGGTCCACAGCAATATCCGCGTGTTTTCGAAGAGACACGGATACGGGAAGCAGCGAAATACAAAATAGAAAGGACTGAGTGAGTCACCCTGAAATACGCCCCTTTTGAACGTAATTGGTTCGGTAATAATTTTTTGTTCTCCAGATGTTATAGAGAACTTTGATTTCCAAAGTGACATCAGTCGCTCAATGCATCGGATTAGGTTAAGAGGAACCTTAAGATCTTTAAGCAGATGCAATAGTAATTCGTGAGATGTTGTGTCAAACGCTTTTTTGTAGTCAATCCACGCCATATTATGGTTGCGTTTGTATTGGATTGAGTCTTGTGTAATGCATCTATTGATTAGAAGATTTTCTTTGCAACCATTGATTCCTCTTTTTCCTCCTCGCTGCTCCCCTACATCAGAGAGTATGGGATCAACTGCACTCAATGTTCTAGAATATAAAATTCTGGTGAAAGCCTTGTAGCAAGTATTAAGGAAGTGATCGGTCTATAGTTTTGGGTAGTTTGAAATCGCCCTTTTTGGTATCAATATGGTTCGGCCTTCAACAAACCACTCAGGAATTGGCGTGTCCCCGTTGAGCCAAGAATCAAAGATTCTGGTTAAATGTGGATGTGTACTGGGGAATTTCTTCCACCAGTAGTTGTTGATACCATCCGGACCAGGTGCAGAATAGTTTTTTACACCATCCAGGGCACTTTTCACCTCCTCCGGTGTGATCGGCGCACTCTCATGCTGGTCAAGCTGCTTGTCCGCACAATAGGCTCTAAAGTTAGTCAATGCTGGAGTGTCTCGTTGTAATGGCTTTGAGACTTCGTAAACATCCTTCCAGAACTGTTCCACGACATTTGCTGATGGCGGATTTTCAATTGTTGGTGTTGAGTCTGCGAGAAAGCTAGAAGGCCTAGTCACAAATTTATTTATGTTTCTTATCCCTCTAGCCTTTTTCTTTAAGCTGTTGTTTATAACGCCCAATGATCTTATGCGGTCTAGGCAACGCTGTTTGTTTTTATATTATTATTATTATCTCGGCACCCACACCAGCTTTACCCTGCGCACGCCTATGTTTACAATGAATTTGTGAAAAAATCAGAATGGCAAGTACCAAAAAAAACCTTTAAATTTGCCATTTTTATTGAATTTTTGACATTTTACAGATTTTTTATTTTAAAAATTATATGACGCGCAACAACATATTGTTTTTTCTTTTATATTACAATTAATAAGCTTATAAACTACCATTTTTTTATTTTTATTTTGGTGTTGAGCGCATCATTAAATTTTTTAAATAAGACAAAAAACGTGTAAAATGACAAAAATTTAATAAAAAAACGGAAGTTGGAAGATTCTTTTGGTACTCGCCATTCTGATTTTTTTACCAATTTATTGTAGACGTAAATAAAGATACTTGCAGTTATTATAAATATAATAAAAAAGGCCAAAAGTGAAACTCGAAATGATGGGCATCAAAATTTCGATCTTTACTCACCTCTTTATAATTTCTAAATATTTATATAGAGATTGTCATGAAAAAAAAAAAATTAAATAATAAAATATTTTAAACGCGCTTTTAGGGTCCTCTGGTTAAACCTTCGCACTAGGCGTAATAGCGCGTCATTTGTGGTCTCAAATTAAGCGCTATCAAATTTGTTGAAAAAACTATCCAAAAAAATTAACTGATTTTTATGAGCCTAATTTTGTTTTCAGAAATCACGGAAAATTAAATCATACTAGATTCTCAAATAACTAATAAATCTCCAAACTTAATCACTGATTGCTAAGGACAAAAATATAGATTTGTAATAATAAAAACTAATAACTATTTTATTATCTATTTTTTTAGAATTCAAATAAAACAATTTCGTAACTTCGAAACAAAATAATAGTAATAATAATAAACTAAAAAGAAATAGGTAAAACAATACACATGCATCTTAAACAGGGGGCCATAGTGTTTTAGATTCCAGGTTTGATTATATTTTTCCTAGTTATCTTTTTGTACAGTTAAAGTTAGGATTTAAAAATATTTTTGGGATTAAAAAAAAATACTGGTATGAAAGTAACATTTCATTTTTGTCGTTAGCGCTTAGTCATAAGTTTGCAAGTTTATTAATTATTTGGGAATCATTTTTGATAATTTACATACGTTTTGAACACCCTGTACGATTTGCCTCACAAAAATTTAGTTTGTTTGTCCTTTTTCTTTTTGGCACTCAAATCCTTGGATTTTTCTGGCAAAATTAAAAACGATACACTGCAATAAATTAAGTGCTTAAAAAATTATTTACTTCTTTAATCTTCATGATCTCAGGAACGAAACACTTCACGTATTAATTTTCTACAATATTCGCATTGCGAATGTGTAATCTAACACAACTCTTCATCTTGTAAACTCTTGTAACTCCATTTAAATCTATAATAAAATAACTCTTTTGGTTCCTAATTAAAAACAAAACCCAAAGAAAAAATAAAAAATAAACATTTATTTATAATTATATTTTATAATAAAAAACTACTTTCTAAATATGAACATACCTTAAGTTTAAAGTCAAACCCCAACTTACATATAATAATAAAAACTAAAGTAATATTTTCCTGAACAGCTGCTTAAAAAACTAACAATAATTAAATAGACAATTCTGGGCTTGGGGTTTAAATGTGTTACTAATAAAAAATAACTTTACACATACCAGGTAACTAAAGAAACAAAAAAAAAAAATAAAAAAATAAAAATAAATAAATAAACAGATTTAATCTTAAAAATGCTGCAAATTACAAGCCTATTTAACTGTTTATTTTACAGCATAGTTAAAAATAAAAACTTTAAGTTCAAATGTAACACAAAAGAAAAATATTTATATGACGCTGACAATAGTAACAAACTTATAGTAACTTTTTCATATTACACATTTTTTAGCCCCTGAAACCTTACATATTGACCTGGGACTCAAAATATAAACTTGGTAAATTTCATAAACAAAATATGTTTTTCTGCACAGATACTAAAGTTGTTACTATAGCATTATTTAACTGTCATTTGTGCATATAATATCAAAGTTTAACATAATAGCTATGGAATAAATTTCAAATTTTAACGTAATTATGGACCTTATTTTAACAGTTACTAAAAACATTTTTAAGACACAAAAAGAACTAAAACTAAATACCTGTACAAAAACTTTTTAGGAGGTAACTCTTTAGCAATATACAAGTTATAGTACAGGATCCCACTGCTCGATTCTGCAGGTATCTGTTTTTTTGATACAACCAATTTTAAATGAATGTTAAGGAAGTATGCAATGGATTAGGGATAGGTTGCCTATAAAAAATTAGCTGCAATTATCTGTATTTAATTTTAGTATGATTAATTCGCGAACATAACTTGCAACTATATGTTTTTTTAATGAATTTTAAGACATTTGAAAGATAATAATGTCACAAATTGAAAAAGAAATGGTTGCCAGCTCTCAGTCAGCTGCCGCGTTGGGGTTGCCAGCTGTAAACAGGTATATCAGTGTTAATGGTTTACACTTACCTGTGAACGATTCTCGCTCCAGGTAATTGAAAGCACAAGAGAGAAGATACACGCATTGTTATGTGCTGTAATCAAGAGTATAATGTAGTGTCGATGTAGTTCTAGTATTTCTTTACTTATTTTTTATGAAACATAAATTTAAGAGCATGATGACTATTTTTTGCGTGAGAAAAAACCTATATTTTCTTTTACTTGTATTTTTTTACTTGAAAAGTTGTCTACAGAATCTTTAAAGAAAATCGATTTTTTTTTTCGTTTATTCATTCAATGTTCATGGTTAGTAATATTTCTGTTTTTATTGGATTAAGATCTATTTTTTTTATTATAAATCGTATTAATATTATTTTATTTTATTAAAAATATTTGTTAAATGAAGGTAAAATTAAATTTATCTTATAAAATAATAAGTGTATTTTGATAAAATCTTCCATTTTGGGTGTAATCAGTTTTAAGAAGGAGGAATTTTAAGAAAGTTTTGCTGGTTAGGTTCGAGTGGGGCGTTATAACTTAAAAACTAGCAGAGTACGAAAAAAATTGACTTCAGATTCGTGATCAGCATAATAATAATATATATTATACAGTGTCAAAAAAGTCCAATATCCCCGTTGACGAATTATTAAGGGGATCCCGGACTTTTTTGACAAACTGTATATAATATTTAGTGTTTGTTTTGAGTTACATCGGAATCGAGTTACATATTCACTCAGAAATCAAGAATTTAAAATTCAAACGATTAAAAAAATAAAATTATTATATAATTCGAATTATCAATTAATCCAAATATTGAAATCATTCATAATTCAATAATTCGATTCTTAAAATAATCCGATTCTGCCCATCACTAGTATACTATACGTAAACTGTCGTTTTGGTATAAGGGTCACAGCTGCCATGTTTTTTCCTTGTTTACAGCAAATAACAATGCGCTTCCACTTACCTGTAGCGAGAATCGTTCATTGAAATCATGACAACCTCTGTTTGCGGCCATTTTCCAACTGGCAACCAAGGATTTTTGTAAATAGTAAAACTTTAATTTTGTATTAAAAATTTAAAAAAAACAGGTAAGTTTAAACAATTAACACCGATATACCTGTTTACAGCTGGCAACCCAAACGCTGCGCCTGACTGAGAGCTGGCAACCATTCCCTTTTCAACTTGTGACATTATTATCTTTTAAATGTCGTAAAATTCATTAAAAAAACATATAGTTGCAAGTTATGTTAGCGAATTAATCATATTAAAATTAATTACAGATAAATGCGGCTAATTTTTTATAGGCGACCTATTCCTAATCCATTGCATACTTCCTTAACATTTATTTAAAATTGGTTGTATCAAAAAAAAAAAAGATACCTGCAGAATCGAGCAGTGGGATCTTAGTCTATTAATTATTTACAAGTGGTAGGAATTATTTTACAAAGTTTGGTAGGCATATTAAACCTAGGTAGACTTTTTGGGTTATGGTTTAGCACAATGTCGTTTATTTTTTATCTTACATTGACATTTTCTTTTGAAAAATAAATTAGTCTTGATATTACAGAAGAAAAATAATAATTAATATTATAAGAAACTGTAGTCCTATTCTCGTGGTGATCAAAATAAGAACTAACACAGCACTTAGTGCTTAAAATATTACTATTCGTCACCCTACTAGTAATGAAATATGGAGATATTCTTTCGTATTTTATTTATTGGGCATTAAATTTTAAAACTGAGTTGTTAAGTACAAGGCGATTTGCTTGAATTTTACGAAACTAATTGCGCAACAGAAGTTAAACAAGTCTGATATGATTGGAACAAGAAATTACCAACATTTTTTAGCGTTAGGATATGAGTTATATAAAATTTGATTTTCCAGAGCTTGGCTGCGTGTTAAAGAAAAAGCCACAATATATAATTTTAGATTAATCACACTACATAGCTAGTTCCTCGTTTAGCATTTGGACATCAGTGGTCAAAACTTTTGGTTCATCTTTCCCAGTGACCGACTACTAACCCTGCAAGGGTAGTTATAAAATATTCTTAAAAAATGTGATTTTTCTTCTATATACTATAAAAAATGCTTTTAACACTACCTAAAATATCTTTGGATTGTCTATAGAAACACACACCACTGTCTATTTTATAATAATAGAAAGTGTTGAGCGTTTGTGCCAATCGGTATTTTGGTGTTACAACTTTATTACAGAGGTACTCTAAAAACAGCTATTTGTTTGAAGTGGAGAAGAACTTTAGTAAAAAAAGGCAACTTTAATTTTGAAAACATATTATTTAAAATTGATAACATAGGCTTTCGGGAGTTAAAATTACTTTACTTAATTTCAAACAAAATGTTACCTAAATACCAACTGTTTCAAATCATCCCACTTCTGAAATGTCGGCTACTGTGGGATAATGCAAGCTCATTCATGAAGGCTAAAAAAATATTACATCGTCCGTTGTGGACGCTAATTTAAAACTGACAATAAATACAATAGTTCAAAAAATTTTGCTTATTTATGTATTTGACTCTTATCCTCCTTATTACAAAAAACAATGTAGTACTAAACACAGGAACGCACAAGTATTCAGTTTGCATCCACAGCCAAATGATCCGCAGCAACATATCTACTCTTAAACTCAAATATCAAATCTATAAATTAGTTAGAACTTTTTCACTCTGTAGTCTTTAAAATCACGAAAATAAAATTGTCACGTAAAAAATTATCGAATATGTAGTTATTCCTGACATGGTCGCCTTGTTTGTTTATTTGGAACACAATACCACTATGCAATGAAGTCAATTTTTCTTATTCGTTCCCAATACGACCAGGTGCGTTTTCGGTTCATATTGACTGACAGGTAAATATTGGGTTAAACGTTATTGGATATCAAATGGTAGACAATTAAAATTTATTTGTTGTTTGTCAACCAACATAAGTACCAAAACGAGCCGAAATCACCTAAGTTATAATGGAATTTTCACCAAACAAAGATATAATACTGGCACTAAAAATCAATAAATAGGTTCCGTCTTTAAAACTTACTCTTTAATTTAAATCACCTAAGTATATTCCTAAAAACGAATTAAAAACCTTGGGTGTAATTTATGGTTGCACTAGCCGCTTCATTTTCCATATCTATAAAAGGCATACTTGCAGGGGTAGTCATGCTAAACCCCTGTTGTACTGGTTGAGAGGCATTATTGCAATTAGTTGGTTGCTCACTAGACGCCATCATACAAGAAGCTAGCTCTTGGGATTGCAGCGTAGGAGGTTGTGGAGATCGTGGTGGCGACGGACTATCCAAATTGATTACGCCAGGACTTGCTGGATACCCAGAACTGGAAACTGATGAAGGTCCTGGAGTGGTTGTTTTTCGTTGTTGGGTAGCGCTTGATGATGATATGTTGCTTTGGTTTTCTGTAAGGTAAAGGACAGAATGTTTTTAATGTAGACTTAATGAACAATTAATATTCATTTTAAAAAATGGAAAAATAATTCTAACTATATAGGTTTAATAATTTTATCCTTTTGAAAAGAACAGATGCAAAAAATATTTTTTCCAACCGTCAAAAAATGTTAACATTTTTGTACCATTTTCAGGTGCAAAAGCTATCAATTCTCATACCGTACAAAAATGTGCACGTTGCTTAGCAACACTTTTAATTCTAGGATTAAAAAAAACACATTTTTGAATAACTAAATGTGCTTATTTTTACTCGCAATTTTGCATTCGCTCAGCTGCGCTTCGCTCCGGGTTGCAACTGTAAAAATTGCTCGTAAAAAAATCACTTTTAATCCTTATAATATACTATTAGGTTCCTAACTACTAACACAAAATTATTTAAATATAATTAAATTTATAATAAAAGGAAAAGTAAAAATAAGTCACCTTTTCGAAAAATCCAAAAATAAACATTTTTTTTTCTAAAGCCTCTGCACTAGGCAATAAAATCGGTTAATGTATCAGAAAGCGGTTGGCAAATAGGACTGCCTAAATCTTATTTTATATAAGCAATAAAAAAAAAACACATACAACTTTAATAACTTGCCCTACTTAATAGTTTGGTATTTTTTATTTTGTTTAAATCGCGTTATATTTAAAAAAAAAAACAATAACTACAGCGTATTAAAAAAATGTACACATCATATAATAATTTTATATTAATAACTGCCAAAATAAATTAAATTCTTAAACAAAGTTGACGTAAAAAACTAATACTAAGAAGTTCAACCTGAAAAGGAAACCACAACAAATATTAAAGCTTACCCAAATAAAAACTTAATTTAGCTATAATAAAAGCATGCACTTCTAAAATCTTTAATTTCTTTTATCAATTATCAAGCATGTATATTTTTATATATTTATTTTTTGGACTTTTGAGGGTCCAAATTTTTATTTTTACACAGAGTGGGATCGATAATTTGCAATTTTAAAAAATAAATAACAAAAGCATTTCTATACGTTGTATCCTTTTTCGATTCTAAATAAAATAGGTAGGAATAAGGCACATTAAAAAACTTATTTTATCCCTATCTCCATCATTCTTTCGTCAATTTTAAAATATAATTCACAATGTAGTGTATACCCTATGCATTATACTGTTTAAATATATATTTTATTTTAAATTGTATTATGTATTACATGTGGGAAGCAACAATAAAACCCTATGGGGCAGAGCATTTTGATCTGACAGCCACTATTTCATATACTGTAGAAAACTTTGGAAGATTTATTTCAACTTTAATAAAACGAGAAATATTTGCCTTTTTTCTAAAATGATATTCAACAAGGCCATTAACGAGTAAAAACATGGTAAATTTTTACTATAGATAAAGTGTTTACGAGACAAAATAGGAAAAATAATTATAACTTTTATTGAATGTGTATTTCCTATGATCAATCGTACTTTATCCATTCTTTTCTACCACAGCATGGATTTAAATTTGGCTGACCCTTGAGAAGTAAAAACGACAGAACACACTTTATAACTTACTAGATGAAAAGCCTGTCTCCGCCAGGCGAGAGACAATATTAAGTAGCCTCTGTCTCCGTAAGACGCCTTTGTACGGCTAACGGTAAAAAAACACTTTTTTGCTCTTATTTTTGCCCCGGGGGCGAAATTCAAAAAACGGGCTTCGTTAGGTTCTAGCCACTGCTAAAGACTACCACTGTGCCAAGTTCCATGATTTTAGCTCAAGCCATAACTTCAGAATCACGTGGACAGACAAATAAATATAAATATACCTACCAACATATAAATATATCCACATTAGCAAATATATATATATATATATATATATATATATATATATATATATATATATATATATATATATATATATATATATATAGATTCTAAAGAGAAATGTAAATTTACGAGTACTCGAGCTTCAAGTTACATCTCGGACTGAATCTTAGAGGTTTAAACGGCTACTCGGAGTCGCAGCGATCCAGTATGTCACTTGTCATACTTAACCACATCCCGAGATAAGGCCACAGTAAAACAATAATCTCTGTTAAAATCAGTGATTAATGAAATACTAAAACTAAATAGAAACCAGATTAGAATAGTTAATTAAATGTTGTTCCCCAAGTTAATAAATTTCAAGATTTTGTGACAAAGATCGCGATAGCCTCTAACATCATTTACAAGTACTATAGACCTTCCAGTAAAACCATTTGAAAGTAATAATTTAAAGAAAATAATTTCATTATTCTTATTATTCTTACATGCTTACCCCTTATTTGCACATTATTTCCCCTGGTAAATTGTGTAGAAAATATTATCTCCTCGTTAAAGCCACTTGGCGAGTTGGCTTCGAAAATGTATCTACTATCATGCATTTTTGAACTCAGTGGGTTAGCCGTTTTTAAGCTAAAGTCGCAATAGAATGACAACAGAAAGGATTGAAAAATCCCCTTTCTCGTAAAACGTAAAGTTCTGCAAAAATAATGAAGCGCGATTTTTTCTTTATTACGATGCTTTTTTTGCGAGATAAGTAAAAAAATGAATTAAAACGCTTTTAGTTAGCATAGTACAAGTCTACTGAAATAATCGGCAATCCTTTTGTTTTTTTTTTTTTCATTTTTTAGTTTTTATATAAAATCTATAAGAATATCTATAGTACATTACGGTTTGTAAACCTATTTTACACATTTTATTGTCACCATTTCTATTTAGTGTTAAAGTTAAATAAGTGAAACCTTGCAATTCAGCAACATTTATCTTAGCCTACAAACTTGCTAAATAAAAAAAAACTTAAAATTACTTTTTTACAACACTAAACCGTGAAAAAATATATTGGAAAATAATAACAATATAGGGTATACTCAATATGTACGTATATTTAAAAAATATATGTATGGAAATATTCACTTTTATTCATAAATTAATTAAAAATGTTTTAAAAACCCAATTATAAGGCAAATACCCGAAAACTTTGTATCAACCTGGATAAGAAAAACATTTAAGATCATTGTACACAGCGTAAAGTTATAATAAACAGCTCTTAAACCATTAAACCTTAGTTTACATTTGAGCTCGGTTTCCCGCCAATCTTGTACAGTTGATAATTAGTTTAAAATAATGTCATTAATCTTACCTTTAATATACGCTATTCTGAACTATAGATTTCGCCTATTTCTACCAAATAATTTGAATCTGAAAATGAACTCTTTCCAAGCATAAAACATTTTAAAATTTATTGTATTGCATATGTAAATATAAATATATTCTTTGCTGATTAATTTGACAGTTTTTTTTTTATTTTTAGGACAGCCCACGAGGGTGATATTTAAAGCCTAAATAATGGATACTGTGGGTGTCGTGTTTTTAGGATATTTAAACTATTTTTCCTCAATTTCGTTAACGATATAAAATAGATTAGTTAAATTAGATATCGCGCCAAGACCACCACGAACGTTATATAATTACTACGTCTAAAATGATAACTTTACTTTGAAAAAAACACACAATGGAAAACAAAGAAAGTGAATGTGACGTTAGTAGTAAACTTTTCTTCTGTTTCTTTTTTAATCAACGTTTGGACAACTCAGATCTTTTTATTCACTAAATAGCGGAGTGATTTCGTGAGTCTATCGTGTCGTTTTTTTTTTGCGTAGAACCAGGTCAAACCAGTTAGGTTCCTTTGAGTATGTCACCGGACACATGAAATCGTATTTTACGACATTTTTTTGTGGTCTCGAACTTTTTAAATTAATAAAAAGTTATTTTTTTAAATAAAAAAAAATATATTTTTTTTCCGTTTCTACCGCCATAACTTTAAAACTATCAGATACCAAAAAAATTTTTGTGTCAAATTAAAGCTCAAACTGTAGCGCTTTTAACCTTATAAACTGTTTGGGCACAATTTGCACTTTCATGCCTTTAAAAATCAGATAAACTAAAAATATATATTTTTTGTATTAAAATTTTCACTAATCGATAAACTTTTTTATTTTTGAAAATATTTTCATACATGCAGCGAAGAAAATATAGCCAATTAATAACAAAAGTTTTTGAAAAAAAATTTTTCCTAGAGCGTATCGTTTGGCAACAGCGATTTTTTTTTCGGACGTAAAAAAGTATTATCGGGACCCAATAGCCCCGCATGCGGATAGTGTGCGTAATAATACATCAATAGTGGTGGTTGTCGAAATTTAGAGTGTGCTGTATGTATTTAGAACTTTAAAACAATGAAGCGAATTAATTGTAAAAAAATGGGTATGATGGATACAAATCTGTTTTACAAAGACCTAGAATACAAGGGTTGTTATAATTACTATCAAGTGCTGAAAAAAGGCAGAACAAAAAAAATGTTATTTTAAATGGCAAAATGAAAATAAAATATTATAAAGACTGTCGCAAATCTTACACAGATTCTCAAAACTATTATCATAATTTGCAATGAGACAATGGCGCCGGTCCTTCAAATTATTGTGACCACTAAACTTAAATGCGATACTTTTAATATTAGGAAAATGTGTTTTTTTGCAACAATAGTAAAAATAAAAAGAATAAAAGTTAAATAAAAAATCTGTTTAAACAAGTAATTTAAATATTATTATATACCTACATAGTATAGTTGGTACCTTTATATTAGTTTATATTTTGTACTGAAACAAAATACGAATTTCAATTTTATCCTTATAAATCATGTTTAGGGTATTTATTTTTTTACATATACTAAACGCAAAACAATTTCCGATGCACGTCATATGCTTTTCGTGACGTGGATGTTGCCAGCGTTGCCAGATAGTGATAAAAAATACTGAGTATGTATATTTTTAAAAAATAGGTATTATTTTTTAAAAATGATATTTTTACACTCCTTAATCAAACGAAATTTAAAAATTAAATATTTATTTGGCTACATGTCTTAGTCATATACTTTATTTATTCCATTACAAACTATTACACAATAATTACGCCAGTTAGCATATAGAACGTGTCGATATATCCGAAAAACTAATATACACTCTAATATTCCGTTTCCTAAGCCACCCTGTAATTCTGATTTGAAAAACAAGCGCAGGTCAATGCAGATATCTCTTTCACAAGACTTTAAAGTAATCTTGGATTGGGCGTGAAAAATCTTCTCCACTTTTAATGCCTCCAAAACACAGTCATGTTCGCTGTCGCGAAAAAATTCTGCCGATGCTTATTCGTTATATACGAGTGGCCAAGTTCTGCAGAACAAAGAATTATTTAACCTTGTAGGTGTTACTTTTGAGAATAATCTTAACTGACACAAACACATTACATACATAGCCCAGAAGCTTCAAGAAATCTTGGATTCTTTTTTCGAGCCAGAAAGTATTTCTCTCCTTCTAATCTGTATACACTGTATGTATCCCAGATCAGACCCTCTTTAGAATATTGTTATCATGTCTGGGGAATGGCGTTCCTACCACACTTAGCAGCTTCCCTCTCTTGCCGTCCGACAAGCTGTAGGGGATTTGTCCCTCTTTTGTAGGTATTTTCACGGCTTCTGCTCTGAAGAGTTAGCCAGTATAATTCCTCCCCTAGCAGTTCCCAACAGACCAACATGTAGTGCCACTTTTATGCATCCTTTTACAGTCCAACGTGAGAGGCCCCGATCTTCCCACTTTGTTCGTTGTAATTCTCTTTGCATGAGAACGTTTCTTTTTAGGCGACTTTAGCAGCTCATTACTTTTAAGCGATTGTGAAATTGCACTAACAGTGGAAATATTTAAGTTTAGGGCTGCAGCAACACGCTACAAATTAAAAATTTAAAATTACCTTTGCAAGTTTTATATGCTACTTTTGTGTTAAACTTACTTCTCTTACTGCAGTCAAGGGCAATAATGGGCCCTTATTTTCCAGTTCTTGCTGAAAATAGCTTAGCAAGGAAGCTACTAGCTCTTTGCATCGGCTGTTTAAATGCTTCGGCATTTTGAGACTGAACTTGAACGTAGAAGTAAATGCACAGTAAACTACAAAGTCTTTGTTTTCAAAAAACAGTTTTTTAAAATAACACTGATAAAAATACACACCAACAATAACTAGTATTACTAAAAACACAAAATTGTTATAAATAATAACAGCTGGACAGGAAGCATAAAATCAAAGAATGAACGGCAACGTCGCTAAATACGACAACATGACAATAATAAAATTCAAATTAAACCAATTTTTACAGATTTAACTGATATAAATATTCTATGTAATTGAGTTAGTATTAAAGTGAAATGAAATACTTTTGATTAAATTCATTAAAAGGCCAAATTGTAATATTTTTTACCTAGATTTTATTTCGTCACGTTTGGGGACCTGAGTATTATTTATCAGCTGATTGATGACGTGCATCGGAAATTGTTTTGCGTTTACTTTAGTACTGAATCTTTTTAGGTAGTAGAAAAGCTACCTATCAAAAAAGTAATAAAGCTGCCAGGAATAGAAACGACATTAATATGATATTTAAATTACGTGGCTATAAAGATTTATTTCCGTTTGATGAGAAATATCATAAATTATGTTACATCCACTACATCTCTGAAAGAAACATAAAATGGCACAAAAATAGGAAAACGGTTTCCGAATCTACCCGAAAATAGTTCGACAATATATACCTTTTCTGCGAGTATTGGTAGTGATGTTCAGATAGATCTTTTACTTTCTAAAGAAATGTCCAAAATTTAAACTTTATTAAAAGCTGCTGCCATAATACGTAGTGCAATGGCTTTATGTCAACCCAAAATTGAATTTCCGACATGTACTTGTGTGAAAGAAGGACTAAAATGTTGTAAGGAGTGTAAATTTCGGTCCTGCAATAACATTATTAAATTAAATATTTTTAAGGCAGAAATGGATTAAATTTACGCAAAATGCTAATAATGAAGCGCCTAAATAACTACTTACATATTACATTTTTGGGTCTGTAAAGAAAATCACCCACGGAATTGGACGATTTTTAAATTTGCAATGTAAAATATACTTTAAGTATTATTATTTAAGGCAAAGAAATGCGGATGATGTGGTTTTCACCAAGAAAAGCGCAATAAAAATTCTAAAAATTTGTCATTATTTGATATTTTATTTTAACTTTTTACGATTTACATGTAATAAATTCATGCACCACTTCAAGACGTTTACAGTGTTGCTAAACAGAAATATTATTAATTTATAATAAAAAACTTTGCCGTTACCATAAGGATAATTTTCATTAAACCAAAAATATTTGAAATTCAAGCTAGTTACAAATATAATTAGGGAAAATAAAAAGCCGCTTTAACTAACCAGCACTAATCATGACCGACCAGAACGGCGCATTTATAATAAAAAAAATACAATTTAACGAGGAAAATCATGACCGACCAGAACGGCGCATTTATAATAAAAAAAAAATACAATTTAACGAGGAAAACCTAACCGGAACTAACCAGAACTAGATAATAGTTTGAAAGTTGTTGTTTGTTAGTTCTGGTTAGTTTTTTATATAAAAAACAACCCTTAATAATAACAAATTATTACAAAAAGTCTGGCAACACTTATTCAAGCAGCATTCAGACATTTCAAAAAATAGCATCGTATCATCTCTTTATATGGAAAAAAAAAGAATTATATATTCCTGTTTAAAAAAGACGTTTAACGAAGCCCTAGTTTATATTTTATGTATGTACTATTTTTTCAAATTTAATTAAAAGACATAAAGCATCCGCAATTTTTTGTTGCCAAAAATGTTTAAAAAATAATGAAGTTTTGAATGATAATCAAAAAAATAACGAATCCCGTGGGTGGTTTTCTTTACCAGCAACTAATAAAAAAAGTTGAATAAACCTACTAATTAGGTGGGTAATTAATAACAATGATTGATATTTTTGCATGGGTTTAAAAATCTACCCACCTGTTTTGGATATTTATTTTTTTTCTTTTCTAAACAACTTAAGCAGCCCTTAGATCTGCGTTTAAACCTGTTGATACAACTTTAACTACCTACTACACTTCCACCGGACCGTAAGATCTTTGTAGTCGGCAGGCTCGCTAAGCCAAGCGAGCAAAAATGTGACTTTGGCCGTTAAAAAAATATCACTGACTCAATACTATAAAAGGAATCTAAAAAATTTTTGTTTTAAAAACTTTTTTTAAACAATTTGTACACAGCATGTATGGTATGTATAAATTTTCAATAGTAAACTTTTTTCTCAATTGCCTAAAATTACGCTACTAAAAATAACAATTTTGAGTTTCGTACTATTTTAAAAATTTAACAAAAAAATATTAGCTTCAAGTGGGACGTTGTTTGAAGCGCTATTGTGTCTACTTTAATCTAAAAAAAAAATTAACTTGCTAGCATGAATATTATTAGAGATATAGCAGTGGAGAAGTTAAAATACGTGTTTTATTGAAAACCGATTTTTTTGGGTTTTTTCTAAATAAAAAAGCTCTCGACCACTAAAAAATGTCGTAAAAAGTGATTTCGTGTACACGATTACCTTATTAAAGAATCCCACTAAGTCTGGTTTGGTTCTACGCCGGTTTTTTTTCTCGATAACTAAGCGACTTTTCTTCCAAATTTTACTCCACTAAAATGAATCTATTAACTCTTTTTTGACTCCTTATCATTTTTCCTTGCATGTACAACTCTAATGTGTACTGACAATACTAAAAAGTTACCAGTATATACGAGTACCTATGTACATCGGTGATTTTAAGTAAGAGTCAATATTACAAAGAAAGATATGAAAGTTTTTATAGGGTAAGTTTTTTTTTTCACCATATTGTTAGCGTAAGAAAATAATGATTAAAAAAAACGATTATAAACAATAAAATATTGTTTTTAAGATTTTTTTTTATTATTATTATTTTCTTACGCCAACAATATGGTGAAAAAAAATGTAAAAATATTTAATTAATCCATTTGTTTATAAACAAATGACAGGAAAAATATAAAAAGGAATTAAAAAATGCCTAACATAAAGTTGAAATCAGTAATAGGCTTAAATTAAAAAAATATATATATTTAAGAAACATTACCTAAATTGTTCACTCTTTTTTAACTTCAAAAGTTAATACTTAATCAAATATTTTTTATATATAAACTTTTATACCGTCATCTGGTTGAGTATGTTTATAAGAAGGGCTTCAAGACACAAAAAATTTATAGATTTATTATTTAAACTTTTATACCGCCTTTTATGACAACAGAGATCCGTCAAAAAACTGTTAATTAACAATTGAATAACTTTTTAAAAATGGTGATACAACTTTTATTATCGCGGAATCATATTCTTTGAAGTGTCTAGATGAAACAGGAATTTTTATTATTTTTTTTTTAAATTAATATTTAATTGCATAGAAAAATAATTTCAAAACTACGCTCACCACACTAGCGGCGCGCGCATGACGGAACTGCCCCGCGAAAGCCGATTTTTAACGTTAAATTAAAATTATAAATATTGGAGCTACAACTTTGGGAATTGAGAACTTTTTTTCTGAAATTTTCTGCTCTTTAAGAAAAAAAAAATAATATATGAGCTATCACTTATACTTTTTAAGATTTTGCCAAAAAGCTGGACGGCAATTTTTTTTACAGTTTTTTGTTAATAACAATTTTATTTTTTGCAGGAAAACCCAAAATACCTCTTTTTCTAGATGCTATTCCGGATCGTTTAAACTTAAACCATTAACCATATTTTTAGGAGACTTGTAACTAATTTTCGCAGGAAATCAACTTCTCGACTAGACTATTTATGGTAAATACATTTAAAATTTTATTTTAGTATAAAGTGTTTTCTGTGATTTTAGATTTTGACATTTCTAACTTGTTTTCTTAAGTTTAAGTTAAATCAATAGTAAGATAATATAAGGTCATTGCGTGACAAAATCTTCCACTTAGAAAAAAAGAATAATATTTATGGCACAAAATATAAACATAGTTTAATCTTTCTGGAATTACAATCAAATTTCATTTTTTTAAAACTAATAAAATCTTTATTTCCTTTTAAGGGAGGGCATAAAGAGTAAAACATCGATTTAATTTGTCTTTTTGGAAAGTTAAACATCTCAAGAATATACTCCCAAAATTTGAAGTCGATCAGAGCAAAATTCTTGAAGTTATTGACTAATTAGTATTATCTCTATAAAAAAGTCTTCTGCTATCGACGATTGTCGCATCAACAGGGCAGATATACAAGCTTAACAGTTGAGCAAAGAAGCCAGAATAAAGCAAACACTTAAAAAAAAAGCGGCTAAAGACATCGCAGTTGCTCTGTGGAGCTGGAATCGATGATTTAATGTTATTTTTTTATTTCTTTAGTTTTTATAACTTTGAACGCGTTTATCTCGAAACTTCTTTTTAAAAGACCATGATCACTGCTATTTAAAAACTACATTAGCGAATAATTTCTAATTTAATAGACATTTTTTCCATGTAATACACCGCCCCACCCCTCGTTCCGTTTAGATTTTTTTTTAAATCATAAGGGGGTTTTTTATCCCCTAAAATGGCGAAAGTTTTTGTAAAAATGAAAAAAAAATTTGAAAACATTGGGGGAAGGTTTTAATGATACTTCGACTAAATTCTAATGGATTTTAATTTCCGATAATTTTCAGCTGAGATACAGTGATCACCGCTGACGTCTATTTTCAATAACGCCCTGGGAAAAGCTCCGTCCCCGGCTTGTTTAACAATATTTTTTAACAAAAAATAGAACCATACTTAATAATGTACAGACGGTTTAAATATATTTGCTCAAACCATATTGCTAAAAAAAATTATAAAGTTTTTTCACAATTTAGCTTTTGCCCCTCCCTCCTTAAAACCATTACTTAAATCAGTCGTTTTGGGTATTTACCATTCACTACTGAATAAAACAAGCAACTTTTTATTTTAATAAAGTAGTGATTTCGATCAATTGCAAAAGTATATGACTCCTAACGATATTAGTAACACAACATTTAAATTACAAATAAAACCATAATCAAAAGCTCCATAATGTTTAGTGCAAAACTATGTCAAAATACAACAGTGAATTTATGTTATAAATAAACATAGACTAGTTTTGATTTAAGAAGACGAAGTATCAAAATTATCTTTTTTTACAAAATAAACTTTTACATATAAATTTTTCGCCAAATATTCAGTGCACTGCCAATTTACAATACTGTAGATTCTTAATCTTAGTTGCTTACATCCAAATTTAACTGTTTCTAAGACACACCGATTTTAAAAAAATATGTTTGATCTTTCCGGTAGCGTAGTGGTCAGTTTCGGCTCGCCACCCTGGCGATCCGTGTTCGATTCCTAGCGCGGAGAGACATTTTTAGGTAGTAGTTTTTTAAAATAACGTCCAAGGTGACACACACGAGTCACGTTCGAACAGCCGAGCCGTTCGAACAAGTCTGCGTTTTAACCGCTCTGTGCGAAACTTCAAAACAACTTTTTGCCCACATTCCAATCCATAAAAACTTGTTTTATGGAAGTACCGTAGTAAACAGTTACCATTACTTATTACCCGGAAAAATTTAGAAAACCAAAACTACCAATAGAACAACCATCAGATGTCTAAACAGGGAGGGGGTGAGAACCACCCCCAAGAAAACATCATCGAAATATTTAAAATAATTTACCAACATAGTAATTGTACATCTAAAGCATTTGTACAAAAATACATTATACATTGCGACACATGTAAGAAACTTATAAAAAATAATGCAAGCGACAACAAAGTAAATGAACACATAGCAACATATCACAAAGCCACTGTGGAAAAATGGCATGCAGAATTAAAACTTAAAACTAAACTTAGATCATCCCCAGAACTTACCAAAGAAGATGCAGGCAGACTATACCAAAAACTAAACTATAACATAAAAACCTGCAAAGAGTGTTACAACTTGATGTACCCCGCGGATAATCAAAAAATCCCGGGAGTTAACGACATTATAAGACACCTCAAGGAAAAACACCAATATCAATGTACCACACCGACATACGCCATAACAAATACACCTACCACGCAGGAAGAAAAATAGCTCACCAGGGTGCCTTCGGGATCACCGCAACCAAACCTCTACAACTAGAATCATCTGACAGCGGAGACTCTTTGATTTTAAAGACCCAGAACACCACAACCAACAAATTCAGACCACAGAAACCCCGAAAAAGCGGCCTAGAACGCAAAATGGCAATGACAGTAACGACAGAGAGCAAATTCAGACAGAACAAGAAGAATACAGCCTCAGTTCACTTTTACACAATAGAAAATATGTACCTGATCCGACACAAAACAGATACCAAGCCCTTGCAAACCACATAGGCGACGAAGAACCTACAACAAGTGCCAACAACAAGACAAAAAACCAACCAAAAATACAACCACAAAACAAACCCACGACGCAAAAGTACCCAATAAAAACAAGATCGAACAAGCCACCACCAATCATAATGGAAGGACAAGTGAAAACCCTGAAAATGCCAAAATCTTCAACGACAAGATAAGAGCTATATTAAAAAAGAGTTTTTACCTAAAATATGCAAGAAATTCAATCATAATATATGCCAACGACATCGAAGAGTATAAACTGCTCAAACAAAAACTCCAGACTACTGAAGACAACAACTGGTACACATACGCTACAACGGACGAACGAACCCATGCATTTACGGTCAAGGGGCTAGACCATAAGCCAGACATAGAAGATATCAAAAATGATCTGAAAAATGAACATAATAATCTACCCAATAGAAACGAGATATAGGCCAATATACACGATCATCACAGGCCCTGAAGTAACGCTTAAGAAACTTCAGCAAGTACGTTACATAAATAACGTAGCAGTCCACTTCGGAAGAAGAGAAAATAAGAAAAAAATAATTCAATGTAAGAAGTGCCAACAATGGGGACATGCCCCTAAGTACTGTTTTAAAAAAGTGCACTGCATGAATTGCAGTCTTAACCACAACACACAGAACTGTCCCACGCCAGATGCGACACACTGTATAAACTGCAATGGGAACCATAAGTCGAACAGCGCGGACTTCCCTGTTTAACAATTTAAAATCAACAAAATTGAAGAAAGAAAAATCCAATATGTGCCAGCGCCACAGCCAACAAATAATACATGGAAAATGGTCAGGGCAAGTGACCCATCTCTACGAGCTGGGCAATTTAGCTGCTACGAGTTTAGCAATTTATACCTACCCCCAAGCATTCATGGAAAACCACGAGCAAGCATTTCCAACCTTGGGAAATGAGACAGACGGACAGAAATCGGGCGCACAGAGACTGAGCACCGAAGAACAGGTTAGTGATCTAAAAGATTTATTGGAATGTTCTAAAGATACTAAATTTAGCGAAATTTTAAAATTCTTAAAGGATATTTCAACTATAATTAAAAAAACAAACAAAAATAGATAAACGGCCGAGTGATGATCGCGTTGTTAAATTTAGCAATGGACTTAGCAGTTTAGAATGTTTAACAAAACGTCATTGTCAGTGTTATTCAATGATTTTAGTAGGCAACCCGTCAAAATCTGACATTTTGTTAAACATTCTAAACCGTTGTTAACTTAGCAATTGTTAAAAGTTAACAACGGTTTAGAATGTTTAACAAAATGTCAGATTTTGACAGGTTGCCTACTAAAATCATTGAATAACACTGACAATGACGTTTTGTTAAACATTCTAAACTGCTAAGTCCATTGCTAAATTTAACAACGCGATCATCACTCGGCCGAAAGTCTGGCTATAGTTTCATTATTAGAAAATATTGATAAATATGATTTTTAAACCTAACATACCTAACATCATTTATAATTAAAATTAACGTAATAATTATTCAATAAAAACAACATTCATTTAATTTCATTTTGATTACTAAAATTTTGACTGACTTTAAATTACATTATATTGTGTGTGTGTATATTTGCAAATAATACACTATCTTTTTAGGCTTAGCTAACAAAAAATAGTAGTAAACAAACATAAATTCTGAACATTCTGCCTTATATTTAAGGAAGGGCGGGCGAGATGAAGAATGTTTATAAACATGAATGACAGTATAAATAAAAAATATCATGTATAAATAATGTATGTAAATAAAGTATGAGTGAAAAATAATACAAAACTAATGTAATTTCTAAGTTACCAATCTTGATTGGTAAGACGCTACTTTTTAAGTACCTGATCAAAAGCAAACTGGTTTTTTCTGAGCTTTTTCTAGTAAGATAAAAGACATAAAGCTAAAATATTAATAGTCTTCAACAGGACAATATTAATCTTAAACCATGTGGTATGGAACATTCCAAGAGAGCTTAAGGATCACTATCGGAAAGCTCTGAATGTGTAAAGTCTCATATCGATTGCTACCTAGGGGCCAACAACTAGCCCGCGCCCAGATCTCTGGCCGTCACTTCATTTCAAAAGGCCTGAATAAGGCAAACTGAAGTGTACTATGTAATATATTGTAGCAAAAGATATTTTGTAACTAAATTATTTATAAATAAAGCATTGTTAAATTGGCAATTGGCGAGGTGGCACTACCGCGTTGTCTAAAAGGTACTGTGAAATGCAATATTTGCATGTTTCAGTGCTTGGACAACGTTGACGGAACTGGGAAGGAATGGGTTAAACACCGGCAAACCCGGCACTCACGGTACTTTGGTGTATATATACGTATATATATATATATATATATATATATATATATATATATATATATATATATATATATATATATATATATAGTTCTTTTTGGTAAGGTTTTGTTTTGTTATTTAAGGAAACACATCACTTTGACGTTTCGCCATTATATTGGGCTTTTTCAAAAAAAAAAAAAAAAAAAAATAATGGGCGAAACGTCAAAGTGATGTGTTTCCTTAAATAACAAATAACAAAAAACCTATACCCAAGAAACAAGAAACTTATTATAAATAAATGGTTTAAGAAAATTGAAAAAATATATATATATATATATATATATATATATATATATACAGTAAAGCGCAGAGGACTGCGAACATAGGACAATCCTGGAGCATTTTGGATGTACCTAAAAATGCCGCACGCATTGCTTATCGATCAATAATTTTCGGTAAACAAATTCATAAGACGCGCGTCGGCCGGCAAAGCGATCAACTCAATACGTTTATTCCTGAAATAATTCTTTACTATCGAACGCTCGACAGCTAAAGTTTTACTGTGTCGATTATTTGCGACCAAAAAGTTTTTTTAATAAATAATAATTATTAATAATGGATGTTTACGAACTGGAAGAGAAAATTAAAATTATTAAATGGTATCACCGTGAAAATACTGTTAGGGAATTAGGAATTATTTATTAATTTATTTCCAACCAGGCCGACTCCCACGATTTCCACTATTCACCGAGTCATTAAAAACCTTCTGACATTTTTTTGTTATCTCCAAAAAAACACAAACATGATAGTGTCCCAGAAGAAAACAACGAAAGGAAAATGAAGGAAATTATGGTAGTGGCAAGTGTTATTAAAAATCCTACAATTTTCATTAATACAATTGCAAAACAGGTTAATTTGAGCAGAAGATCAGTGGGTAGAGTGCTGAGAAAAAATGGATACCGATCCTACAAAGTAAGAAAAACCTATGAAATTTTCTCTGATGATCATTTTAGACGAATGCAATTTTGTGAAACTGTAATGGAAATGGAAAATAACAATGATTTTTTTCTTGGGTCACGTAAAATCACAAATTTATGGTTTCCAGGAGAATAGGGCTAATAATCTACAAGAATTGCAATTATAAATTGAAAATTCTTTTAGGATTATTACCCTCACATTCTAGCAAAAAATGTCAGAAGTCGTTTTATGACAATCTTGGTTATTGTTTGGCTCAAAAAGGTGGTTTATTTGAGCATCTTCGATAACTTCAAAGAGTTTTTCTTTTTTTATTCTGTGAATGCACATTAATTTATTTTTTTAAGAATATCTTCTACGTTCCATTATTTATTTGAGAAAATTATTTTATTTTATTAGGAAAAACTGTTTGGTTCTTAAGACCATAGCAAACGTTGCGGTCCCGTAAGCAACTAATTTTAAATTTATGGCTGATAAGAAATCCGATCGAAGTCGGTTGACGCTAGCTAGCTCCTGCTACTTGCCTATAAACACTGCATCCTCTTACTAAAAATAAAAACGTAGTACAGAACTAAACTGCGCAGATAATTCTTCTGAATTTATCACCGCACTCCCCACCAGTCCCAACCAAAAATAAACCACGTGAGGAAACGAGACGGAAATTGAAATACAAGCCACAAAATTATTGGTATTTTAGAATTGGGTACATCCAAAATCGCCCAGGAGCCTCCTATGTTCGCAGTACGGTGCGCTTTACTGTATATATATATATATATATATATATATATATATATATATATATATATATATATATATATATATATATATATGTAATATACAATATACATATATAATAATCCTTCGTAAGCTGTCACAAAGATTAAAAAAATCTGAATCACTGTACAGTCTAAATGATTCAAAAACATAAAATCTTGTATTTTTACCTTTTCATTAGTATTTTTTTTATATCTCTATCGGAAAGCCAGCTTTCAGACAGACACTTAAAACCCAGTTTTAATTTGTACTGTCTAAATTCTATACCAATTTAAATGGGTAAAAATTCCAGTTTGCCTGGTTAATATCTTGGTGTCAAAATCTGTTGAATAATATAACTTTATAATAGTATTCTAATAATAATAAAATTGATATTCTGTGCGAAAAAATTGTAATTGTTCTTCTAGCTCCAAAAATATTAGGTAGAGTAGTTGTTATTTATGATCCTGTTCCAGAAAAAAAAATCTGTTATACATTAAAATCTCAAACTGTGTGGCATTATGACTTACCTGAGCAAGAGATCGAATCTAATTTATTAACTGTTTCTGCTATTAAATAGTACAACAATTGAGGAAAATAGATACATTCGAACAACGATTTGAAATAAGCAATAGCTTATTATAATAATTTAGGTATACTTTCTTGGTAAATTAAAATTTTAGATTGATTAGATAAAAATAAAAGTCCATAGAAAAATTATTAAAAAATATAATTTGGAAAACAATGAATCAACTTATAACAATTTTTATGAATACAATTATCTCACAATAAATAAACAATATTTTAGGCTTACAATCTATGAGAGTCTTAACCAATTTCTTTACCCTTATCAATTTTGTTGTCAAGTTTGCTTGTTTAAACAACCTAAAAAGTTTTAAACTTGTTTGCTTAACAGTGGAGGGTGCTACGATTCGGGACAAATGATTAGAATATTAAGAACATTAAGAGATATACATATATGGTTTAATAACTGGGACAAAAATGCATGTATTTAGTAAAATGTCGTTTAGAAACTTAGTAAACTAAATATACATTTTTAAGAAATAACACAATATGAAGTGTGGGTTTCAATTTTATTTTCCAGAATATTCGTGAGTTTGTTAAATATAAAAAAACAAATATTTGTCATACTACTTTTTTTAACGGAAGGTCCCATTTATCTTTGAATCGAATATTTTGTCTATGTGCTTCCATTGTCAACTTATTTTCTTTTTGTGAGCCAAAAGTTTCTTAATTTATAGCCTTTTTTGAAAGCATTCTAAATCCTAAAATGAACCATATATTACCCATCCCTGCTCTGTAGCAGTGTCACTGCACAGAGCACATTTATTATGGACCGCAATTTATTTATTTTTTTCATTTTTCATTTACATGATAAAAACGTAACTTTGTCCCAATTTAACCACTTTTTAGTCTCTTAAGGTTTTCAAGATTCCAAAGGTGTAATTTTTAGCACACTTAAAATACAGAAATACACATTTGTAATTCACAATAAAAATTAAGGTTTAATTCTGCCAGAAAATTCCACTAATAAAATATTTGTAATATAGGGCATAAATCGTTATCAAAATTAATACAAGATATAAAAATACATAGTGAATGTTTACCTTACCGCTAACGAAAATATGCGAATTTAGAAAAATACATACTGGTTTGACTGCGCCAACAAAAAACGATTATGAAATATGAAACTTTTTTCGGACAATAGAGAAATAACGAATTGTTCCCAAAAGTTTATAAACTGCACTTGTTCTTAAGAAAATTTATACCGATTTATAAATTTAAATCGCGCAGGACAGTGTTTATTTGCTGAAACCTTTCTTTAGTTTGCATTACTGTACATGAAATTCAAATCAACCGAAAAAAAAATTAAGAGCATACTTTTTTTTAAATCTAATTTTTGTGTGGATATTACAATTAAAGTATTTTATTATTGCCAAATTTTTTAAGCATTTAATGATTTTTTACTAAAGTTAATCGATTCTGTATACAAGATAATTTTAATGGTCGATGGTACCTTAGACATTTATGGAAAGCGGGACATAGGAATTTTCTAAAAATTTGGTAACATGAGTAATTTGCTCTGCTGTATCAGTTTAAAATATTTTCAACAACACAACGTAGCTGCTTATACCAAAAATTAGTATAAAGTTTGATATTTTAAATGAGACACCTTGTATATTATTGCATTTTTTGCTCCGCTATTGCTTTCTGATTAATTTTGTATAAAGTTTCCTATACCTATCTCTAGTCGTTTTCGACTTATTTATTAATACCTTTATTTTTTCTTCAAAACATAGCTCCAATTAAATTTTTATTACTACGTCACTGGGATTCGTAGTAAGTTTAAATTTTGAAAGTAATTTAGGGAAGGCCTGTATAATACTTGTAAGTAAGAAATTTTTTTCTACGTTATTCAGGGTTGGTCAAAATTAGTGATTTTACCGCGACATACAAAAATAAAGAAAAGTGCATTTTTTTAAAAAGAACACCCTGTATATTATGACATATAAAAGGCAATTAAAATCTCTTGCAAATGATACATCGTGTTCCTATACCAAAATAGTAAGGTTTCTTAAAGTAATTGGATTATTTTGAGATATGTCTTAGATGGCTATGAAATAGAGATGAGCGATATTTCACGGACTGCTATTTTTTCACTGATATCTAAACATCACATATAACGATCGTTCTTTCTATCTTTCACAACGCGTGCATTGATATATTTTCTTGCTCCCTTGGTTTCAGTTATAATTTTAGATAAAATATTTTTTAAATTGGATAATAGTTTTTTATGTATAAAGATTGTTTTACAATATATGATAATATGTAATATGTAGTAAACATTATTTTATGTTTAAATCAGCAACCTACTTTTATAAGTAGACTGTAGACTAAACAATCTAAACATAAACACAACAAGCAGGTTCCCAAACAACACATCACGTTTAAAAATTACCGATATTAAAAAATTCACAGTAACAAACAAATATCAATGTAATTGAAAAATCTCGATATCGCTCATCTTTAGCATGAAATGTCACGATGAAACATATTATTAAGAAAATTTTGACAATTAGGCGTTAGTAAAGATAAATTTGCGTTTCTTTAAAATAATGACTCGAAAATAATTGATATGGAGAGAAAAACATTTTTAAATGAAGTTTTGATGTGGCAAAATTGTAGCAAGAACATGCAGAAAGTTTAACGAAAGGTACCCCAATTTACGACGAATGGATAAAAGAAAATGTGTGCGAATACAAAACAACTTTATACAATTTGGTTCTGGTTAGTCATCGCATAATAGTCATTCGTAAGTTGTGAACCAAATTGTATAAAGTTATTTTGTATTTGATAAGTCTTAATGCGACCCTGTCCGCGTCAATAACACATTTTACCTAGTGCGGCCCCGTGCCCGTAGTTCAGTGACAATCCGCTAGGAGAGTTTTTGCGGTCTCCAGCTGAAAAAGGCCGAACTACCTACGTGGGGCCACGCCTGGCCAACTTCTTATGGGAATTCCCCAAACAGTGACATTTGACAATTATATCATTGCCAGGGAATAAGTAGATTTCTATATGTTTTCATATTTTGCTTTGTAGTTTTTTTAACCAATGAAAAGTGAGAATTAATAATATATCCCTTTTTAACCATAAATCCCCGTGTTGTGTTTGCGTCGGCCATTTTCTATTCTAGTATTTGTGTTGTAAGTGTTGACTTTGGGTAGACTGTTTTAAATTTGCGTTCTTATTTTTTTCCACACTATTGTGAAAAAATTATAAGGTAAGATATGTTATTTAAATATTGTAGTAAGCCTTCTTCGATATTAAACCAAAATTCCATGTAAATATCTTCGCAATGGCATCAACGCAACACATTTTAGGCTGAAATATTCTTGTAAATATCCTTGTTGCAGAAACGCCCATTATAGTAAAATTGTAAGCACAGATTTTAAGAACAAAAAGTTTCATTTTTTTCCTTGAGATCCCTAATCGTTAGAAGCTTGGAAAATTAAATATAATTAAAGTCCCTCAAAAGATTGGAAAAATTTATGTTTTTGAGGACCGTTGTTCAAAATTATATTATGCAAATCTTGAGGATCCTTCTCGCTTAAAATATAGAGCTGGACCTCGGTCACCCTTTATGAATTCCATTCTGAATGAACACAGTTACGGAAAATGTTTCAATTCTTTTCAAAATTTACCTCTCGAACCCTAAAATTAAAATTTTAAATAATGTTATTTTATACCCTCTTTACAAAATTTCAATTTCATGTTTAACTTATCAGAGTAATCTCTTTTTAGTGGAGGTAACCGACAAGCATTTATTTGTAATGTTTAAAGAGTTTGATAACGAACGAAGGCTTAAATATGCTAGTGGAGCTTTAGTCAATCTTGTAGACAGACTGCATGCTGATATTTATAAATATTTGGATAAGAATGTTTTCAAGAAAAAAATAGAAAATTTATTTAGGCAACAATATTTCGAACCTTACTGCAAGCTCTTTTCATTTGTTCAGACCGTAAGTGCTTTTATGAAATATTTAACCTAACCTTAAAAATTTGTTTTTATAAGTATCTTAAAGAAAGGAAAAATAGTTTTGAATCTAAAAAGAGAGTAAGCGATAGACATAAAAATATAATACAAAAATTTAAACAATAATTTTTACCATGTTTTATTAATATTTATGTTTATTTTTCAGTTACCACATTATTATATATTTTTGCCCGCTGTCTGCTTTTGTCTTAGCCTAAATACATAGCTAAAGTTCCCATATCATATTTTATGTATTTTTAGACTGTTCTGGATAAACCAATACTGCCTAGCTTCTTTGCTTTATAGGAACCTTTCAGCATTATCTCATACAACCCCGGCTGTGACAGTTTTAGAAGTCTCTCATCCAACCCCCGGCTGTGATAGTTTTAGAAGTTTTATTGTTAATTTTTAGAATATATTTTATTTTGCCTGTGTTATCTTAGGTATTAGAATTTATGTTGTTATCAGAGAATATTTTTCATTTATTCTGAAATTTCATGTTTTATTTGTTACTGTTATTTCTGGAATGTAATTTTTTGTTGTTGTTTATAGAAAATTTGGGGCAAATATCCCAAGATTTTCCTGGTTTTCTCAAAATATTTGTATTTATAACAAATCAATTTGTAATATATTGTTAACAATAACATTTTTTCTTTGCTTTATTTTTTGCAAGTTTAAAATTTTACCCAATCCTAAGAAAGATAAAATTTTGCTTAAATCTTACTTAACAACTGCTTATTTATTAAAATAATCAGTTGTTAAGTAATGTATTTCAGCAAAATCTTATTTTTGTTGGAATTGGGGAAAATAACTTAGAAATAAAAATTCATAGTAATACCAGCGCATTCGCCTTTTTATTATGTGCTACCATCTATGATGAGTTTTGGTAATGCGTTAGTTGATTGTCCAGGAGTTTCGCTCTATTGTACTGACAGAAAATAGTTGCGTTCAGAAAGCACGAGATTTGGATTTCTAGTAGTGTTTGTTCGTTGCGTGGGGCAGGGAGTTGTGAATGAGCTCTCCCTCCGCCCGCTAGAATGGCGTCTTTGTTGTTGTTTTTGTAAACCTAGTTATTTCGTACAAATAAATGCTGTAAAATTGAGCAAAGGTCCTGTGATTTAAACCTGACGGTAAGAAGAATGCAAGACCCAAAACCCACATAATTTATGGTCCTATCGAGCCTGGATAATCCGACAAAACCTGAGGCCAAGCCATTGACCGGCAAACACACAGCAGCAACAAGTATGCAAAATGTATCAGGCTGTAATGGATACTATGGAAAATATTAGACGTAACAACATGAAGGCAAAGTTAATGGTGTTTGGAGATTTTAATCTTCCAGATGTGGAGAAGGATCATCTCGTTCCGAGTGGTTTTGGTAGTGATGTGGCCGAGGTTTTGCTTAGTAATATTTATTACCTTGAATTGCAACAGGTTAACCATGTAAGAAATTGCTTAAACCGAACCTTAGATTTGATTTTTTCTGACGAATTTAATAGACTCACAGTTTGTGAATCTTTCAGCCCCATAAGTTCTGTGGATGCATTTCACCCTCCTTTGGAACTGAAATTTTCTCCTGATAGTTTTTTAATAAAGGATTACAAAACAAGCATAACCATTTATATTTTCAATAAAGCAAACTATGAAGCTATTGACAATGCTCTAATGGAATGTGACTGGAGTTTTCTTAATGAGAATGTGGATCTGGATAGAACATTTGAAAAGCTTTATTCTACTTTGTTTAAGGTTACTGAGCATCATGTTCCAAAAACAACAATTAAGGAAAACAAATATCCCAGTTGATATAGTAAAGATCTAAAAAAATTAATTAACTTGAAAAACAGGCTTCATAGAAAGTATAGGTGGTCCGGCCGTCAGTCTGACCTCTAGGGTTAGAAGGGAAACTAAGGAACTAATGGAACTTTGTTATCTTCTTTTAGTCAGTAATACCGAGCAACTTATTCCCACAAATATTAAATATTTTTTGTCTTATATTAAGGCGCTACATACTGATAATCGCCTTCCTTCAGTAATGTGTCTTCATGGTCAAAGCATGGAAGACCCAATCCAGATAGCTGAAGCTTTTGCTACTCACTTTAGATCCTCTTTTAGAGAACATCCAGATATGGTATTTAGTAACTATGAAAAACACAACAATATAATTATTTCCCACCACACATTCACGGTTGAGGAAATTCTGAGTAAAGTAGATAGTTTGGATAAAAATAAGGGAGCAGGACCTGATGGTATTCCACCAGTATTTATTAAGAATTGTGGGCATGTACTTGTTGAGCCTATGAGGATTATTTTTTAGAGATCTTTTGATAGTGCCTTTTTTCCTCAAATATGGAAGGAGGCAACTTTGTTTCCCATTTTCAAGTCTGGGGATCGTTGTAACGTCAGGAACTATCGTGGCATAACTTTACTATCTATAATGCCAAAGATCTTTGAAGCGATCATAACTGATGAGTTATTTGCATCTTTGAGGCATCTAATAGCCATTGAGCAACATGGTTTTTATAAGTGGCGATCGACGGCTACAAGTCTTGCTGTCTTTCAGGACTACCTCATCAACAACATCGAAAAAGGTTCTCAGGTGGACGTAAATTTTACAGACTTAGAAAAGGCTTTTGATACTGTGTGTCACGGTATTTTACTGAAGAAACTTAAGGCCTTTGGAGTTCATGGGCCGTACTTGTTATGCATTTCCTCCTATTTAAGCAACCGTGTCCAGCGGGTTAAATTGGGTGGTGCAGTATTAAGCCAAATCAGAGTCACGTCGGGTGTGCCACAAGGTTCTCATTTAGGACCAGTTTTATTTTTAATTTTTATTAATGATGTTGTATCAACGTTCAAGAAGTGCAAATGTTTACTATATGCGGACGATCTTAAATTTTACACAGTAGTAGAAACGATGGAACACTGCCTGCTTATGCAAAAAGACTTAGTGAATCTTATTCTGTGGTGTAAAAGTAACTTTTTAAATTTAAACACTCATAAATGTAAGGTTATGAGGTTTTTCAGATGTCAGAATCCGATTGTATTTGATTTTTCGATAGAAAGTACGGTACTAGAAACAGTCAAAACTTTTAACGATTTGGGAGTACTATTTGATACGAAAGTAACTTTTAATAAACATATTGACAATATTGTTATTAAAGCTTGTCGCATGTTAGGCTTCATAAGACGTAATTGTACCTTTGTCTTAGATATTCAAGCGATTAAAGTCTTTTATTTTACATTGGTACGTAGTATATTGGAGTATAACTCTGTGATATGGTCTCCCTCATATAATGTACATACTGATCGCCTAGAACGAGTGTAGAACACGTTCACCAAAATAATTTTGTGGAAACATAGGTTTCCATATCAAAATATCGATTATTCCATCCGTTTATTATTGGTTGAAATTGAGAGTCTCAAAAAGAGCCGCGAAAATTCTTTACTGTTTTTTCTATATAAAGTCATGCAGGGTGATATTGACTCTCCCACACTTTTATCTAAAATAAATTTAAGAGATCCGCAAAGAAGCACTCGTATAAGGCAGTTATTTCATAAAGGGTCACATCGCACTAATTATGGTTTAACCTCTTTCGTGGCTAGGTTGTTAAGAAATTATAATAATAATTTTCATAATGTTGATTTGTTTACCTTTACTAATTTTAAATCATTGAAAAGAGATATTACCTATAGATAGTTTATTAGCATCTTTGTAATTTGATTTGTTGATTTATTTACTTTGTTAAATTCCTGTTGTTTTAAATGTAACTATTAGTCTTTTTTATTTGCAATGTAATATTGTTAGTTTTATTCTATTTATGTTATATATACATTTTTTTTTCTAAATACTAGGTTAGCATTAGTTTTAGTTATTGTGTACCATTTGGAACATTTTGTTCTGTAGTGTACTTTGTTCAATAAATAAATAAATAAATAAAAAATTGAGCAAAGGTCCTGTGATTTAAACCTGACGGTAAGAAGAATGCAAGACCCAAAACCCACAGTATTCACACAAATTTTCTTTTATCCATTCGTAGTAAATTAGTGAAAACTTTAAGTGAATAATATTTCTCTTTATGTAATTATTTTTGAGTCACTATTTTAAAAAAACACGCAAATTTATTCCTACTAACGCACTAACTGTCAAAATTTTTTTAATGATAGGTTTCATCGTGACATTTTATAGCCATTTAATACAAATATCTCAAAATGATCCAATAGGGTATTTTCACTCAATTGATATTGTGAATGTTGTGTGTAAAAATTAAAAGTAGAAACACAATTAAGCAAAACCTGCTAAATAACACGGAAAAATACAAACCTCTTACTTTTCTATTTAAGGTTTAATTATCATTGTAATTTAAATAGCCCGCCACTCCCCTAACCAATCAAATTCAACATGGATGCCAAGTCTGTTTAGGAAACGCCAACTTTGTAGTCTTGTAATGAAGTTTGGAATATCGTCAATCATGTTTTGTACTCAGGACTTGCTTTGTTATCGGTGTAACTTTAAGCTGTCGGTATGTCTCTATCAAGTATGTCACGTCAACGTCAAGTCAAAAGTGCTGTCTGTCATATGTCATGATTTGCAATAAAAAACACTTCCTGTTTATTTACCCGAGAATACAGACGTTTATTTCCATCCCTTAAAAACCACAAAGCTAGGAGTTAGGGCAATTCTACAACAGGTTATGGGCCCAGAAACCCAATCTCCAGGTTCGAAAGTGTGTTTTTGTCGTGTTTACGCGATCGTGGGTTGAAAAGTTTTAACGTAGTTTGCGTCGAAAAGAATTCAGTTCGGGCGAGATAAAACAATGGCAGTCAATTACATTAATAGCGTTCCCAAGTTAGTCGGTAGGGAAAATTATGATGAATGGTGTTTTGCAGTAGAGAATGTCTTTGTGTTGGAAGGGCTTTCCAAGTGCATTGATGGGTCAGAGACTGACACTGTTCTCGTGGCAAAGGCCAAGGCTAAGTTCGTTTTGACCCTGGATCCGTCCCTTTATGTGCATGTTAAAGATGCCACTACATGCAAAGAGGCCTATGATAAGATTAAAAATCTTTACGAGGATATGGGATTTACAAGAAAAATTGGGCTGTTGCGCAATCTGATTTCTTTGAGGTTAAGTAATTGCGAGAATATGGAATCGTATGTCAAGCAAGTGAATGAAACCTCACAGAAACTTCGTAAGACAAAGTTTGATATAAGCAAATAATGGGTGGGTTCTCTTCTTTTGGCTGGTCTGCCGTACAAGTATTCCCCCATGTTGATGGCTATAGAACATGCAGGTATTCCTATTACAACTGATTCAATTAAAAGTAAACTTTTAGACATGCAACCAGATGGCTCTAGTCATAGCAGTAAAGCAGGTGAAGCACCTGCTGCAGCACAGTGAATTCTGGTAGTTTCAAGAGGCAATCGAGAGGTGGAGCTACGAGCAGTGGTCGAAGAGTAACTGATTCTTCGAGAGCCAGTGTTAGCAATGAAAAGCAGGATAAAAGCAAGGTAGTGTGTTACCGTTGCAGGCAAATGGGGCATTACATGTCAAAGTGTCCTAACAAAGCAAAAAGCGAAGCAAGAAGTGATGATAAATATGCATTTAGTGCAATATTTTTGAATGGCGAGTATTTGAGTACTGACTTTTATCTAGACTCTGGTGCCAGCTGGCATATGTCTCCAAATGAAGCATGGATGTATGACACGAAGAGTACAAGTGTAAAAGAGATCACTGTTGCGAATAGAGATAAACTGACAGTAAAATACTCAGGTAATATAGATATTACTAGTAGTGTAGATGGAATGCCAAATAATATTACCATTCATGATGTATTATGTGTGCCTAATCTCACAACAAATCTTTTGTCAGTTAGCGAGCTTATTTCAAGAGGAAATAGAGTGTCTTTTAACAAAGATGGTTGTTATGTGTACAGCAAAAGCAACAAGTTGGTGGCTACAACTACTTTAGTTGGTGGAGTATACAAGCTGGATTTAAAATCTGAAAAGTGTATGTTAGCCGGTTGCGATGATGCTGAGCTTTGGCACAGAAGATTAGCTCATATCAACAGTCAGGACCTGAACAAAATGAAGCACTGTGTTAGTGGCTTAGAGCTGAAGGGTGTGGCAACAATGGACAAGTCGAATTGTGTGGTCTGCTGTGAAGGCAAACAAGCCAGGCTGCCTTTCCCAACCAGAGGTACACGAAGTAGTCAAGGTAATCCATGGAGATGTTTGCGGACCTATGGAAACTGTGTCCATTGGTGGTTCCAGATACTTTTTACTCCTTCTGGACGATTTTACCCGAATGTCTTTTGTCTATTTTTTGAAGGCCATGTGTTTGAATTTTTCAAGCAGTTTAAGGCCATGGCAGAGAAGCAACAAGGCAGAAACATTAAGATCTTTCGCAGCGATCAAGGCGGTGAGTTTTGCAGCAATAAATTTGATAGTTTTTTTAAGGAACATGGCATTGTGCACCAGAAGACCAACGCATACACACCAGAGCAGAATGGTCTGGCGGAGCGACACAACCGTACCCTGGTGGAGAAGGCAAGGTGTCTACTCTTTGATGCTGGTTTGGCAAAGAGGTTCTGGGCAGAAGCCATAAATACATCTAACTACCTTAGAAATCGATGTGTTGCTAGTGGTCTGCATGGTAAAACGCCTTACGAGTTGTGGACTGGTAAGAAGCCTGATGTCTCAAGGTTACGTGTTTTTGGGAGCACTGTGATGGTGCATATTCCAAAAGAAAAACGTTTGAAATTTGACAAAGTCTAGTAAACATTTATTAGTCGGTTTTGCAGATGACATTAAGGGGTACCGTATCTATAACCCAGATACTGATGATGTAACAACCAGCAGGGATGTCATCATACATGAGAGTATGAAAACCAACCAAGTGGCCGTTACTACTTCAGAGGAGTCAGCAGAAGAGAAGCCAGTTGAAGTTGGGGCAGAAGTGGATGGCACAGACCAGGATGGTGTGCAAAGCAGTAGCTCGAATACTACATTCGAGAGCTTATCCTCACATCTGTCAGGTGACGATGATACTCTACAACTAGACTCCGGAGACAGTGACTATGAGCTAGAGGTACCCAACGTATCAATAGCTGATCCAGATGCCGTGAGAAGATCCCAGAGACCGAGGCAGGAAAAGCAGTACACAGATTACATCACGTACATGAGCACTGTGTGTCCAGATGACCCATTTCCAGACAATGCTCCTGTGACAATGGCGGAGGCGCTCTTAAGTCCAGATAGTGACCATTGGAGGGAGGCAATGCAGCATGAGTATAAGTGCTTAGTGGATAATGACACATGGGAAATGGTGGAGGCGCCGGAGGATGGTGTAATTGTGCAATGTAAGTGGGTTTACAAAACTAAATTAGATAGTGATGGTAACAAGACCTTTAGGGCTAGGTTAGTTGCTAAGGGCTTCACCCAGCAAGAAGGAGTGGATTTTTATGAGACGTTCTCACCTGTTGTGAGACATTCCACCCATAGATTTTTAATAGCATTAAGTGTGAATTTAGGGCTTGATATTTTTCACCTGGATGTCACCACAGCTTTCTTACATGGGGAATTAAAAGAGACTGTTTTCATGAGGCAACCCGAGGGTTTTGTACAAGAGGGTAGTGAGGGTAAAGTATTAAAATTGCAGAGAGCAATTTATGGCCTTAAACAGTCATCCAGAGTTTGGTATAGGAAAGTCGAGGTAGTTTTGACTAAGCTTAATTATATTAAGTCAAAACTAGAACCTAGTGTTTTTATCAAACATAGAAGTAATTTAATAACAGTAATAGCTCTATACGTGGATAATTTTTGTATCTTCTCAAATGACATCAAAGAAACTAAATTTCTTAAACAAGAATTAAGTAAAAATTTCCAGTTAAAAGACTTAGGCGAAGCTAGGCAGGTTTTGGGAATGAACATTTCTATCAATAAAGCTAAAAATGTTATTACTTTAAATCAGAGTCAGTATATTGAATCATTGTTGGTAAAATTCAATATGACAGATTGTAAGACTGTGGAGACACCCATGGAGAAAAATTTAAATCTAGATAAAGGAAAACAAAGTGATTTTGTCGCACCTTATCAACAACTAATTGGTAGCCTTATGTACTTAAGTGTGATGACCAGACCTGATATTTCGTATACTGTTAGTTATCTGAGTCAATTTAATACTTGTTATGAAAATGTACATTGGCAGCATGCCAAGAGAGTGTTAAGGTATCTTAAAAATACTAAAGATTATGGTTTAAAGTTTGAAAGGAATTCGAATAACCTTGTCGGTTTTGTAGATGCTGATTGGGGCAGCGACACTGTCGACAGAAGGTCTTATACCGGCTTTTGTTTTTGTTTTTCTGATTGTTTAATTTCATGGGAGAGCACTAAGCAGAGAACTGTAGCTCTATCTAGTACAGAAGCCGAGTACATGGCCTTGTCGGAGGCAGCTAAAGAGGCGATTTACCTCAGAAATTTGTTGTGTGAGTTAGTAGGTATTTCTAAGAGTGTTTCTTTGTATAGTGATAATCAAAGTGCGCTGAAGCTTTCATCAAATCCTATCTTGCACAAACGAAGCAAGCACATAGATGTGCGTCACCATTTTGTCAGAGAAGCTATTGAAGCCAAATAGAGGCAAAATATTTAAAATCAAATGACATACCAGCAGATCTTTTGATAGAAGCTTTAGCAGCAAACAAGCACTATAAATTTATGAATTTGCTAGGTGTTGTACATGCTTTAGCTGTATAGACTCTGCAAAGCCTTCTACAACATGTATTATCTTTTATTACAAGTACCTATTATTATTCTTTTTGAACTTGTGTTCAAGTGTTCTTGAGTTTGTTTTTAGTATACTGTTTGTATATTCCAAACTAGTAGGGGTATTGTAATGAAGTTTGGAATATCGTCAATCATGTTTTGTACTTAGGACTTGCTTTGTTATCGGTGTAACTTTAAGCTGTCGGTATGTGTCATGATTTGCAATAAAAAACACTTCCTGTTTATTTACCCGAGAATACAGACTTTCATTTCCATCCCTTAAAAACCACAAAACTAGGAGTTAGGGCTATTCTACAACGTGTAGATATTGCGCATATCGATATTTGATGACAGGCGTATCGAATAACCAAAAGCTGACAACAAAGCAGAAATTCCACCAATAGAAAATTTAGGGCCGTGACGTCACGGGCCTACAAAATTCAAACTTAAAATTAATTTTTAAGGCGTTTCCGGAGGCCAAAAAAATTGGGAAAAAATATTTTTGGCCTTTATTTTCATGGGGCTTTGCAATAAGCTAATAAAAAAAAATCATGAAAAATGGCTATTCCTACAGAAACTTGGTTTCATTATTTCTTACTCATTACCTCCAAAATTTAAACTTTCTACGAATCTCAGTGCCGTAGTAATAAAAAGTTAATTGGAGCTATGTTTTCAAGAAAAATAAAAAAAATAATTAATACGTTGAAAACGGTTAGAGGTAGGTATAGAAAAGTATTATACAAAAATAATCAGAAAGCAATAGCGGTGCAATTTAATAATTTACAAGGTGTCTCATTTAAAATAGCAAACTTCAAACTTCTTTTTGGTATAAGCAACGTTACGTTGTTAAAAATATTTTAGATTGATAGAGCAAAGCCAATTACACATGTTACCAAATTTTCAGAAAATTCCTATATCATTTTCATAAACGTCTAAGGAACCATCGATCATCAATCACACTGTATATAATGTTTTTTTTTTAAGATTTCAAGGTTAAGAATTAAAGGAATAGTGCTCAATTAAATGCTAAAAAATGAATCCTAACACAAATAATCAAAATTGGACTACATACTTTCAAAATAAACCTTAAAAAACAGAAACTTATTATTATATATACTTTTTAGGTTTTCCGACTCTATTTAAAAAGATATTTAAGTTAACTTGAAATTTAAACACTGATTTTTTATTTTATACATAAAAGAGCCATTTTTGCTAAAAAATATTACAATTTAAATGTTTTAAATTCGTATTTTTTCTAAAATGTAAACACCTGGATTATTTGCTACAATTCTTGACGCCTCTGCATATTTAATTTTTTCCATTTTAAACTTGAGCCACCACAGTAACATATTCAAATGAGGTTAAGCCACAAATAAGACAAAGTAAAGTTGTAGAGGTGAAGTTAAAAGTCAGGAGGTGAACAAAATTAACGCAGATCAAAAAATAACACATTTAAGCTAGTAGTTCAACCAATTACCTAAAATAGGTTATAAGAGTGTACAATACATAGTTTCGATATATGTGTAAATATAAATGTTTGTTTCTCTGACAGGTCGGTTTTAAAAACATGGTGTGTTATACACCAGGAAAGTAAATCTTAAGCAACATAATTCTTACTTATTAAGATTTTTGTTTAATTTCGCCATTGTAATTTAAGGTTTTGTGAAATTCTCTTGATTCATTTTGTTTTTTATAAAAGCTAAGCAAATATAATTCTTCTAAACTTAAGGACTTATCTTTAAAATGTTAGCAACTCTTTAAAAATTAAAAGTAATTAAATTGTGTTTTGATAAGTTCTGGTAGCCTTAAGTTCCATTGATCAATGTTTTCATTACAAAAAACCTACAAAAATATAATTTATGTTTTCAAAACATCTATCTTAACAATCAATAACTACATTGCTTAAAATCTATTCAACTAGAAATGTTAGTTAATAGTAAGACATTTGCGCAGTCATCAGCAGCAGTTTTTAAATTCGCATATTTTTAATAACGGATAATACCATCCTGTGCTTGTCACAATGTATATATTTAAAAAAATTGGACTGATCCGTTTTTTACTTTATTTTAAAGTTTGTTTTTTGTTTAAAAAACGTAGTTCAAAATATTGTAATAAAACAAAATTTATTTCATTCCAGCGTCAGTAAGAACCATTTTTATTTTAGCAGTTTTACAATGACAAAAAAAAATAAATTGTGCAAAATAAAACTTTTTATTCACATTGCAAACTTATTTTACGTTTGTTGTCTTAAAGAAATTGGCCATTAAATCAACACAAAGTAAAATAACTAAAACTTATCATAACATATTATAACAAACTCATTGAGGTGAAAATAAAAACAGTATTTTGAAAATATGTAAAAGTAAAACCTACTAGTAATAAAATTTTCCTATTTCAGGTTAAATACTTTATTATCACCCTATATACAGTTACCTACTTTTAGATCATCATAAATTGCTGATGTCTAAGTTGGCAAGCAAACAAAGCTTTAGAAACAAAAATAAAAACTTTCCTTTTCTCTTAGATTTCCCTTAAAATATAAATTCGTACTTTTATTTTTACTGAATATGGAATAATTCGCAATTGTGCTTTAAATTCCGCCTTGTATTGCTTAAATTGTTATTTTAATAGGTCAAAAAAGTAAAAAACAGCAAAAAAATATATTGCCTAAATAACACCATTTTCCTTTCTTCTAAAAACTTTTAACTGACACTTAATTGTTTTAAATACATGGTAGCCCGACAAGTTACACTTTGGACTCTGATAGGCAATAAATTTAAAAAAAAAAAAATGAAGGAAAAACGATTTAGGCATTTCTTAGTTTTTTTTTATTGATAGCAAAATTTAATCACTTCTTTTCATATTTGAAGCATTGTTTTAAGAACGAAGCGACATATGAGTCTTTTCCGTCAATTTTTGTATTAAAATAAACCTAAAATAATATTACTCTCCCTGAGAATGAGCGATTTAGTTAAGCCCAAGTAGAATTTAACATTAGATGTAAAATTACATAAATATTTACTTTAAAAACAAAAGTCAACAGTAAAACGAACACATTGATTAACAACTGTTTTTTATAACAACAGCTAGATACGTTCAAAATGCTGCAGAAGGTAAGTTACTTCTTTTTTTCTTCTATTTATTACTGATGACAGATATTAACAAACTGGATATACAGGGAGTTACGGAAATTATTTAATATATTAAATTTGGATGTTCTTTGGGCCGTGAAAAAACATGTTTAATATACATTTTTTATATGCACTTTTTTTATTATATACACTCGCCGGCAAAAAATTTCGCCACCCTAAAATTTTGGCCAAGTTTAATGTTTTATAATTTTTTTTTATTTTTTATCCAATTATAATGATTTTGTTACTAGTTTATAAAAGTATTTAATGTGTTCTTTTTTAATTATTTTATAAAGTAATATTTTCAATTAGGCTATATTATACAGGAGTAAATCAAACTGTTGTTTTTTGTCGTAATTTCAAAACACCCTGTAGAAAATTAAGGTGGATAATTTTGTTTACATATTGTTTTTTGGAATCTTAGATGTATTTTAAACATTTTATTTTTTGATTCATTCCATTAACTCATTTCTGCTTCGAGCTGCAAAATTGTCATTACTATGTTATTTTTAGAAAATGTATGTCAAGCTTCCAGTTAAAAATTATCGACGTTGGCTAAGGACGCAACTATTGTGACAGAATGTTTGACAGTGACAATATTATAATTTGTTGTGTGTCAATACAGTTCGAGATGCCTGAAATAGGTATTTACAGATGGAAATTTTTACTAAGCGGTAAGGCTCTGGCAGAAGGAGAATGACCACTGCAGCTGATGATCATTTTGTCACCGTTAGTTCTTTAAGAGATCGAACATCCACTGCTGTTTGTCTAAAAAATGACTTGCACATGATTCGTCAAGTAAATGTAAGTAAAAGAACCATACATAGAAAATTGGGAGAAGCTGGGCTTCATTCACGAAGGCCCATAATATGTACACAATTACTTCCTCGGCATCGACAACACCGACTGAGGTGCATGCTGACTGAACTCTAGAACAGTGAGGAAACATACTATTTACAGATGAATCCAGGGTAAGTTTCAAGTCGCCGGATGATCGTGAGCGGGTATACAGATGTAGAAATGAAAGATATGTCACCATATTAGAACTAATCTCATATCATGGCGGTTCAGTCATGATTTGGGCGGGTATTTCTACCGAAGCACGCACCCATCTTGTATTTATTGAAAATGTAGCTCTAACCGCCTACTGTTATATTGAGGAAATTATCCAAGAATTTGTTGTGTCATTTGCTCCTCTTACAGGGAACCAATTTACATTAATGCCTGATAAATACAGAGACCTCACTTGGCACATTTAGTGAGCGAATTTCTGGATGAACTTTGGCTTCAAAGATTGGAATCGCCTGCATGTAGCCCGGATCTCAACCCAATCGAACATCTTTGGAATCAACTTAAAAGGGCCGTTAGTAGTCGTCCTGTAAAACCTTGCAAGACTTACGACTGGCGCTGACCGAAGAATATGAGGCTATTTCTCAAGAAAGAATAAGTAACCTTATTTATTCGATGCCAAGAAGACTGCAAGCTGTCATTGCTGCGAGAGGAGGAAATACACGTTATTAAAATTGTTTTTGTTTATTAACTTTATGATATACCTATTGTGTGTTTTTCTTAATTAAAATATGCTTCAAATCACTGTTTCATTTTATTTCAAGATAATGGAATTAATCAAAAAACGAAATATTTAGAATACACTAAAGATTACAAAAAACAGTATGTAAACAAAATTATCTACCTCAATTTTTCTACAGCTTGTTTTGAAATTACGACAAAAAAGAACCGTTTGATTTAGTCCTGTATAATATAGCCTTATCGAAAAATGTAACTTTATAACACAATAAATGGATCTACAAACTGATAACAAAATCATGAAAATCGGATAAAAAATAAAAAAGTTATAAAACATCAAAGTTGGCCAAAATTTCAGGGTGGCGGAATTTTCTTCCAAGATCATATAGATTCAATGTTCTTTTAGTACATGGCAATTTTTATAACCTATTTAATTTTGTATTTATTTTGTAACATGTATTTATTATGACATTAAAGCTTTTTTTTGAAAAAAAAAACATATTTATCACAGTTCTTTTATAATGTACAGGGTGACCCGTCAGTTTTGTGTATTAGCTTATTTAAAAAAGTAAAAGTTTTTTCAAATAAAAAGGTATACAAAAGTGATTTAGGATATAATAGGTTTTTATCTTCTAAACATATTTTCAGAAGGTGTGACTATTTTTCTAATTTCCGATAAAACAGCTTTGTCTCTTTTATTTTTGGATGTTTCTAAAAAGTCTATAATAAATTCGTATACAATATCAATTTAACTGTTTTTAACATATTGCTATTTTCACACTTACAACACTACAAATTTTATGGACCTATTGATAGTATATAGATTACTATTTTCTAGTTAAGCATAAAAATGCCATCAGAATGCTGTTTAAAAGCTAGCAAGTTATTATTTTAAAATTTCGGTCAATTTTCATAAAACTATATACTGTGGAAATTATCCATTTTCAGCTGTCAATACCTTAGGTACAATAAGACAGTCAGTTAGGTATAGGGAAAATAAAAATTTTAAAATAAAAAAATTTAGATGAGAAAATTAAAGGCTACCACAGAAAAATTATTATCGAACCTTTAGATTTAAAAACATGCCATAAAATTTTGGTATTAAACTATTGCTGATAACATCTGCTGGTTTAGATGACTAGATAATACTACAAAATAAACGAGCCAACCAGTATTCATAAAACTCTAAAGCTCTGTCTCATCCACAATTCTTTTTAACGTTTTTCAATTAGATCATTAGAAACGACATACATAAAATTTTTATCTATCTTAAGACAGACAAAAACAAGAATCATCTACCCCAAAAGTATTGTACTTAAAACTTATCAACTACCACTTAAATCTGATAAGTAACAATGACTTTGTATAGCTACTTTATTTGGTTGATTTGGCAGTTTTGGTAGAAGCTTTGAATGATACACCTAAACGAAATATTCTAGCGTGCACATTCTAAGACTCACCATTAAATTTGATGGTTGAATCTGGCTTGGGTGGCGGCCTTCGTTTAGCCAATGGCTCATCATCATCTGAATCTGATAGCGTCAGATCGACCACTTCTCTCTTTTTCTCTGGTTCCTTTGCTGCATCTGTTGAAGAGGTTGCTGTGGTATTTGTACTAACAATTTCTGGAAAAAACAAAGGGGCTGGTAAAAAATAACAATTACACAATAAAGTAGCAGGTGGATATTATTTTTAAAATTTTCTTACTTTAAAAATGTCTGTTAAAATTATAATTTTATTACATTATTTATAAATACCGGGTGGTGCATCGCCAGACTGGCCATAGGAAATCCCATGTAAATTTTGATACATTGAAATATTGGCTCCCCTATTGAATTTACAACAAAATTGTATTAGAATATTTTGAAACGTTGATAAGATTAGCTCACATTCTATTTTTTTTTTGATAAGGCAATTAAAAGTTATTTAAGAAAAACTATTTGTAAAATCGTTGCATACCTGCTACATACCTTTATGAATCCACCAGTAATAAATAAATGTTGCCAATTACCATGAAGCAAGATACAGCGCCAAGTTAGCTGTTAAATATGATTTTTTGTACATGTAAAACTGGCTATGGAAGTATATTTGGTTGCAGAAAAGCATTATTCTGCACCACGGCTTGTTCTCATTTTTTGAACAAGACTGTGTGAATTGTTAAATATTCACTGAACGAGAAAAAGAAACTAAAAAAGAAAGCCAGGCAGATGTCAGGTCAATTCCACCCTCCGAAGATAACAAATAATATAACATTTTAATTCTTGTTATGTCATTTTGAACTTTAAATTAGAACACTTAATACGGATTCAGTAACCTCAAAAATAAATATATATTTTAAATAAAAAAATCTGCCATTTTGGATCCACTATTTTGAAGTATAAGGTTCGGATTTAGCATCCTCAAAACCGTATTTTAACATATTTAAAAAAAATTTGATCAAATAAAATAAAGATTTTCCGATATTTTTAAATTTGTTTATTTAAAAACAACTTTTATTGTTTAAACATTTAATAAGCAACTAGCGGCAAAATCTGTGAGTAGAACTTTTTGATTTTAGTACATCTACAAACTGAAAAAAAATATTTTTTTTTCTAATTTTGACATTTTGAAAAGTAAAATATTTGACAACGTCAATGAGTTTTGAAAAGTTTTTTATGTTTTAAACTTAAATTAAAAAGAATCATATTATGTTTAAAATTAGAAAAAATATTGTGAAACACGTTGGGAAACACTATTTTTCATAACTCACATCCTTTTGTAGAACTCGCTTCGCTCGTTCTGCAGAAATCTGCTTGTAACGAAAAATAGTGCTTTTCTGAACTGGTTGCACAAATAACTATTTTCACAATATAAATTGTTATCTCATAAATCGGTTTTCTCAAACAGAACTAAGGGGCGGGGGTAAAGTTTGTTCGGTCAAGAAAAGGCCTATTTTCAAGAATTTTTTTATAACATATTGTTAATATAGGTTTATTTTTAAAATTAATATATTATAATACAACATTTGAAGAATATTTAAATAACTTTGGTACACAAAAATTAAAAATAAGGGAATTATTAGTTCTCCGCTGGTGCCTCGAAATTTTTTTTTTTAATTACCGCGATTCCTCAGCACTGGATTGTTTGAAATCAAAAAAACAAATTGTTTTGATTCAGGGTTCGAAAATATCAGATATTTATTATAAATATCAAAATATCGGATATTTATAATATATATCAAATGTTTTATATATATATATATATATATATATATATATATATATATATATATATATATATATATATATATATATATATATATATATATATATATATATATATATATATCCATAAGTTCTTCTATAAATACAAAAGTTATTTAATGCTTCTGTAATACTCAATAATGAAGTAAAATCGTTTCTGCACTTTGCAAATTACTTTGTAAAAAATAATGAAATAAATACAAAAAGAACTTGCTCTTTCGTAACAAAATTTTTCTGACACGTCTGACGCAATTAATGCCGGCAGAAGTGTTGCCATTTATGGATTAGAATTAGGAAGTATGTTTTAACTCTACTCCAACGCCATTTACATCTGGGAAGTAAAAATACAATAACAAATGCAAAAAATTACTTAATATAAAATTTAAAAAAAAACAATATATATATATATATATATATATATATATATATATATATATATATATATATATATATATATATATATATATATATATATATATATATATATATATATATATATATATATATATATATATATATATATATATATATATATATATATATATATATATATATATATATATATATATATATATATATATATATATATATATATATATATATATATATATATCTATTAATATATATCCTCGACCCTGTTTTGATTAGTTAATTAGTTTCTCTGTTAATTAACGCCGAGTTTTTTTTTATCAATTGTTATTTTTTTGCATCATTCAGAAGTTGAAATGTTGATTTTTTTACAATAAAATCGATCTTTTTGTTATTGTAAGATTGAGACTAATTGAAAAAAAAAGAACTCGACGCCACTTGATAGTTATTTGATGTAGAATATGTGTACACATTTTTAAAACGATCTGTTCAGTAGTTTTTTCGGAATGGTGGTCAGCGACTTTAAAAATTAAAAATCGATTTAAAGTTTTGTACGCTTAGCGCAGGTAGCTAAAAAGTGCGCAAAATTGAGTTGGAGCAACAGTCATCAAAACTATCATAAATCCGTCAATTTTGCTCCGACTGACCTCAAAATTTAATACAATATTCTGGATATGTTATACATTCAAAATAATAAATATATAAAAAAATAAGTTTTAAACTTTACCACCCCCCCCTTAAATGTGACGCTTTTCGTATGGCGGTGACTGTTACACAAAACTCATTCCAACATCAAATATACCACAGTTGATTGATTTTATAGCTGTCTGAGTAATGTGCCAAAAAACTTATGATTCCAGAAAAATTAACAAAACTGATTTTATTTAACTTACCAACATTATCTTCAATAATCTCAATTGAGTCATCAATTGCAATGCTGGTTGTCGTTAATTTCTCAACTTTAGGAACTTTTTTCTCAGCATTATGACTGCTCCAACTACCATCCTTAAGTAACTGTATTTCACTACAATCTGAGGGTAGAAGTGAAGAATTTAATACTTCTTGGAAATACCTAAAAAAAGTAGTTTAAAATGGGGTATCAAATTAAATAAAAACAAACATATTATTTGTAACTATATTTTTTTGTTATATATTTTTTTATTTATACGTTGGTCGGTTGCTCAAAATTGGCTTATTCAATCTCTAGTAAGAAAGTGTTCGCTGAACTATGAATATGATTTAAAATCGTTATTTTTAAAAAAACAGTGGAAAAAATTATTGCATAAAAAAACTAAAGGGTATAACTCCATTTCTGCTTACCCATCAATGACTAGACTATCATACAGTGCAGCTTTATCACAGACAGGACAATTCCATGTAGGTTTACGCTCATTCATTTGCAGAAATAGCGAAGCATCGAAACACTGTAAATGTCCACAAGTTTGAGGCCGACATGGAGTGCTCATTCTCATTTTACCTAATGGGCACATCAGTGACACTCTTAAGCTTGTGGTTGCTATTTCACAATCGCCATCATCAGTCAGTTTCTCTTTGACTAAAAAAAAATATATATACAGTGAAAGTGAGGGCAAAATGGGTGCTAAACAAGCAAATAGAAATATCCATTAAATTATGATATTAGAATTAAATGGTAAATGTTTTATTAGTGTTAGACACTATTTACAAATTTATTTCAAAACCGCTTAATACAACATTGATTTTCCACTTTTTACTACAGTGTACTGCATCTATAAAATAAATAAAACATACTTTCGATTATTATGTATGGATTTAATGGGTATCGGTCAAAATAACCAATAACACTCACCATATTTGAATTTCGATGTGTTACAAGTAAATATTTCGACCAACGATTGGGTCCTGGGGGACGTGATGGGGACACCTGATGCAAATAGCTCATAGAAGTTCTAAAGAAAAAGCCATCCGACAAGGAAGAAAAGCAAATTCAGAAAAATATTGCCTACAAAACGAAATACTCTATAAAATTACCCCCGAAGGTGGGTGGTACCGAAGTCTGCATGGAGACAAGTATTGTTGCATTTTTATGATGGCAATGAACATTTATCAGTTGAGAAAACGCTCTCAGCGAAAGGCAAGATTTACGGGTTTGCAGGCCAAAGAAAGTATGCCAGAAAGTTTATATTAGCTTCTCTTCCCTGTCTATACAACAAGGAACCTAGAGGAAAACGATCTGGACACTCACACCTTATCGACAAAATAGCTTGCCCATTTGATACCCTACATGCAGATAATTTGAGTCACTTTGTAGCTTGCTTCATGGCTGGAGAAATAACTAATTGTTATTGTTGACTCATATACAAAATTTTTATTTTTGAAGGCCTTAAAAACAACAAAAACTAGGCCACTGATTACGTTTTTAGACAGCGTGATTGATAACTGTGGCGTTCCACGGCGAATCATTACGGATCGTGAAAGCTGCTATACATCAAAGGATTTAAAAAAAAATACTGCAAGAAATTGAATATTAAACATGTCTTAAATGCACCTCCAAGTGCAAACGGACAAGTGTAAGGAATCTTCTCAGCACTATCTGCATCAACGAAAGATGAAGAACGATGAGACACGAATGTGTCAAGAATAAGATGGGGACTAAATTCAACTAATAATTTAGCTACTGGCAAATTCTCCTATAAACTATTTTTTGGGTATTCATCAAGAGAAGTAGCTAGTGCAATCCTCGCCAATGAAGTAAGTTGACGCCACAACGAGACAGTAACCTAGCATAAGGGCTAATGTAAAAGCTCACCTAGATCAGATGAAAATCAAGCAAAAGGCGCGCTACAGCGCACGCTGTTTGCGACAAAAGCAATTTAATGTTGGTAAAAAGGTACAAATACGATTGGCTCTTACAAATAACGGTGGGAAGAGCAAAAAAGCTGCTTTCCAAATATAATGGGCCATATGTCGTAGTCAAAAGATTAGATTATGATCAATACGATATTAACGACTCTAAGGGATCTACTCGATCGCAGTGGAAGTGTCAAGGAGTGGTTTCAATTGATAAAATGAAAGCTTTCAACATTCAAGTTAGCTCTGAATCCGACGTGGAATCAGAGAACGATGATATGAGTACTCACAACGAAAAATAATTTATTTAAGACATCTTCATGATTTTTACTTTTTTACTATTTTTTGTCTTTATTTTTACATTTCATTCCAATTGAATTATTTCGTGGCCATTATTTTCTATTATTTAATATTACTGATGCATCAAAATTGTTCTGTAATACCTCGTATAAAAACACAGATCCTCGTTTTACACCTTTTTATTAGCAATCAGGTTCCCAAAGGTTTCTATGCTAACAACAATTCAACAAAACTATGCTAACGGTTTAGCTGTCTTTGTCATTAACTAAATGCTTGGAAAGTCGATTATACATTGACCCTTGTGAAGTTTCCTTCCGCCTTTAATATTAATATGATATAGAAGACTGGAATTAGCCGGAAGAATTATTTTAATACAGGATGCAAGAAAAGTGGATGACAACACTTTACAATGGCCGTCGGAATGGCGAAAAAGTAAGGTAATTTATTTTAACAAATTATTAACCTAAATTAAATAATGTTAACTTCCTACATTTCTATTAACTAAACAAATATTTTTAAAGTCCGTAACAATATTATTCCCTGCATTTCAGAGATCGTCAATGAGAAAAGCAAAAAAGTATTTAAAAAAAAATGTACTTTCTATTTAGAAGTTGTGTAGATATTGTAAACAGCATAGACCTAAGAGTAATTGATCTGTTCTTTTTATTTGGGATAAATGGGTCCACAGGGACGTGGATGACTGTAACATCATGAAACAAAAAGACCCGACTTCCAAAATGTTATAGGTCACTGTTTAGACTAACGAAAACAATCAAGGGAAAATATCTTTAGTGTTTAAATTTGAAATAAAATAACTTTAATGATTAACTAAATTTGAAATAAGGATTAACTGCTTCTATTAAAAATTAGGGCAAAGCATCAATTACTACCTAAATTACTCACTATGAATAAAATTTCACAGTAGCGACATGTTTACTGCGTAAAATTAGCTTGTGAATGGTTAAATCGTAACGGCGCATGATTTCGCGTTGCGATTTCGCTGTATTGCATTTATTCAGTAATAATCCAAATATTGATTGTATTTGCTTAGTTGTGCTTGTTGTTCTTTTTGTCGCCCCTATTAGTATGTTTATTGTGTGGTAAATAGAACGATGTATTTATATTTCTCCACATTTGGATTATGTTTATGTTGGAAGGAAGAATTTATACATTAGAAGGGTTTTTGTTTTTTTAATGGGAATGATTTTTTTTAATATAAGCTTTTTGAAATAATATAAAAATAGGATTAATTTTATTAAATATTCCTATTTGCAATGACTTTTAATCTATGTAACTAGGTATCATTGTTCTGAAAAACCCATACTTTTACCAATTTTAATTCTGTCATTTGTCATTGTCCCCTTATTTCTTTTTAACTAAAATTGTGAGATGCAGTCACTGTTCTGCGAGTTTGCTGCTATATGTCGTCTTGTTTCTGTAATCAAAAGTATGTCTATATTTCATAGTGATTGCAAGTCCGCCGATCGTTACGCGGTAAATTCACGTTTACAGGTTAAATCAAGAATTAATAAAAAATTACGTTCCTGTGAACAAAAATGCATAACTAAAGTAAACTTTATTTTAAATGCACTGCTATTTCTGTAAACTCGCATCCTAAGTATAAAAATCATATTAAATTTAATTTAAATATATATTGGTAATAAATGAAAATAATTAGAATAATAGTATAACATCCTGCAAGAAATATTAAATGCTTTCATTGCACAAAAAAATCTTACTTAGTGCTCGAGTATGGTCCGCATGTTTAGCCCCTTTCTTCTGTAGCCTTTGCAGCAAATCGGTGGACGTCAGTTTGTGGACTAGGGCAACTGTCATTGCATAACCCCGACCATAATCTGCTGCCCAGGATACTGTTATTTGATTAGCTACTGTCGGACTCAGTTTTACCATTTGGGTAATGTTTACCGGTCTTGGCGGACGCTTTGGCTCTACACCTGGTTTATTTGTTGGTATTGGATTCTGAAACGTAAAGGAAATTTTACTGGTAATGATCTAATTGAGAAAGAAATAGATACATGGACAAAGATAATAGACGACATGGACAAAGATAATTGTTCCTAATCGCCAGATTTAAGATGAAAAAAAATCTGAATAATCGCTGATAGCGGTTATTTCAATAATCATCGATTATTTTTATCAATTATCCCATACTATATATTTCTTCGTTCTTGCCAGATGAAAAAAAAATCTACATATTTTAAATACATATTTTAAATACTTTTTAGGCTTCGCGGAACTTTAACTCCATTTTTAAACAACAATATTTTGAAATATAATTTTTTTTACTTATTTGTTACACCATAATAAAACACATACCCCGGGTTGCACAAAAGGTAATCAAGGTTTAGAATGTTTAACAGAACGTTATGTCAGTGTTATTCATTGGTTTTAATAGGCAACCTGTCAAAATCTGACATTTCGTTAAACATTCAAAGTACTAATCATGCTTTCTGCAACCGGGTATAAGGGTCTGAAAAAAATTAATTTTTCACTCACATTATCACAAAATAAAATAATTTTTTTATTTCCCATATAAAATATACTAAATTAATATGGCCGACTAACATGAAAAAAGTGAGAAAGAATACATACAAAAAGAGATGATACGATGCCGTTTTGTTTACGATTCCCTATTTTCTAGTAATTTGTTATTATTAAAGATTGTTTCTTTTTTCATTTACCAGAAATGAAGTTTTTTTTATAGAAAAAACTAGCCAGAACTAACTAACAACAACTTCCAAACTACTACCTAGTTCTGGTTAGTTGTCGTTAGGTTTTCCTCGTTAAATTGTAGTATCATAAATGCGCCGTCAAGCAAAAAAATCTGATATCAATTTTTTCATTTTTTATAGACAAAAATAGGGTGGACCTCACTTCCAGATAATTACCTTATTTAAAAAATTATTTTTTTTGTAATTTGTGTATTATTATTTAATCCACAATGCTTGAAAGCAAAATTTAAATCTTTTTTTTTTTTTGATCCGACAACGTCGCAAAATCTGGCCTTTTATTTAAACTAAAAACATAGTGATTTTTCGACTTTTAATTTCATTTTTCTCTGCAAATATGTATTTTTCGGATTTTTTCTCATTGAAAGCTACTAAACAAAATGTATTCTTTTGATCTGTAATATTATTATTTTTTCAAATTGAATGGAGCTAAACGACACCGGACCCTACGTTCTAAATAACAAATAAAAAAAAACAGGATTTTAAGAAGAAAAACTATTTTAAACGCTTAACGGCAAACCGATAATTTTTAAAAAAGTGACTTTTCAAATATTCACATATAAAAATGTTTTCCCACTGGAGGGTCATTCCATTGGAAATCATCCAAAAAAAATTAAATGGTTGCTGGACCATTTTTAATATTTTTTATTTTTTAATATGTTGATCCTACATACCAACTTACAACAAAATGGTGTTTGAAAAGTTTTTATATGCCTTCGTTTATCTTCAGCAGCTGCGTGTCTAAGATGGCGGTGACTCAATTTCATCAAAATCGTCGTTTGCGAAAAGTCTTATATCCCTTGAACCATATTATGAGATAGACCAATAAAATAAAATCCCTGTTGTACATCTTTAAATGGGCTATCACTCTATATCAAATGGTTGGGAACGAACGTTTTAGGAAGTAGGTAAAATAATTCTAAAAAATGTAACAAAAAAGTGAAAATCGTCATTTTTAAGATTTTTTTAAGTATGAAGGGGATGTTTCTGAGAGTTCAGTTTTTTTATTTTTGTTCCTACATGTCTGGAGTGTTTGTATACAAAATATTAAACTTCAGAAGACTACCCTTTCCAATATATTAAATTTTGAAATTTTAAAATTTCCGAAAAATTCAAAGTTAGAAGGTTAATATCTCAGATGGGAGACCTCCATAAAATCTGAAACTTTCAAACATTAAAGTCTCCTTTGATACCTTTTAAATTAAACAACTTCTTTTCTTTAGACTTTTTTAATGTAAAGTGTATAAATTTTCAAAAATCGCAAAAAAGCTGTTATATTGCACGTTTCTTAACAGTTGTTAGAAGTGAAAAAACGGTATCATGTACTACATTTTAACTTAAGAGCTACTTCAAACATAATTTTAAGAAAATATTGATTAATATTTACATAAATCAGCCTCAAAAAAACATTTTAACTTTTTTTATACCTTGGGTACAAACACCCAATTCAACTTTTAAAAGGTACTTACATAGCCAAGTAATTTTGTAACTTTGAGACGTTGTTGGGAATTCTCGAACATCCAGGTCTTGAAATGCCTTTATTATTCATTAGTATGGAGTCACCTGGAGTACTGTTGTATTATCTGGTCACCCTGCTATCAGACCCATGTTAAGCGAATTGAACGTGTTCAAATGAAATTTGCAAATTTCCTACTTTATAGGCTTGGAATGGTTAAAATTCTTTTATCGCACCACCAGCGACTAAGCCTAGAACTCCGTAGAATTTACCTGACGGTAATATTTGGATTCCAAATAATTAAAAATAACATAAACTGCTCCGATCTTCTTGCGCTCATTAACTTTCGTGTGTCCTCTCGTGACACTCGTCTTCATAATTTATTCGCGATCAATAGGAGTCGCACAGATGTGGGCAGAAATAGTGTTATGAATCGCATTATGCGTTATTTTAACACATATATTTCAGCTAATTTCGATCTAAACTGCACCAGGCCCACGTTTAAGAAAAACTAAAACCATACTTGCATCACTGCTAATTGTAACTTGAGCTGCCAATCGTTGCTTTGTCGTCTTATTCTACTCCATCACTGCATCTTTCTGTTTATATTATAATAATAATGTGAGTGATTTTTTTTCCTATTCTTTTAATTGTTTTCTTTTTAAACTAGGGTAGTGTTTATGACAGATATGTCATGATAATTGTAGATTTTTAGCCATCATGATAAGTGTAAATTTTTTGTGTACTATTTGGATATACTCTGTATGTACTTTAAAATAAAAAGTAAAATTAAAAAGAATAATTTTCCAATATTTTTTTATAATTATTATTTTATAGCACTGTTTAAATTCCTAATAATTAATTTGGTGCCAGAATTCATTTTAGATAGATCTTATCATGCATTTATTACTCTTTATTGGAAATTTGCTGAGACTCATGTCATAGCCTGTTCATGACATGCAGCAACATGAAAGCTTTAGATAGAAACAAGCATTACTTTGTCCAGCTCAGTTTATTGTGAACTGTGATTGAGAAAGGGTGTTTTAAGATAATGATATTTTATTTTTTAAAAGTAATTGTGTAAGTTATTCAGAAGCTTTAATTGAAAATTATATTTATTGTTTAATAATTTTGTGTGATTTAGATTAAACTTTAATTTTTGAAAGTTTCAGATTTTATGGATGTCCCCCATCTGAGATATTAACCCCCAAACTTTGAATTTTTTGGAAATTTTAAAATTTCAAAATTTAATATATTGGAAAGGGTAGTCTTCTGAAGTTTAATATTTTATATACAAACACTCCAGACATGTAGAAACAAAAATAAAAAAATTGAACTCTCAGAAACATCCCCTTCATACTTAAAAAAATCTTAAAAATGACGATTTTCACTTTTCTTGTTACATTTTTTAGATTTATTTTACCTACTTCCTAAAACGTTCCTTCCCAATCATTTGATATAGAGTGATAGCCCATTTAAAGATGTACAACAGGGATTGTATTTTATTGGTCTATCTCATATGGTTCAAGGGATATAAGACTTTCCGCAAACGACGATTTTGATGAAATTGAGTCACCGCCATCTTGGAAACGCAGCTGCTGAAGGTAAACGAAGGCATATAAAAATTTTTCAAACACCATTTTGTTATTAGTTGGTATGTAGGATCAACATATTAAAAAATAAAAAATATTAAAAATGGTCCAGCAACCACCCTTGGATGATATCCGATGGAATGACCTTGGAACTTTTTCAGTGTTACACCATTGATTAAGCATGCCTAGTGCAAGTTCTTTGAAAAATATAATTTTCTTAACTAATTGGGTTATTTTGATTTACTTACTAACACATTGTCTGTTTACCACCATTCTTATCTTTAAAAAATGCCATCTAATTTCTAAACAAATTAAATAACGGTAAACGTAAATTAAGTCCCAGCTGCATTTTTAAACGTAAATTCAGCCATGGATACAACCCAAAGTTTGGCAAAGTTAAGTCGCGTTAGCCATGGTTTGTCTTGGAAACCAAACAAAAATATAAATATTTGACAGAAGTCAATTTTGGGTTGTATCCATGGCTAACTATGGCTTATAAGAACAGATTTTAAATTCAAATAACTTAACTTGTTTATCCGAACATAGGTATATATATATATATATATATATATATATATATATATATATATATATATATATATATATATATATATATATATATATATATATATATATATATATATATATATATATATATATATATATATATATATATATATATATATATATATATATATATATTTATATATATAAAAGAGGAAGATTAGCAGAATTTGAATTTTAAATCATATACAGGGTGTTCCATTTAAAATAACGAAGTTGATATTGATTTGTTAATTTTCCGATCATCATTTGTTTTTCTATTTTATACCATGAAAATCTTCATGAAAAATCCTGCAACTTTCATATAAACTATTTTTTTCTATCTATAAAAAAAGATTTTAAAGGGATGCGCAATTATACGGGAAAACCCTGTACATACAAAAGAAACTCTCAATAAACATATTCAACCATAATTATAATACCAAGCCATACATATACAATCTGTTGTGGCAACAAAACAAAAAGTAAAGAAAATATGAAACAACCCTAATGACGGCCCAGGTACATTGGACTGAGATTATGTAGGCCGCTAAAATTATATCGGACTGAATTTACGTACCCATTAAATAAATATAAAAATTTAATCATATATAATATACGCTGTATTAAAATTTATATATAAAAAGATATTTAACTAATTCATGTTTCCATTTACCAGAAAATTTCTTTAGTTCCCTTTAAAAGTATATTTTTGTATCCCCTAAACATTTTAGATTCTACAGATAAAAGGTCTTGACGGTAAACAATGGAAATAAAATACTAGTTTTATTGGTTTTTATTAAAAAACAATTGATTTGTAGTAAATGAAATAATATCTTAAATACTTTCACACAAAAAAAAACAAAAAATACTTACTGGTAGCGGACACAGCTTGTTATTGACTTTTACCATGACTTGGGGCGGGAAGCAGTCCTCCTGCTCACAAGTCGTTTCTAAAAGACAAAACCTAAGTTGCACCTGCTTGATATAGTCACACTTAACACCCGGCCTTATATCTCTAGAGCTAGCAATATCTGTAGCTTGCTGTGGCGTTAGATGAAAATAGAAAGGTTGTTCTTGCATTCTCTGGTTAGTCTGAGGAACTAATGTTGATGGTTTAATGAGATCCGCTAAAACATGGGTAAATTACCATTATTTTATTTTCAACATAGGGACATTATTTTTTTACTATACACAAGAAAATGTATAAGTCTATAATAATAAAAATTTATATTGGTTACGTCCAAAAAAAAAAAAAAATCCAACAGACATTTCTTTCAAAAATACTGCATTTTGTCATAAAAAAGATGATTAACAGCATTTCTAAACTTTTTATTAAATAAAAAAAGATCATAAAAAAATATATGTAAGTGTGTAACAGGTGCAAAAAGTGCATGTTTATACAATTATTAAATTTTTAGTTGTCTGTTATAACATATTGTTACAATCTGGACCCGAGTAAAAAAAGGACCAATCACTAATTAAACTTAATGGCAGATTAGCCTTTTTTTATTCAGGTTCAGATGGATATGGAGAACTAAAGGAAGGAGTGAAATCACCATGTTTCAAAAACAAGCTTTGTTTTTATGTAAAACTCAGTTTTAAAAAGATGTCACAAGATGGTGCAGATGTTTGTATGGGTACTAGGATTGTTATATACAATTCTATTATGTATAAAAATAGTACAAAGATAAAAGCGAAATATTTGATAACTTTAAAAATGGCGCAGCAAGATACACTTCTTAAATTTAAAGAATTTATATTTAACAAAATGAATAAAATATACTCTTCTAAAAAAGTGTTAGAAATTTCCAAGAGTATGCTAATGAATTAATTATTACTATGGAAATTTAGCCATTCGGCCCTGGAGGGGAGAGTATTCACTCATCACAGATATCAATAGGATTCAGCTCTATTGCTCTCGGGCCTAGGTGAACTCGAATCTAATCTAATCCCTCTATCTTACTCCGCGTGCTGATTGATCGCCGGAGAGGGTATATACACCGCCGACCAATTAGCACAAAAAGTAAAAAAGAATTAGACTCATTGGCGCTTCCTCTCTGTCGCAGGTATTCACTTAAGCCCAATTGTTTAATTTTCTCTGGAAGGTTTTTTAGTTTATTACTAATATATATAGCATTTTCGCAAAGACAAAGAAAGTAACATGAGTTATGATCAAAATAAATTAAATTCATGATTCACGAAACGAAAAGAATCGGAAGCCGCAGACCATGCATAAAGCAACCTACCCTGCCAAACAAGTACCATAAAATTTAAAAACAATTTTGCTGACATATATATGCAAAATTGCTTAAAGGGAGTCGAATTGTTATGCAGTTCTAGTGCAATAAATAATCTTTCCAAATATAGCTAATTTATTATTAATAAAAATTGTACCTGTTTAATTTCGAAGAAAAAAGTTTTTTTAAGAAATAAATAATATATTTAATAAAAAAACTTTATATTATCTTTAAAAATTTTTTTTGAATAAACACCATCATAATGTTGTCTGGCAACACTGTTTCAGAAGCCCATATGATCATAGACAGCGCATCCTATCGTTTTTTAATAGAAACACTATAAACTTGGAGACATTATTTCAAGGTTAACAGGCTGATTTCCACTCATTCCTCTAGTTGTTCATAGTTATGGACAATTAATTTGTCACATTCCAGAAGCTTTTAGAGATTGTTCTTATACCACGCCTTATAAAGTACTAGAACCTTCTAATATTTAGGGGGGCTTCCATATAACTATTTATATTTGTCATAACACCAAAACAATATGTTACATACAAGAAATAAAACGATTTAGATATATTTTTGGAGCAGTAATAATAATTAATTTGAAATTAATCAGAAGCGAAAAAAAAACATATTCAAAAACAAAAAAAACCTTTGTTATCTAAAAAAAAATAGGTTAACTTAAACATTGTATTAATCATCCAAAACATGCAAAGAGAGATTCTGTACAAATGTGAACTTAACAATATGATATAAAAAAATGTTAGAAATTTTGAGATTATTTCTGGATTTACAGTTGGCATGGCATTGGTATTATATCAAATTATTGTATTTGTATTGTTGTATATATAGCGCTTATTGCATACAGGACCAAACGAATTTTGCAATAATCTTTGTGAAATAACTTATAAGAAATGCAATAGAACAAAAAACAGTTCAAATTTAAAAAATACACATTAAATTATTGAATTGCTATTATAAGTAAGTACATTAATTTGGTGTATGGAAACATTAAATTTTTAAGCTTTTGAGATTGTATATGGTACATGTTTTTTCCCAAATTTAAGCAATTCGTGCAAAGTATGTTTCTCTCAGCTCTGTGTAAAGTGAACTGAAAATTTGAAAGGTCTTATATCCAACAAAACCATATTTTTTTGTTACCAAGTCTTGGTTAGTTGTTCTTTTTAATAACATGAAATTTTGTCTAAAAAATTATTTTGGTTTGTTCCTAAAAGGACAGGATGGCATTTCTAAATCAACATTTTTTTTATTATTTAATTTTTTTAAATTACTATTTGATCGTGAATTTTTTATTTATTTTTTTTTTAAAGAAAAGTTATGGAAAATACCGTAAGGAATGTGAAAAAACTTACACTAGATACCTGAATATCTGTCATGAATCTTTTATATTTTTGGTTTATATCCACTAGAAGTAACCGAAAATCATGAACATACATTTAATAATAGATTAGCCAATAAATAAATACAGTAAATAGTGTGGCTAAGATCATAAATGTTTAAAATATTCAGTTAAACTACTTATAAACGTAAGTGTACCAATTAAAATAAAACTAATTACTAAGAGATATATAAAATTACTGAAATAATATTAGAACAAATAATAAGATGTGATACAGGTTTTTAAGTAAAAGTAAAGTCACTATAACAACAAAAATACACACATCAAATCAAATTTTAATACAATTAGGTATTTCCAAGTCTGACAAAATTGATGTCCACTGAATTTCTTGAAGATTTAAGATCTGAAATCAGCTGTAAAGTTGTTAAAGTGACTTTTCTATTACTTTTGTATTGAATAAGTTCTCTCTTAAGATGCATATCTATTTAGAATGCTGAACGCAGCATGTTTGTTATCGATGCCGCGGGAAGAGATTGCGGTCGCCTCCGGTGGCAGCCTCGCCAAATAGATACGCACTTTTAGAGTTGAAAAAAAAAACTAATAAACAATCTAAACAATAAAAACGTGTAACACTTACCAATGATATCATAAAAAGGTAATCGTTTAAATCGCACATCTGGATGCACTGGAAAATTACTTGATAAAACCTGGGTTTGCTTAGGATTGGCATATTGTTGGTAATACATATTTTGACCCATATTTTGTTGACCGTAGATAGCAGCGGCGGCGGCGGCGGCTTGACGAGTCTAAACAAAAAATGCCAATACAGTAGGTAAGTAAAACAAATTGTATGTTTTGTTCTAAACTGTCATTTAAACATATATTATCGTCCTTATTGCCATATCAGGTTGATTAGTTCAATAAAAATTGTTTAGGCTATATTAAAATACCAATAGAACTTAAAAGCAAATATATTATTTGCAAACCTTTTAAATCATCCTGAAAATACTGATAACAAAATGACTTTTTTAAACTTGCAGAATAAACAATAATTTTGAATTCGTCAAAGCAATTTAAATGGTTCTATTTAAGTTAGTTGGAATGCAGTTTTTTAAGTATATAAATGTATAGGGTGAATCAAAACATATACTTAAATACATAAGGATAAATGGCCATTAATTACTAAAATGATCTAAATAAAGAAGCATCTGAAAATATTTTTAAAAACGCCTTAAACATACACAGTGTTTTTGGTTTGGCAGTTATTTTTTTGCTTAAGATAGTTTTGACTGAGTGTTCACAGTTTGTGAATGACATATACTTAAGGAAATTTATAACAGGGGTTTAATTAAATGTTAATTATAACATCGAGAACCCTTTTTTAGTGTAGATCGTAGTAATTTAAACCAAAAAGTGAGAAAAAACAAAAGTGCACAAATAAAGTAAGTGTAATTTATCAAAATTTACAGTCTATAGGAAATGCTGTCCACCTATTGAATGACTTTCTTAAAGATTATTTGGATTCAATAGTCTTCTGTCTACAGAACATTGGAAAACAAAAGATCAACTGAATAATTATGCAATTGAGGATTTTTCTTCAGCAACTAGCTTTTGCAGAAAAAAATAAAACAAACAAGGATGTGCAATCTATGTCAGAAATGGTGTTAAATACAAACAAAGACCTGAGTTAAATGCTGTGAGTCTGGAGGAACACTTTGAATGTGGTGGTTGTGAAATGACTGTAAATAGTTGTAAGTTAGTTATTGTGTCTGTGTATAGACCCCCGAGTGATGATGTATTATTTTTTTGAATAAGTTGGATTTACTTGTAAGTAATAAAAACACATGTAATTTTTGGTAATTATTAACTCGTTTGATGTTGTGCAGACTATTAAAGAACTAACGCGGATTACACAATGTACTCAAACTTGCATTGATAATATTTTAACTAATTTTAAACTTAGTTTTAGTTCTATGGTTCTGCACTCTCAGATCTCTGATCATACAACACAAAAATTAACAATAAATGTGGAAAAACCAGTTGTGGAATTATTAGAAGAGATTTTTGCGAGAAAAACATGAAAACATTTAAAACTCAACTAACTCAGTGTTGCTGGGATCAAATATATTCTTTAGAAAAAGCTCTAGTTTATCAACAATGGAATGAATTTATGAAAATCTTTCAATTTCATTTTAATACCTGTTTTCCTATGAAAAAAAGACCTCTATATACTGCAAAAAAGAAAAAATACTCCCAGGCACATCCGGAGACCAGAGAGTGCAAAAACCAACTTGATATTCTTTATACACTAAAAAATGTAGATAACCAATTTAAAGAAATCTATGTAAATAAAAAGACGTTCAGAAAAGAAAGAAAAAGCTCTAGTTAATCAACAATGGAATGAATTTATGAAAATCTGTCAATTTCATTTTAATACCTGTTTTCCTATGAAAAAAAGACCTCTATACACTGCAAAAAAGAAAAAATACTCCCAGGCACATCCGGAGACCAGAGAGTGCAAAAACCAACTTGATATTCTTTATACACTAAAAAATGTAGATAACCAGTTTAAAGAAATCTATGTAAATAAAAAGACGTTCAGAAAAGAAAACAAAAACTGCTTGGTCCATTGTTAGGGAAATTAACAGAAAACCAATCAAAAATAATATTGATGTGGAAGGTGGTGGGGAAGACGGGGCAAATCGCTTTAACAATTACTTGTCGAATTCTATAACCGAATTGTTAAAAAATGCAAATAATGTTGATTTTAGCTGTAAAATTCTGTACAACTCAGAATCAATATTACTTGAATTAGTAGACTGTTCTGAGATAATTCAAATAACAAATAAATTTAAAAGTAAATTAAGTAGAGGCCACGACGAAATCTCAACGGTCTTATTAAAGTATGTTATTGAAGTTGTTGCAGCTCTACTGGTTTACATAATTAATCTCTTAAATTCGGTATTTTTCCCGACCAACTGAAACTTGCCTTAGTAATACCAATATTTAAAAAGGGGGATAACACAAATATTAAAAATTATGGACCAGTGAGCCTGCTTCCCTCGTTTCCTAAAATCTTTGAGTATGTTATGTATAACAGAATAATTATGAAATTCATGAAAATTAATGAACTACTTAATGACATCCAACATGGATTTATTAAGGACAAATCAACTCAAACAGCAATGTTTCAGTTTTTTGTCCAGATAATGCAGGCGTTGGAGTGTGAAGATATTCCTTTGGGGTTATTCCTCGATTCATCCAAAGCATATGACACACTCAATCTGAAATACTTACAAAAAACTGAATTTATAGTATTTGGGGATTGGCGCTAAAGTGGGTGATCTCTTACCTATCAAATAAGCAACAGCAGGTGGTCATTGGCTAAGGAAACAATCGTGCGTTATCAAAAAAATCTGAAATAACAGTAGGCATCCCACAGGGAAGGGTAATTGGACCGATGCTCTTTATTATTTATGTTAACGACTTACTGACGAATTATGCAGATGATTCCAATTTTTTGGTAATGGCGCGAACAATGACAACTGTGGTTGATAAAACTGACAAATTAATGAGGGAGTCAGACAACTGGTTTAAAAAAAAATAAACTAATTAATTCTTAATCAAAATAAGACTAATCTTTTAATATTTAAAACTAATAGATCTAGAGTTGATGAACCAACAACAGTTAAAATTAATAATTACTATTATGACATACAAAAATGTACAAAGTTTTTAGGAATAATGTTACATAGTACACTTTGCTGGGATAAACACATAAACTATGTTGAAAAAAAATTAAACAAAGTTTCATACAGTTTTAGAGTTTTAAATAAATATTTGGATTTAAAAACAAAAATAATGATATATCATGCAAACTTTGAATCACTTATCAGATATGGTCTTGTATTATATGGAGGTGGTAATAACTTGGAATGCATACTTATTGGCCAGAAAAGAGTATTGAGAATTATTCTTGGTATGAGGGGTGGAGAATCATGTAGAGAAAAATTTAGAGAAAATAGGCTTCTTACTGCAACAGCGATTTAAATACAAGAATGTTTAATATTTTTTTATAAGAATAAATCACTGTTTGAAAACAACAAGCCACAAACGGCATATCCAACAAGATTTCCAAATTAAGTATACATTTCCAAATCATTGATTAACTATTACTGAAAAAGGGGCATACTACAACTGCATTCGATTCTACAACTCTCTGCCAAATTATGTAAAAATAATAAATAATATTAGGAGATTTAAGAAATGTATCTTTAAGCTATTAGTAGAAGTAGAGCCATATGATTTAAATGAATATCTTGGAAGTGTTGGTAGGTAATAAAATAAAAATATAGTCACTTTATGTAAATGACACTATTTCATTTTATGTATAACATAATTCTAAAATAAAAATTGTGTATTATTAGTGTTATATACGTCTAGTAGCATAATTAGAATACCTTTCAATTTTTAGTTTAAGTTCTGAATCAGCCTGCATACATAAATAAATAAATTTTATGTTTGTGGATTTTTACCGAATGCGCCACTTCAGCATCCAGCATTCTGTTATGACTCATGTTAAATATTAAATATGAGGGTGTTTGTGTCTTATTTTGAAAGATATAGGCTGTCTTATTAGCATGATTTAAAAAGCAATATAAATTAAAATCAGCAGCATAACTATGAGTGTTGTTAACTATGAAAATGCTTTTAATATTGGGACTTATAACTGACCTAGTAAAAATGTAAAAAGACAAGAACGAATTGCCTGTAAAATTGTCTATAGAAGAAATAGACTAAGCCTTATCTGGTTTCGGAAAGATGTATATAACAAGAATAAAGATATTCTCCCCCTTAAAAAGGTTTGGAACACTTGTTAAATATACAAAATGTAAAAATAATTGAAAAAACAAATATTTTTTTCTACTTTAATTTCTTATAAGTTTGTAAGTATTGGTCGTAGAAAAAAATTGTAGGAAGAAAAAAATATTTATTAAGTTTGCTACAAGATGGGATAGGTTAGAAATAGCAAAATGCTTAATACTTGTTGCAAAAAGGCAATAAACAAAAGAGGCATAAAAGCGTAGTTCTCACAAACAACATTGATGAAACTGGGTAAACCAAGGTGCCTAAAAAGAGCCGAAAATGACGTATTAAAAACATCAAAAAATACAAGGCATTTTATTTTCATAAAATTGGGGTGTTATGGCCAACTATAATTTTCTTGAAAAACCAAAAGAAAAAAAAAGAAAATATGGTGGTTGCCGGCCTAAAAGAAGCCTCAAAATATGGCAGAAGATATATGTTAGACAAATATTTTGTTATTGGAGATATTGATGTGGTCTGCTGGCTTAAACTTAAGCTAGCAGAACCACAACGGAAAAAACAAATATCTACCGAATAAGGCGACCAATGAATGCTAAAAAAAAATAAATTTAAAATGTTTCTGCTTATTATAAAATTACTTTGTATTTTGTATTGCACAATCTAGTGTTACATGATTCGCTTTTAAATATATAATATGTTTTTTTAGACTCCTAATGTTTAAAAATTTAAAAATGTACGCCAATTAAGAGCCAAAAATGTGGCATATTTAAACAAAGAAAATAATTAGTATTTACCAAGACCTTGGTGTGGTTCTACTAGCCTAAACTTAAGCTAGCAGAATCACAGATTTTTCTGAGAAAGCAAGGGGTAAAAAACTTAAAATAGTGTAATAAAATAGCCTAGAAATAATAGGATCTACTAACAACCCATCTTATAACCATTGGTTAAGAATATGTTTTGAATTTCTTACCGCCATGCCTCTAGTATCCACACTGTATGGATGTACTGTTGCAGTTGTCCTAGCGATATTGCCCTGTTGCTGCGGCATCACGTTGACTTGAGCCTGAGCCTGCTGTTCCGGTGTAACAGGGGAACTGGCCTGAGGGACGGAGGCCACACTTTGCCTGAAAAAATAGCTTATTAGAAAAAGTTTGATTAAGTAAAATTAAAAGTATTTCTTAGAACGCACAGGAAAGTATTTTACAAAGAAATAGTATTAGATTCCTAATTGCTTAAATACCAGGGTTGATTAAAAAGTTTTAGTTTTATCCCAGTAATGAAAAATTGTTTAGAGAAAAATGCTTTAAATTTTAATCTGATTATCACTGCCCAAAGTTAAGAGTATGATCAAATAATTTAACAGTACGACCGGTCAAAAACATGACTCTTGTCATCAGGTTATCTTAACTCTTCAGTTTTTTGATTAAAAAAAAAAGTTAAAAAAATAACACGCTGCCAGCATCGAAAATTTCGAAGGGTCGGTTTCGGCAAAAAACCAGCCGAAATTTCGGCCACGCTGAAGCACACTTTTCGTCTCGACTTCTGACAGTTTATTTACAAGAGTAAGTCTTAAGCATGTTCATGTTAAGTTACGAATGTTAATGACACAAAAAAACCAATAATAACTATTTTTGTTACCTACTTACATTATTGTTTATTACAAGTTATACAACCGTGTGGAAAAAATACACAAGGTTTCAGTATGAAATAGAAATTTAAATATGTTTAAATAAGTTTCGGTTTCGGCCGAAACTGAAATCAAGGCCGAAAATTCGGTTTCGGGTAAAAATCCTGTTTCGGTCGGACTGGACATTAATTTATACCAAACCTGTTTTGATTTGCGTTCAATAATTTTTTATTAAATTTTGGTCCCTAAGAAGTTGCGGTAACTTGCAACCGTATGCCAAACTTGGTTCAAATATTAATTGCCTTTTACTTATGTATTTTTTAAAATGTCGGCTCGTTGGCATCTGAAGAGATGTCAAAATGGTCCAAAATGTCTGGCCATTTTATAGAAATAAAATTTCTATTCGGCTAAAAAAGCTGCTTACAATACAAAACAAATACTGCTTACAAGAAAAAAATCTCTTTAGTCTCAAGCTTTTTATGATTACAAAGAATGTCCAAATTATTGTGTTTAACATGATATTTGTCTTTGCTGAAATGTACTTGTGTTATTCTATTTATGTAATTTTAATTAACGTTTTCTTTTATTTCATTATTCTTTTATCTGAAAGCTCGTATGAGTGTTTAAATATTAGGAAAGTATAATAGTTTTTTATACAACAAATGTTTTTGTAATTTCACATTTTTTATTTTATCTTTAGTTGTTTCTTTTACTTATTTACGTGTGCTAATACTTCTGTGTATAACCACCAACAAATTATTATTATTATAAAATTTCTTAAGAAGGATTCAAAATGTAATAAAAAAGAGGTTCCTTTAAGGAAAATTAATTGTATACCATATTTAAAAAAAAAAAAAAAAATATAAAATAAAAAAAAATGCTGAATTTGTTCTAACCGTAACACTCCTATTATTAGAGAGAATTTTTTATTTACAATACCAAAAGAGTGGCTAAAAATAGATATAGAGTTTCTTTCCAACTTCGTTTCGCCCGAGGTAGTTGTTTTTAGGATATTTTTTTTATCTCCATAGCCCCTGTTGGATGTGACGTCAGGTAACCCTTTGATTCCCCAAAGGTGCGTATCCATCTAGCGCGGCTGTCGCGGGCGTTGTGATCGTGATCGTTGCCGCGAAATGTGAATACCTAAATAACTCTAGAGTTTCTTTCCAATTTCGTTTTGCCCAAATAGTACAAGCAAGGTAGTAAATATTTTGAAAAAAGCTTTTACTAATTTGGGACCAAGTTGGGGCTGCCATCATCTAAATTGGCGATGCCAGACAAAAATTTTAAAAATCCCGAACATTTGGGTAAAAAAAAATTTTTGTCACTTATCTTTTAATTAATTAGGTTTTCCTTGACACACAAACTGTCCGGGTTTTACCCGGACCCTTTAAAAAAGCCCCACTCCAACTTTTCCGTTTTACCCGGACCCTTTAAAAAAGCCCCACCCCAACTTTTCCGGAGGCCCTCCAAACTAGGACAAACCCGGGGAAGCAGCTCTGGACCAAGAAAATTGACCTAAAACTTGTTACTTGTTCAAAAGGATGTTGACTGCAGAAATAAACTAGTTTTGCAGCTGGGGATTAGGCCAATTATTTTGTAAACAAAAAGTAAAGAAACTAGTAACCAAATACAATAACTAGGGATATACTTTATACATTTTGACAAAAGTTGGTATATAGGGTTTTTCTTATCATGATTCATGCATTAGCAGTACCTTTACAGTACGAGATATACAATGTTCTATAAATAGTTTGAATAATACTTTCCAAATTGCAAAAGACATTAATTGTTTTTCACACAGTCAAGGGATGTGACACAAAAAAGCTTGTTAAAAAAAAATAAAGCTTCTGAATAGCGAAAAAACGTGTCGGAAATATTAAAATAAAATATATTTAAATTTGGATCAAATCATACAAGTTGAAATAAAGTGTACTCTAGCATTATATAAAGCAAAACATTTTTTTAAAAAACTATAAATTTAAGCTTTGCAGACAAATTAATTTTTTGTAGTACACTATTTTCGCCAAGAAAAATGCTGCTAAAATCAACCAAGGTTTATAGAAAAAACAAAAACAATTATTAAACCCAGAAGAATATGGCTGAATGAAAATTTGAGACTTTTTTGTAATTTATTAATAATTGAACCTAAAATATCTCAAAAATGGTTCATCCAAATATCATCAATGTATATATATTTGAAATCAGAAAAAAAGATCTTTTATTGTAGCGCATAATACACAGGGGGTTCCATTTAAAAAAGTTGAAGTTGCCTATATTTTTCCATCTTTTTATTGCGATATTTTTTTACTGATATTTTCAAAAGATAATATGGAAAAAAACCTACAACTTTTATGTAAAACGTTTTTTTCTTTAAAAATAAAGGCTCCAGAAGCCACGTAAATATAATCAAAGACCCTGTACAAACTCTTTGCTCACAACCGAAGAAAATGATGAAAATATTAATGACCATGCGACAACAGAACCAGCAATTCCTAGTAAAAGGAAAAATAAAATTACTGGGATATTAATGATAACTAATGGCTAATATTTTACTTGCTTGCCTATTATACTAAAGGCAGTTATTTTTAAAATATGTTTTTTATCTCCATAACCCCTGTTGTATATGACGTCAGGTCCTCCTTGCTTCCTTGAAGGTACGGTGTTCACGTAGGGCGGGCTTCGTGTTCGTTATCGTAGCCGCGATTGTGGACGAACCAATGAGATTGATCGGAGCAAGTTCAGGAGGACGCGGGCGCCCCACGCGGGCGACAGCCTCGCTAAATAGATACCCACCTTAGTAGGATCACAATTACTTTTTTATAAATTATGTATCAACTTGAATTCAAACATCAAAATGTTCTTTACTTGCATAACATATAACAACTGAAGCTGAAACCCTTTAAGCTGCAATTAGAAATTTTCAAGAGTCTCTTTTTACCCTTCCATTATTACAATTGTTTTTGTAATACCATTTACAATTTTGTGTTCCATAACTTTAGAATGGAAATAGTTATCAGCATATTATTTTCTCTCATAGACCACTTACCACATTTGTCAGTTGTGGGTAGACCCACTGCTTACCTAATAATTAATTTTTGTAAATAAATTAACTTCAATGCAAAAAAGCATTGTATTTAAATAAACAATCCCTGGTCATAAAATTATACTCATTGGACAATCAATTTTAAAGTTATAAATATTTTGCTATTAAAAACACTGAAAATATGCATATATTCTAAGCAAGCAGTGTATTTAATTATTTCAAAACGTCCATCTAGAGCAAGAAAACTATAAAGTGCAGGAGCATGCTGTAATAATGGATACTTGCTTGCCTATTATACTAAAGGCAGTTATTTTTAAAATATGTTTTTTATCTCCATAACTCGAGGTTATGTCTTTAAGAAAATAAAAAAGACTAAAATTGTACCTTCATGAACAGGACTATACTTTATTAAAAACTTAAGTTTATGTTTAGGAGAAATATGCATTTTAAGCAACTTAAAGTAACAAATATTGCAAAAATCAGCAACATGCCATAGTCTTAATTAATCATGACTTATTTAAAGCGACATTTTGCCAAAATTATATAAACCATTGCTGACAAATGAAAGATACTGATCATTTATAAAATGTATCTAACTGAATTAAAAATTATGATTACCTCTGCAACAAAACAAGCTTATTAACTAAAACTTTACAATGTTATAAAAGCAGAAAAAGTACTAGGCCAGAGAACCATTTTAGTAGAAAAGATGTATGTTGCAAGCCACAAATAATACCAATAAAAAGTAAAATTTACTTTAAATTATGAAAATGTCATTCTTTGGGCACCTGGACACTAAACGAAAATAACTTCATAAATGAAAAGTTCTAAACAAAAATTCTGTGGTGCAAAAATGAGAATTTAATAGAGCAACGGTCATTCTCGCTATTATATATTGTACCAAGCATGGCTTAGTATCATTTTAGATTTTTGTTTTATCAAAAAGAACTTTAGGTAAGTGGCATAGCCAATGACCTTTTATTATCAAGTGTTCATAACATATGATTAAAATATATAGTTTCATAAATCTTACATTTTTAATAATAATATCTTATTTTAAAATACACTAGGTATGTTACTTATTCAGAAATAGATGATACTTTTTTACACTTTTTGTACACATCTAATCCTAAGATAAATCTTCGATAAAAGCACTTTGCGTTTATTAATTGCATTAATTATCTAACCTGTCTACACAAAATGAATATTTTCTAAATATTCTAAAATAAATAAAAAATGACTTGGCAAGTTTATTTAAGACTAAAATATAGGTCATACGTCAAATGTTTTTTGTTCACCATTTTAAGAGTAATTTGTCTATTTTCTCTTTTTTACTAGAATTGCATTTTTTTAGATATTTTTTCTGTATTGAATTCCTAACCCCTGCAGCAATATATAAAATAAAAATAAATTTTCTTTTTCAAATCAAATAGTAAAAATACTACCAGAGATCTCAAAATCAATTAGTTAAGAGACACCATTCAGCCCATGCATGTGTTAAATCACTTAAATTAACCCTGTATGTTTTTAGACTTGACTTTAATTGTTTAAGTTTCAATCTTGTTTATTTCAGTATGTTAAAACAATTTCAGCAAGAACTGTAAAGTGTATTTATTCATATTTAAACCAAGAAAAAACCAGTAATAAATCTCCCAATTACGACGGTAGCAAAAAAACCCATAAAATAACCTAAGTAAACAATCCGTACTAGCCAGGGTTTTCTGAAAATGTTCAAGAACAATTCTTTATGTTCAATGAGTTAATCAAAAAATTACCTAATTATAAGAATTTTTTTTTAAACAAAGCAATCTTTGGCACTAAATTACTTTGTTAAAAGGTTATCAATACGAGAAGATTCTTGTTTATAGATTCTTTAGTATTTGGAACAAATCAGTAATAATTATTTTAACCTGGACAAAAATTTTCGAACCTACTTCCGGCGGTATTGAAAGTTTAGTTGTGTAAATAATAAGGCGTCTCAGCTACCGAAAATTTTATGACTGGTTTTTTCTTGGTTTAAATATAAAAAAATAAACTTTCATCTCAAGTGGGTTTAAGTCTCTAGAGGAAGACATAATTATAGAAGTTTGCATTAAGCAACCAAGGATTTATTTTTAAGCTTTACTCTTAATTTTTCTGATTAAAGTATATAGTCCTGATGATATACTAAATGGAGAGCTAGAGCCGAAAAATCTTCATCAGTAATATGGATTTTCTCCCATAAAACATGTTTATTTAGTATTGTTAATTATGTTCCAGCGCAGGCTGACAACCTATTGGATGCAGGGGGTAGCAATAAGGAGTGAAAGTGCAAAATTTTTGGGAAAAAAATCGCGCTAACTTCATACAGGGTGTTTTTTAATTATATGTATTTAAGGGGGCAATTTTTGGGTCCATTTTAAGAAGAAAACTTTATATGAATGTATGTCCCAAACGTCCTAAGTTTTGAGGTACAGGAAGGTAAAATTTTCTAAAATAAATCATTTATTATTAATGAGTAATACCACTTTAGATAAATTAATAAAATTTGGCATACATGTACTATGTATCAAGAGGCATTTTTTAGTGTACTACATTTTTTTAAATTTCCACCAGTGGTGTTCGTAAGAAATTTGACCCGCCTATTTTAGCAGATATTGATGGTATGTCACTGATTTCTCTTAAAAAAAAAATATTTTTGTAATCTCCAATCATTTATAAGCAAAGTTATTTACTTTTTTTTCAATCCAATGCACGGTTTTGGCTTAAAAACAAAAACCATTTCTCTCCATGATCATAAGAATATTGGTAAACAATGTCACCATGCAGAGAAATATCTAGATTTAATTTTTCTAGTTGAAAACCGTGCGTCGGACTAAAAAAAATCAAGAGATCAAATCTGCTCATCATTTTTTTAGTTCGACGCACGGTTTTCTCCTAGGAAAATTAAATCTAGATATTTCTTTGCATGGTGATATTGTTAGAGTCTTCGCCAATAGTAAAGAGTACAATGACGTCAAATGCGCACAAACCGATATTCACGGAGGCAGCAACACGTGGGTCAGTGCAGTGTGTACTATCCGAACATCGGCATCGGTAGCGTGCTTATATTGATGTCAATATTACAAAACTAAAATTATTGTGTGTTTATCTTTGAACTTTTATGTGTGTTAGTGTGATTTATTAACTGTTGTGACTGTTTGGTGAGTTCCTGTTCCGATGCGCCTTCTTCAATTTCATTTTATTTAGAAGTTTATATTACAGTAGATTCTTTGGTAATTGTTTACAAAACGGTTTTCTGCTATTTTAACGCCGCCGCCACTGCCATTTAATATCGAAACCTGCTGCAAAGAAGGACAGAGAGATCACTCTCTCGGTTTATTCGTGCAGCCAACGATGACGTCAAGTATTCTTTACTATTGACAATTACTCTATGATCATGCAGAGAAATAGTTTTAATTTTTTTTAAGCGAAAATCGTGCATCGGATTAAAAAAAAATCAAGTGATCAACTTTGCTTATTAATGATTGGGGATTTTAAAAATATTTTTTATTTTAAGAAAAATCAGTGACTTACCATAAATATCTGCCAAAATCGGCAGGTCAAATTCCGTATGAATGCCACTGATGGAAATAAAAAATGTAATACACTAAAAAATGCCTCTTTATACATAATACATGTATGTCAAATTTTATTAAAATATTTAAAGTGGTATTACTCATATTAATTATAAAATGATTTATTTTTGAAAATTTTACCACCCTATATCTCAAAACTTAGGAAGTTTAGGACATACATTCATATAAAGTTTTCTTCTTAAAGTGGACCCGAAAATTGTGCCCTTAAATATCGACATTTAATTAAAAAACACCCTGTATTTGATCCCATTTTACTGCCCTCTGTATCCACCTAACTGTCGTCCCTTTTGGATCTAGACACCTTAGGGGTTCAACTTTAAGTGGCCAAAATAGCTGTCATATTATCGATGATTTTTTTTCCCAAAAATTTTGCACTTTCACCCCTTATTGCTACCCCCTGTATCCAATAGGTTGTCAGCCTGCGTGGGAACATAATTAACAATACCAAATGAACATGTTTTAGGGGAGAAACTCCATATTACTGATCACGATGATTTTTCAGCTCTAGCTTTTAGACCATACCATGTTACATGTGTATTTTAATAAAAACAAAATGTTTATTTCAAGAATACCATAACTTGGAGAACTTAAAATATCTATATTTGATGATTTATAACTATGTACAGTTTAAAGGTTAAGATAAGATATTAAGTGAGAAACTATAAACTATACTTAACTGGTACTTTGAAAGCAATGTTTTAAATAAAATTTGGATTGTCAATCTTATTAAAAAGTATATCTATAAAAATATGTATACAACAATAGACATACATTAAAGTATGGAATTTTAAACAATCCGTTATACTTAGTAACATAAGCCCCAATTATTCGAGTGTGCATGCCCTAAGAAGTAAAACTAAACAAGGGCACCAATTTTAAAACTAGTTAAACCTTTAATGCCTATGTTTAATAATGTAACTATAATAAAAAATATGATGTTTTCGTTAGAGTCCAGGGAGATTAAATTAAAAACACTAACCACCACAATGAAAATAAGAAAAATACCTGTAGTACATTTTTCTGCAAGTCCTATACGGTAAGGATAATATATCCAGAGATATACATCAATGTGAAACACAGTACCTCTTAGGCAGAAGATGTTACATTACCATTTACCAAATTATTTCTACAAAAAAGTTCACTGGTCAAATTTCTAAACAGACCATCAGATAATATGCTTCTGTACTTGAAAGTTATTTTTTTTTAGAGAAGCATAGCAATTATAAGTATGAACTGAGAGTAACTAAAATGTGGTATGTTACCTAAATAGAATATCCCTTAGCGACATTTTATATACGTCTTTCTCTCAATTTGCAATAATAATCTTAAATAAACATATTCCAAAACAACAAGAATTATTCAGCCATTTTACTGGAATGGCGACAAAATAAAGTTAGTTACAAATAATCGGCCCATTTAAAGTTAGGTGCTATAGCAACACCGAAAAGCGTAAGCATGATAGTATAGCAACATTAGGAATGCACCAATCGTCAAATGTACCTTCGAGCAAATACCTACTAGAGGCAGTACTGCCGCTCGGCACTGCGAACCAGCGCACAAGAAAAATCCTCAGACGATAGAAAGAAAATATTTAACATTTCATTCATAAGTGACACTTTGTTTTGTCCCACACATTAGCTGCTTTCTTTCGGGCCGGATCATCTGATCATAACGCGTTATGATTCATTAATCATGTTCTTTCGCATTTTTAAGTTTGAGTTAGGGATCATGATTCGAAAAATTCTGAACAAACTGAAGATAATTCTTTATGATTAGTTTGTTCACTGTCAAATCTAACCTAATTTAAAGATTTTACGATTTTTTTTTCTCAATTATATTTTATTTAAAACGACTTAGGGCAATATGAATTCTTCAGAATTTACGTATGTTTCTTGAAATTTGTAAAACACCACAAAAGAACAACCCCCAACAGCATAACATTTGTCAACAAACATTTTTAAAAATGTCATTTTTGTCACTTCCATTGTTTATAGATTTCACAGCTGTGCGAGCGTTCTTTCGGACCGTAAAGTCGAAACATGTTCCACTGAACATATAAATCATGATCAGGAAATCATGATTCAAATTTCTTGCGAAAGAAAGCGGCTTTGATTGATAAAATCATGTAAGGGGAAAAAGGAAAGAAAATAAATTGGGAAAGATCAAGGCACACTTGGAGCCTTGCAGTTTCGACTAGTGGCGTATGGTTTATGTTAAAAGTTTCGATTAGATATAAATTTATTAAAAATATTCATTTTTAAAACGTTTTAATTATGGTTATCTCTTTAATTTTAGTTTATTAATAAATATTAATTAGTAACCTAAATAATCATAAAATATTTTATTATAAAAAAAACATAAAATGTTTTTGGTACCTACATTGGTTATTTAAACAAAAATACTTTTCTTCTATAAATTCAGAATAATGTGGGCTACAAATTAATAAAAAAGACAAAAACTGGGGATACTTTTTATTATAATTAGTTACACAAAAAATATCATAAAATATAAGAAATTAGGCAAATATAAAAATTATCTACTCATTCCTAAATAAAATAATTTTGATATTTATACTCCTCGTTTTTTTTTATTTTTGTTTCATCCAGGATTTTTATTGTTTCATAATGTATACGAATTTTTAAAAAATTCATTAAGATTAATTTGGTAAGATCCATTGAATGTTTATCATTAAAAATACCTCATTCAAAAAAGATGGGCTCCAAAATAATTTTATATTTTTGGCGAAATAGTACGAATGGTTTGAACCACCAGTATATCCATTAGGTTAGTTATATTTTTATTAAAGATGCCGGTTCTCTTATGTACAGTTCCAAAGATGTTTCCCCTGTCTGGCATATTTCTACCACTAATGGGCTAGCATTTATTAATTTTCCATAAGCTTTTCTTAGTTGTAACTGAGACAAAGGCCTTTCGGTTTCTAATAAAAAGCCAGAAATATAACAAACAATATCTTCCACATAAAGAGTAAGGCTCCATGCTCAAGATCCTAAATAACTTTGAATATCATCATTAATTTTATTAACCCTTTCACTGCTGAACGGGTTTTTAAATGTTGTGCTTACTATGCTGCAATGGGAGACCCGTGCGTCTGCGGCCGCTTCCCGCAGTTAAGTTATATTTAAAGCGTTGAATATATGCGCTTTCGCAGCTAACTAAATACCGAGAATAAACTTTTTTTATTGTTTGTTCATTTATTTATTAAATTATTAAAAAGACACAACCTGTGGCAACATTTTTATTATAAACTATCGGTATACAAGTAATTCTAATATATATATATATATATATATATATATATATATATATATATATATATATATATATATATATATATATATATATATATATATATATATATATATATATATATATATATATATATATACATATATATATATATATATATATATATATATATATATATATATATATATATATATATATATATATATATATATATAATATATAATACTAAAACTAACTACTAATATATAATATCTAAAACTTTAACACCGTGTGGTATCTTTGGAAGCACCCAACAACACAAAGTGGAACATTACAGTTTGGGCATATGTAACTGGTTTGTTTTCTTATTTTATGTTTTGCACAGACAATACATCTTTTGGATATAGGTTTTTTTTTTCTGAGCGTACACCAATTGAAGGAAAGTGTCGTTCAATTAATCGTAATGGTGAATGTCCAGTTTTAGGTCTGCGGCTCGTACATGCTCTTGGTTTTATCTTATGATGTTTTTCTAGTAATTCTCTTATAAGACATTTCTGAAAATCTAATAAGGATATCTGTTTACCAGTTAAAACCCTATACAAATTATGCGAATTTAAAATCGTTATGTCTAAAAGATGAAAAAATACTTTTTTATACCATTTTATACTTTTTCTTATTGTCTCAGTACTACTAAGCATCATGTCACTTTTGTCGATTGCTCCCATATTCTGATTATAATCTAGAATACATTTTGGCTTTTCCACTTCTTCTCCATTCTTCTTCTCTACTTTTTCCACACTGCTATTATGCATCGATGATAGCATCCTTACTTCCCTTTTGTCTTGCCATTTTAATGCAAGTAATCTCTCAGTAGAAAAATACTGAACTTGGCCTCTTTCAAGTTTTTTTGACAGCTTGGGCATATGTTTCCTGTTGGACTTAACTGTGCCACAACAATTTACTTTTTTATTGAACAATGTCTGATACAGCAAAGGACTGGTATACCAGTTATCGGTGTAAAGGTTATGACCTTTATTTAGATAAGGTTCCATTAAAGTTAATACTATGTTGCCTGATTTCCCCAGATCCTCTGAAAATACTTTTATTTCCGTAGCAGCACCGGTGTACAAAATAAAATCAAGTATATAACCAGTTTCACAATCCGCTAAAATAAAAAATTTAATTCCGAATCGATGTCTTTTAGAAGGTATAAATTGGCGAAAGGATATTCGGCCCATGAACAACATTAGACTTTCGTCTATTACAAGGTTCTCAAACGGATAAAGTGCGCTTTTGAAAGCATTTCGGAAATGGTCCACTATATATCTGATTTTAAAAATTTTATCCTCTTTATTTGGATTTGAATTGTCAGAGAAATGTAATAACTTTAGAAGCAGCAAATATCTATCACGTGACATCACTTGACCAAACGCAGGTGTCTCAATCAAAAAGTCTTTAGACCAATAGTCATTGATGTTCTGTTTTTTTACTTGAGTCATAAGAACAGTTAAAGCTAAGAAAACGAACATTTCATCTTCATTAGTCACTTTCCATTTTTTTATTCGCGAATTTTCAAATGGCTGTTCTTCAATTACAAAGTGATAATATAAATTTGTCTGCTCTACTATCTTGCTCATAATATCAGCAGAAAAGAAGGTTTTAAATACATCAAGAATTGAGCTATCTTCAGTTAAGTTCATTACCTTGCAGCCGGAGTTATCGGGTCTAAATTCATGATTATTTGGTGTTAAATCATTATCTGTCCAGTAAAACAGGTTGGGAAATTCGTTTACTGAAGCATTCTCAGGATCTGATTCATCGTCTGTATCATTATTTATCTGAAGCACCCTAAAAACAAGTTAATGTTGAAAAATAAATTTTTATGAGAATCAAAATGTTCTAATAAATTCATGATCAAAAATCTCCACCATATCATATATTTTTTGCACACCCTGTATTGTATATTCAGTTAACTTAGAAAAACGTAAACAAAAAATCAGTTATAAAATAATAAAAATAACCTTAGTTCAGTTTGTTCTTCCTCTTCGCTACTATCTGAAAAGTTTTCCCATTCCATGTCATCTTCATGCATTGTTACCTCTATGTCCTCCTCACTATCGCTATTAGCTAATATATTGTAGAGTTCTTCACGAGTAAGGTGCTTTTTACGCGCCATAATGCGACAAAACTACCATAAAATAAAACAAGCTAAGCGGCACCGGCCAAATACGCATATGGTCTAAACACAACAGGCCGTCAACCACCTGACATAGCCTGCCGTCTCCCCACCTTATTTAAATGAAGGTCACCAAAAACAACCGATCATTTAACGCCTAAATAATGGATTTGGATTTGCGTCCGCGTCCGTTTCCCGCAGTAAACCCTTCCTCCTTGCTTGCGTAAATATCAGTCACCCGCACAGTCAGCACGAAATTTTCTTGCGTCTATATCGGCTTCCCGCAGTGAAAGGGTTAATTAAAGTTTTGTGCTTTTCGGACTCTTCTAGATTGTCCCCGTTTTCTGACTTTGTTAATTTGGTTCCGATCCGCATGTTAAAATTGTTATTTTTTCCAGATTAAGGGCAGATATCTTTAAGTGGACAAGCAGTCTTTTAAAGGCAGCCTTAAACTGCCTAGCAGAATGGTTATTATTGTACCCCCCTTCTGATAGCCCTGAAGAAAAGTTCTAAATGGTCTTGGGACAATTTGGGACATTTTTTTAAAGCTTTCAATACAAATTAAAATACTTAAATCAAGAACCAAAGTTTACGAAGATTAGTAAATGTACAAAACGAGGTTAATAATAATTAGAGTTTATTAATCTATAATAATTACCTTCGATCAACGAATTTATTGTCAAAAATATTATGTGAAATTTTTGGCATGGCTTCAGGCCTTAAATATTTGCTGTTGTTTGCCTTAACCAAAATATCATGTGAATCAAAATGGTCCGAGCATAGCAAAGGGTGCTTTGGTAAATGTTGTCCCTCTTCAATTCCCACAAGAGAAAACCAAATGTTTTTTGTCACTGGATCTGAGGGAAACCTAAAATCTTAGATGATCCTCCTGTATAATGTATAATTTCTCCCACAATATTAAAAACATACTCACAAGCTAATAAATTTGATAATATTCTAATAAAATAAAACAAGTAAAATTGGTCTTGTTACTTTCAGAGTCTATTTATTATTCTAAAGGGGTTATGACATCGTCGAAAATGGGGATAGCAAAAGTCCAAGACGTGAGGGTGTGAAAAGGGTCGGTTAGGTTGGCGGCCCTGTCGGGTAACTCTAAAAGTTACTTTAGAATTCTTAAAAATTCTCAGCTGTGGACAGAGTCGTGCCACAAGTCGAAGTTTTTATATGGGGTTATTTTTACAGTTGAAAATATTTGTGTACAGAGTTGATATTTTATTGGTTTTGACTGTTTTTACTATATTGTTTTTGGTAGTGTTTAGTCGTGTAGTTTTAATTAGTCCTTAGTGTGCAATAGACCAAAAAGTTGTGTTTCCCATAAGGATTCTGTTATTTGCTTGGAGCATGTTAAAAAAGACGATTTTTATATGTCTTCCAGAAAAATTGCAAAAGCGGTGATTATGAGATCCTGATCAAAAAGGAAAAAGGCGATTAATAAAAGAAGGTAAAGTGTATAAGGTAATATGATATATCCTAATGCTGCTATTACTAACAAATATTTTTTTATTGTAGCAGTTCCATTCAGTTTGCATTATTACACCTCGGATAACACAAACACGGTTTTTAAGTCCACCAGTGACTCTTCACAACTCTAAATGTAGTTACACAGTTATTAGTAAGTAAATTGAAATTTTTGTGTGATTTTAATTATAGTTATTTGTTGTCAAGAAAGTAAATAGTCAATATTGACTTGCTTATACCTAGAACTGATCAACTTTAGGTATATGCATTAATGTACCTTCAGAATGAGTATTTAATATTTTTTTCCCATTATTTTGTACATTTATTAAGTTTGCGGTTAGTTACATTCTTTAATTGTATTTAATTTTTTTTTGACACTTATCTACCAATCACTTGGTATATTATGTTGAAAAAGACATGTTTTAAAATATAATTTATATTTTTTAGATTTGCCTTTTACAAGTTTAAAATTAACTGATGTAAACCTACCTTGCACTAAAGAAGTTTTTGTTTAGATTGTGTAGTATGAAGTGGACTGCGAAGAACTTGTAAGTAAGTTAAACTTTCGAGTACCAAATAAGAACACGAGATCTAATTCTTTGTTTTATCTTGCAAGGGATGCCAACACACTATAAATGAAATTTTTGTGTTTGTATTAAGTAGGATTTTAATGCTTAAATGATTTGTATGTTTTAAAATATGAAATGTAGTATACCACAAAATATTATTAAATAATACCACTAAGTACTGTGTTCTTTTCTTCCATATCTATTTCAAAATGTAAAAATTTCAGTTGTATTTTATTTAATTTTTGCAACAAATAAAGTTTAGTTTTTTTAGCAATAAACCTGTATTCACATTTTTTTACATAAAATAATTCATTTTATTGCCAAAGTGGAAAATTTTACTATTATTCTGCAATATCAAGATGCTGTATGGTCCGTAAGTAAATAAATAACTAGTTTTTAAAAGTAACATAATTAGTTTTTAAAATAAAATAAATTAAGGATTAAGAGACAAGTTTATATATTTATGAAGTAATACAAAAACACCGTCATAAATTCCTAAAAAAAAAAGTTAATTTTTCTATGGCTTTCATTATCTGATTTGGAGTTGGATATTTTGTAATCTTACAAAGATCTTCAAGATAGCTTGTAAAAGCCCATTTATGATCCTGCACTTACAGAAAAGCTTCCTTCCTGTCTTTCATCTATAGGTATTTTCACGGCTTCTGCTTAGACGAGTTGGCCAGTATAATTCCTTTTCTGGCAGCTCCCAACAGAGCAACACGTAGTGCAACTTTTATGCATCCTTTAACAGTTCAGCTAGAGAGGCCCCAAACTTTCCGCTTTCTTCGTTCCTTCATCCCTAGAGTGTCAAGACTATGGAACCTGCTACCTGCAGAATTTAAGTCTCTTCTATTAGAGGTATCTTCCGGGCTTGTGGGCCGTGGTCTGGGAATTTTTATTCCAAAGCTTTCGGCCACATCTGCGGTGGCCATCTTCAGTGGTGCGGCTGTCGTACTCGGTGGTTCACTGACGACTGATGTTTCGGACTGAGACCTGTGCATTCTTGAAGTCTGTGGACGGACGGAGGACTGAACGGTTGGGTGTGGCTTGGGAGTCATCGTATGTACTGGCTTTACTTTAGCGTCTTTTAATATTGGGTGCCATATTCTGTTTAAAGTTAGCCCTTCTTCTTTCCTGTTAAAGTTATTCCTATGTTTGTGTATTTCTATGGCTTCTCTGTACATACGCGTTAAATATCTTGTTGTCGTGGAAAGAAATGTCGTCTGGTCGAAAAGTATGTTGTGATTGGCTTGAAGGGCATGTTCGGCTACGGCTGATTTTTCTGTTTGTCCTAGACGGCAACTTCTTTCGTGCTCTTTCAGACGTATTCTAAAGCTTCGTTTGGTCGTTCCCACATATACTTCGCCACAGGAACAGGGAATTCTGTAAACGCCCGCATTGGACAGAGGGTCCCTCGGGTCCTTTGCAGATCTTAGGTGCTCCTGGATCTTTGTTGTTGGTTTAAAGACCGGTTTTACGTTGTGTTTTTCCAGTATTTTTCCAATGCGGTCTGTAATGCCTTTGAGGTATGGGAGAACGGCGTAACCTAAAGTTGGAGCCTCCTCTTTTTTTTAAGTCTCTTGTGAATAAACTCCCTCTTACCACACTTCAGCCACCCACGGGGCGTTCATACTAGGCTTTAGCCTTCGCGGACTGTTCCAAGATAAAAAAATAATTAGTCCCCAAACTTCTTTACTTGCTCATAAAATTTTATAAACGTCGTAATATAGGTGGGTATTATTAAAGAAATAAAAGTGTTAATAATTCAATATCGTGTGTTTAAAAATAGAGTAAGTACTCATAATTATAACAAATTAGCAATCATGTTGTAGATACCATTGAAAAGGTACGCCATCGTCGTGTTGTAGCTTTAATTTTTAATTTCGATACTTAATTGAATTACATTTATATTTTTGAAATATAAATTTTGTTCGTCGGTATAAAAGCAGTTTTTCGTTTCCACCTCAATTCTACGCCACTGTCCGGCATAAAATCCAACATGGCCGAAATGGACCCTTCTTGACGTCACACAAGAGTTTTTCAATATGGCGGATGTCATAACCCCTTTTAGATTAATAAACTCTGGTTACTTTCCTTTAGCATATTGTAATTCTACGCCACTGACCTTTGTAAAAACATCGCCAACAAACATAACCTAACTTACCTACGAAAAGACACATCCACGTGTATATTGTCCAATTTTTTACACAAAACACATGCACGCACCATTTTAGAGTTTTTAATATAAGTTTGTAAATAGTTTTTAATAAAAAAACACCAAAGCACTTAAAGAAACCCAAGGCAACGTCGCACTACACTTGATCTGTTCATTCCATTTAACAACGGACAGGAAAATCTCTACGCGCGTTGAAGCGGCATTGCCACATTTCGCCCGCAAAGGAAATTGCGAAACGTATTTAACTAAATAAAAATAAAAAAAAAAGGATTCATGTAGCAAAATTATCTCAATTTTTTTTTTGAATATCTACTAATCTATTTATTTTTATGCCCATTTTTTATTATAAATATAGAACCTCAATATAGAACTTGAAAGGGAATTTTATTAAGAAATGTTTAAATTTTTACAAGCTGACAACAAAAAGTATCGACTTTAGTTACGCGTTACGTCCTTTTCCAGAGTCTGATCGTAATTTCGTGTTTATTGTGTTCTCTGTACTTTGCCCAATCTATGGAAAAATCGGTTATCTACCCTTCTCTCGCATTTTACCGTGCTGATTGGTCGGTGGAAGGGGTAATACCCCGCCCTGCGCGTTAATTGTTGGACGGGGTACATACATATCCCACCGACCAATCAGCACGTTAAATCGAGAAAAAGGTGACTGATTTTTCTTTCTATCGCAATCCCGCACTGCCGAGCGATAGGGCTGCCTCTACCAGGTAATTGCTCGAAGGTTTAAACTGTACTTCAAAAACGGATAATTTAAAAGATTATAGAAAGGTGGCTGTAAAAAATGTACTTGGAATAGAAAGATTTAAAATACATATACGAGTATGATACATACGTATGATAGATATTTTTTAGACAGTAGTAATTAAAACTGTTCTTACGTTAGTTTTTAATTTTAAATAAATATTTTTCTCTAAACACGTATAACCTGTGACTTGAACTCTTGTGTTTTTATAAAAAATTGTGCATTTTAGCTTTAATTCAAAACATCATGATCCTACTTTGCAGCTTTAAAATAGCAAATATTACTTTTTTCTCACGTAAAAACTTACCAAATGGTACTCACTAAGCCATTTAGTTAAATTAACGTCAATATAAATTGGGAAAAATAAGGCTTAAATTAACCTTCATCCCATAAAAAAAAAACATGAAATTGTTTTTTATAATCCTTCGAGCAGAGGCAGCCTTGGCCTTGCCACTTGCCCGTGCAAACAAGCATACGAGAGAGTAAAAAGAATAGGTAAATAACCTATAGTTTTTGTCCATCTTTCGGTAGGACTGACCAAAATATTGACATATAGCTTATACCACCACTTAGTTTATTAAATTTCCTTGCAGTGCAGCGCTTTTTTTATACACCATTTTGTATATATGTTACCGTGAATGTCCGAAATTGTGAATATCAAATATTAAAAAAAAACTGAACGAGCACTACCAAAACTATCCATTTTGTTGCGTTCTGATAGCAAGAACTGGAACTAATGAACCTAACCAAAATTAATAGTTTTAACCAGAACGTACCAAAGTTGTTAATTTTGGTTAGTTTTCTTTCAGTTTTTTTTTATATTTGACATTTACTGGTGAATGTGGACATTCACCAATTTCGAACTTTCACAGTAACATAATACTACGTTTACATGCTTGGCAAGTCGCGACAAGCTTGTGAACGGGGTGTTTGGCTTGGCTTGCGTGAGCTTGCAAGAGCTTGCCGCCGACCCGGGCAGGTGTCGGTTTTTTAACACAAATCAAAGAAGTTTGCGGCAAGCGCTTGGAACTCACTTACGCCCTTGCAAGCGTGTAAACTCCATCCAAGCGTTTGTAAAAGCTTGGAGCTTGTCGGCGCTTGCCAAGGGTGGTAAATTTAACAAGGAGTGCTCGATTTTTACTATTTGTCCGCAGATATAGGTTATGTTTGGACGTCACCAGTTTGCCCATTTTGCCCAGAAGGTAGATTTATTTTAATAATTTTTGTTAAATATTCAACTTTTAAAAAATATTTTGGATATGTACTTACATTTAGAACTGTAACGTATAATATTTTAAAAAATTAAAACTTTGTACGACTTGTAAACAAAACAAACAGGCAAACGGATTACGTCACAAATACCGAATTGACATTTAAATTGGTGTATGTGGGCTTAAATGGGATCGAGCACTCCTTTTTAAATTTATTACCCTTGGGCGCTTGCAAGGCCATGGCAAGCGTGCAAATGTAGCATAAAACTCCAAATAACGAAAGATGACGATTACGTCACAAAAAAAATCCTACCGAACTAATCAATGGACGAATGTCGATGATATGGTCACGGAATCACGGCCGTTGACAAAGTTAGGTTAAGTCACTGGTTATTTTTTATATGTTTAAAATATTAAATGATTATTCTAATATAATATAATAACATTACATATAAATAAATATTATTAAACCTATATCTGCGAAAATAATAATTATACAACTTGGAAAACCTGTTGTATTTAAGCATAAATAGTAAAGAAAAATATGAATGTTTCAGCAGTATTTCCAGCTGGTTCTATTCTATAATCCAATTATGGCCTTGACTGCCAATATTTTTTAATTCCAGCGCCGTTTAGCCAGCACTCCCCTTCCATTCATATGCTGCGATGTCGCAACATAAGCTTTCCCGGGCTTTGTCTATGGAAAATCTGAATAATCGGGCTAAGTAGACTATGTAGCCCCCAGAAATTCAGACTAATTCTCAACATAACCTATGAAAGGCACAATTAACGGTGATCTAACCAAGAACTGCTACTGGTTTTGCGTACAACCAGCTTGCTGTCAGTCTGACCTCTCACACTGCGCGCGCAACCAATCCTCCGCCATAGGAAGATAACCTCGTGCACTACGTAAAATGTTAAAGCATCAGAAACTAGGTCTCAACCGCTCACAGCGCTTAGCCCCAGAAGAAAGACCCCTATATTAATTGGCGGCGAGTTCAGGAGTAAAATACACAGTTTTCCGCGCCACTGCGGTCGATTCCAACGAAAAAGCTAAAGCTTCCAAACGCGTGTTCACTTGATGAAAGTCTAAACGGAAGTCCTTTCAGCTGGTTTCTCTTCCCGGCTGTCAATGTAATTGATTAATAGCCGACACCAAAAAATCATCTATCTTTGTTGGATACATACAATTTAGCCTTGCTGTTTGTTTAGACAAGAAAATTGAAGATTGTCTCTGTCTAACACATTTGAAATATCTTAGAGATTGTCTTTGATAAAAAATAATTTGATGACGTAATCGTCATCTTTCGTGATTTGGACTTTATACATCTTAACGATAAATGGTTTGTTAGGCCTCCTAAAATTTGGCAACATTGCAGTGATTTAGTACTGGTGGTGGTCGTGAAGTTTGGTAATGGCGTGTAATTTAAAAAAGTTTGATACTACGACATTTTTTACGATTTTTATGGGGAACATGTAGAATTTTAATTTTCTTGGGAAGTATTATTGATAAATCCCATCACTGACATGTGTTTCTAAATACCTTATTTTGGAATTTAAAGGCGCAACACCCAGCGTATCTAGGCGGTGGCGAAATGGGCGACCGCCAAGGGCGCAGCTACCTAAGGGGCGCAAAATCGGCCATGAATTTTTTTTTCATCAGTTGTCAGTACCGTAACCATATTTATATTTTATTGGCAAAATGATTCAAATAAATTAAAACAGAACAATTTTATAACAAGTTTTCAACCTAGATACTTTCTTTAATTATTTTTAATATAGTAAGACTGAAAAAATGTATGAAATATTAATTAAATATGAATTTATTTTGATACCTACAGCGAGGATGTAACTCTTACGGTCGAGTAACTAAAGTTATAACGTATTTTTCTGGTAGTTTTTGTAATAATCAATGCATCATCAGTTTTATTCTAATGTGTCATATAATTTTTAAAATAAAACAGACAGTAAATTTATTTCACAGCTAATATATTTATTTTGAAAGCTTTTCTACATGTTTCTTAGCAAAGATTTCAAATAGTTTATGTAAATACATGTAATATAAGTTTTAAATCAAATATTTTGCATTTGCATATTATATAATTTATTAAAGTATAAATGTTACGTTTTAGTAGGCCTGCTATGCACAGTATTTTTGTAACTAGGATTTTATTGTTAAGAAAATTTATTCTAGGTTAATCATCCGCATATAAGGATGTATAGTTAACTTTCATTCCACTTCCCTCAGTTAAATACAAACAGTTGTTTTATGTCTTTCATGTCTCATTCAAACAGTAGGCTAATATTTTCATATAAAGAAAATATATAATTTGACACAAATTCTACCACAAACTTTGCAACCTGTTTTCGTTGGGGAATATTCCATACTTTTCAAATCCCCCGGTCTGTGGGGGGGGGATGGGGCTCAAATGTTAAGCGGCCATACATAGATACGGCCCTGGCAACACCAGTAACATTTTGAACTGAACTACTATGTTTATAATTTATGGCAGACAGAGCTTTCTAGTGCTACGTCGCGTTGGTGGAAAATCTGGATGTCGGAATCTGTAGCCCACAGAAATTCCGATTTTTTTTTTAAATTTTAGACCTATAAAAGGCACAATTAGAGGCAGTCCAACCAAGGACTGCTACTGGTATTGCGCATAACCGCTTTCTGTCAGTGCTGCGCTCGCATCCATCTTCCGCCATTGGAAAAACACCTCGTGCCCAACACAAAAATTAAAAAAAAACATAATTTTTAATTGGTGGACCCCTTGACCCAGAGGGTTAAAAATCAGTTGATACGGCATGGCCAATCGCCCTTTCCGGAAAAAGCTCTGTAGCTCTTCATCGCGTAACTTCACTGGTAGGAGGTCAAACAGAACCTGAGTTACATTTTAATAAGCAAATAAAATATAGGTTGTACAGGTTAAGCCAACTAAGACGTAACCTAATATAGGGCCAACGCCATAAGAGATACCAAAATATGTTAAATGTAATAGTTGTAGATAATTCCAAGGGACATTTTTTAAAATTTGATTTATATATAGTAATCTGGCGAACAAAAGACCGGCTTTATGAAATTTTTATTTCTTTTAAACACTAATTTTTGGAAGTTTTTAATGCTTATTTTTATATGCCTTAATTTACTGTTGTGACACTTCTAAGCAATTGAAAATCGAAAATTTTAAATTTCTGCAATTTAAAGAGCACAAACAATAGAAGATACAGCAGAATGAGTTTTACTTACTCCCGTGTCTTAAGATCTGACACTGAATTAAAATTGGAAGTTTAAAAAAGTTATGATTAATTAAGATATGACCTTCACATAATCTTTTATTGACCTCCAGTTTTATTAGAAACTTTAAAAAGGTAAAATAGGAAAGTAACAGTAATTTTACTATATCCTAAAGATATCTCCTTTCTTAATTAAAATTTTATTCATTTCGATTTTTAATTGTTTGTAACAAAGTATTCTTATAAATTTATCCAGAAATTACCTACATATTAAATAACATATGAGGTGTCCCATATAAAAACAAAAATAGAAACAACCTTTGGGATGCCGCAGTAACCTACAATATTTTAAAAAAGTGCCCATTGTAACTATCTACTACTCTTAAGGTAGTTGTATCACAAGAGGCACTTTCTAGGGTTTTTTTTTTTTAAATTTATGCACAATACAATTCCCGAGATATTTAATTGCAAAGATGGTGTTTTTGAGGCTCTTATACATTGTACTATACGGAATGACGAAAATTTTACTTATATTTAATATAATTTTAACTCTCAAACTTTTATTACGTTGTATAAAAAACTAAACTAATATTAAACAACTAAACATTTTTTAAAATTAGTCTCATTGATTATTACAATATAGTTTTTGAAATATTAATTAGTAAATAATGACAAATTAATCTTATTGAACTCGTGGAAAAAACAGACTAGAAACAATCTGCCAACAACGCATGTATTTAACCCGCGAATAAAGTATACGCGCGCATGCGTCAGAATTTACTGCTTGTTTTTAAACGAGCAGGTAGTTGTAAGGGATTGGCTGAAAATAGTACGGTCGGAGCAAAAATTTGTGGGCTTAGGAGTAAGGACGCATTGGGACGGACTCATAAAACGTGCAGGAAAAATTTGATTTAATAAAAATTGTTTAGAATCATTCAAGGAATACAGATAACCTTTTTTAGAATTTTTGGATACATTTTCGGACCTCTGGAAAAATGGCTGACTAAGAAATTGAGAATTATGCAAAAGTTTTTAAAAAATTCACCTATATTCCTGAATGACACTAAATACTTATTGTGCAAAAATCTTGTTCTGTAAAAGCGACCATTTTTTGACCACCACTTTCTTTTTTTATAAAATGCTGTCAAATACTAAATTCCTTTCTGTATCGGCTTGTCTAAGTCCAAATGTTTTGATAGATTAACCCCTAAAGCAAAAATATTACTGATAACTAAAATAAGTGCGTTTTCTGAAGGGTTATTCCAAGTTTCGACAAAGCGGCAAACTTGTAATACTGCGCGGACGAAATTTTCACGTTAATACAAATTTCGACAAATGCGCAAACTTGCAAAAACAACGCGAACGAAATTTTAAATCTCCAGTTTTGCTTCCTATCTGTACTATTCCCTCCTAAAGTTATTTGTTTACTTAACACTCCATTACACGCGTCCTCTGAATGTACATTAACACACGCCATGTATCTGGGAGATACAAACTAAATTCTACACTATTAAACGTTTTATTTTAAGATTTTTCAGGTAAAAAATGTGCAAACAGCTCAGATGAACAATTTTGTTTATTGAAAATGGTAAAAAAATAATTAAACTATTAAAGATTACATAAAAAAAATTAATAAGTTCAAGCGTCACTATCCTGTCTTATAAAACTTAACCCATGTATGTATGTCAGATACGAGGCGTGTATTGCAGTGTTAACAAAACAAATTATAAGCAGTTAGAAATATTTAAAAATAATAATGTTTGTAAAAGCTGGTATTTTTATAAATAAAAAAAAATATGTTTTTTTTATATCATTGTATTGTATTTTTTTTAAAATCATGATTTTTATCAACCCTGCTGGTAAAACATAGTAATTAAAATAAATAAATCATTATTGAACAAAAATAATAATAAACTATGTCGAACTCGGAAGTTAATTATTAGCATATTTATTTTATAAAAGTTAATAAAAAGCTTGTTATTGATTATTTTTCTTTAAAAAGTTCCATTTTGAAGGCCACTTTTTCTAATAATATATTTTAAGTGATTTTATTTATTCTTTATATTACAGCATCCAATAAGTAAGGTATTAAAAAGCACAAAGTACAATAATCCCAGTTAAGAAAGGGAAAAATTCTCTGATACTTATATACAAATCTCAAGACAAATTCCATCACTTTTAGAAATTTAGACATTATATTTGTGAACACTGTTGTTACACGTTTGTTAATAAAAATTAAATAAGTGTAATATTAATTTAGAATTAAATCTGTGATAATTTTTTATACAAAATGGATTGTAAAACTATTAATTAATGCTGTTAAAATGGAGTGAAGACAAAACAACCAGAGCCAGAGCAGTTTCATGGGCAGTGCTGACTATCTGCATATTATTATAATAGTTATAAAATAACACTGATTATTTTAATAAAGCTGACTCTTAAGTTTGTAATATGATTAATTGCACTTAAAGTAAGACTATTGGTATTGCAGAATGCAATACTTACAATATTTTAAAATAAGATAGTTTATTTCAAATCAATACACAAAGATTATACATGTAAAAAAAATATGTGTTAAAAAGTATAAAAACTAAATAATTCAAAGATGAAAGTTTCGGTTTAAAATAAAATTTTTATTATTATTTTTTTTAGTTTACTGACATTTTTATGTTATAAAACATGTAATTTTATTTAAAAAAAAACATTGTCAATTGTTTGCACTTTTCAGTCCAGTTTATTGTTTTAAATATTTGAAATTGTTTAATCATTTAAAATAAAATGAAAACATTTTAAACTTGTAAAGTACAGTAGTAAAATTATTATTAATGTTAAGCTTACAAAAGTAGGGAACTGTTGTAAAGAAAATTTAAAATGATCTTTTTTTAAAGTTGTGTATGTACATATATGTAAGGGAAATAATGAGTTTTGTTTTGAACATTAAATTTTCATTGGTATTTGCAAAAATTATGTTTTTTGCACCTAGTTGACTAAACTTCTGTATGTACACAGAGTATCGACTATAAAAACTGGGGGAACCCAAACTCAACTTAAAAATTTACTGAAATAATATACGTAAAAAATTAAATAATTGCCAAATCAAATTTAAATTGTTTAAAAAGGGGGAGGCGGGGATCTTGGACCCATCTAGTAAAGAATCTTTAATATGTTTAAATTCATGAGTTTGGATATTAATGTTATCCCATAACCTTTACTATATAGCTTTAGACATTATATTAATATTAATTATAACTGCTACATGATACAAATTATACCTAATAAGTTAGTGTTTTGATCAAATATTATTTTTTCTTTTCATATTGTAATATTTTAAGTTCACAATAAATTATTTTTTGAATGTTAAAATCTCCTCTGCGGTTTACCGACCTTCATCTAACCAATATTAGCAGGAGAAGCGAGAGCTAAAGGATTTGATTTGATTCTTCTTTCTCCCTTCTATCTACTTTTCTGCTTTTAAAAGTCGTACCCCGGGTTGCACAAAAGTTAATCAAGGTTTAGAATGTTTAACAGAATCTTATGTCAGTGTTATTCAATGGTTTTAGTAGACAACCTGTCAAAATCTGACATTTCGTTAACCATTCAAAGTACTAATCACGCTTTCTGCAACCGGGTATTAGGTTAGTTTTCAAGGCAAGGCTGTATTATATATTAACATTTATTTAAAGATTTGACAGTTTTAAGAATCTAAAAAATAATTTTCAAAAAAAAATTAATTACATAATAATTTATTTGTTTGTTGTATCTAGAGATTAGCAATTTTGACATTTTTATACAATTCAAGCCTTAACATGAACTACTTTTAGTTCGTAGTAGTAATGCTAATATATTTCATAAACATAATATATTATACAGAATATGTCAAATTTAAGATGCAAGAAACCCTATATTTTTACTTATTTTTTACAAATTATGATCTAGCATACTTATAAATTTAATTATTTAAAACCGTTTGGTTAACATCACTGTTATAAAAAAAAGCAGGACAAACGGATTTTTTTGAATTTTACACTAACCTCATTATTACTGAAATAAACGACTTACCTTTTAAACTTGTTTGTCATACAACATTTTATTAAATTTTATAATAAATTTAGGTGTTATAAAATTAATTTGTGAAATATTAAAGAATTGTCGTCTTGATTAGAATCTCAAATTTGGCCCACATATGCATATGCCTAATTTTCAAGTACATCCATTTACAATTACATAAATAAACCATGTGAGACGTTGCTTGCGACAGGGTTGATAAAAATCATGATTTTTTAAAAAAATCAAAAATCGATGATTTTTTTGATTAAAAAAAAATTACCAGCTTTTACAAATATTTTTATTTTTAATTATTTCTATAAATAGTGGTTTACTAAGTAAACAAATATTTTTAGGCAGGAATAGTACAGATATGAAGTTTGCCGCTTTGTCGAAACTTGTAATAACTGGCAGAAAACGCCCGGCTATATAAACGATATGCACTTATTTTAGTTATCAGTAATATTTTTGCTCTCGGGGTTAATCTATTAAAACATTTGGACTCATGACAAGCCGTAGCAGAAATAAATTTAGTATTTGGCAGCATTTTATAAAAAAGAAAGTGGTGGGCAAACTAAGTTGTAGAGCAGTATGTAAAAAGTGTAGAAAAGAATTGCAAAGTCTAGTGAACAGACAAAAAAGTCATTGGGAAACCTGCAAAAGTGAAACTAATCATATCAGCAGTGGTCCTGAAACTCTTCATGGTGATTGTCAGTCACAGCCTGGAACTAGCCAGAGTGAAATTATCCAGTTGGCAAAGAAACAGAGAAGCGATAACTGTGAAAAGGGAAGTAGGTTTAAAGTGAGTGGGTATAACACCCTTCCACCGCGACCGATCGGTCTATTGTGGCTATGGGAAGTGTAGGTGAACGTGAAAATAGTGAAGTGGCTGTCATTTGCATTCTTTTGTTGTGCGAACTGGACAAAATCAGAAAAAAGGATTGGACAGACAAATAGCCAAAGCCGTTTATGCAACAAATTGCAGTTTTAGAGCTATAGAAAATAAGGAGGTTTGAAAGGCCATAGAAATGCTAACACCTGGTAAACTTCCACCATCTAGATTTCAGTTATCATCAATGGTCTTGAATAAAATATTTAAAGAAGAAAAATTTCATTGTTTTAACAAGTTATCTGGACAACCTGTTTGCATGCCCTTAGATGGATGGTCCAATATACATAATGAGCCGATAGTCTGCTTCGTTTTGACTGCAGAGAATAAGTGCAAAAATAAATATATATGTGGCTGACCGTTATTGTTATAGGTAATACTAGCAACGTGGTAAGTATGAAGAAAAAAATTACCTAGTCGTTCAATTACCCTATAACTACATATGGTCGTTTGTCACACTTACTTAGTTTGCTCTTTAAAGATTTAGAAGCATCGCAGATAAAAGAACATATAGTACATAATGTAACATACTTAAAAAATACCCATTTGCCAAATGCTTGGTATAAAGAAAAAGGGGACAAGAAATTGGTCTTACCTCAGGATGTTCGATGTTATGTTGTTATTAATACAGTGTATGCTTAATTTCGCACCATATGGAAAACTTTTTTATTATTAATTTTAGAAAAAAAACTTATTCTTTATAAAAAGTTTTTCATGGTCTTAAACCTAAAATGCAACCATCAGATATTAAATTTTTTCAGTCATATTCAAGGTTTCTTAAAAAATATGAATTTGGCTTAAAAGTAAATTATCTTAATTTTTAACAATATTAAAAAAATTTATTAAAAAAAGTTAATCAGAACTAAAAAATACATTCAAATACATGAAAAAATATATATATTTTTTATCTACAATAACAATGCAAATGAAACTGTAGTTATGTGAAATTTAGAATGCACTGAAAAAGAAATGATTTCTTGATGGCAAGAATTGTTTGACAGTGAACGTCAAATAAAATTTGTTAACATGCCGGTGATATTTAGTGTGGAAAAAAAAGTAGAAATTGTGTTAATAATCAAAAAAAACTATTTTCCTGGCCAAAAATGGATCATTTTCTAGCTTTCCATGGATAAGAAAACAAACTTCCAGTCGTCTGTGGTACTCTTCAGGTTTTAAAGTATGGATATATTGTGGTTTATATGGATGAAACTTGTTTGCTTTAAAAATTTTTGATATTGTATCTTTAACAATTTGACCTGGAGGCAAAGATGCCCTTTTTCGCACAGACAGTTTAGGTTTTTTCACTGCAGATAACATTACATTTAACTTCATCTCTTCACTTGCATTGGGTTTTCAACTTTTATTTGTGAATTTATTGTTTAAAATCTCTACACGATTTGAATTTTTCCATAATTCTCATTTGTGATGTATGGTGTATATTTTTCTTAGGATGTCTGTTGATGAGTTTTATAATTATCACCAACTATTAACACAATTTCTACTTTTTTTCCACACTTAATATCACCGGCATGTTAACAAATTTTATTTGAAGTTTGCTGTCAAACAATTTTTGCTATCAAGAAATCATAAGTATAACTTTTTTCATAAAATTAATAATAAAAAAGTTTTCCATATAGTGCGAACTTAAGCAGACATACTGTATATGAAGAGCATTAAGATCAAATTGATCCAGTGATTTTTAAAAAAGTTTTAAATATCTTTATTAAAAGGATGTCTGAAGATTTTGCACAGTTGCTAAAACCAATTTCTATAGCATTGGATGCAATGCAACTAAACAGGTGCATTTTTATCTCCAGCAGTTTATATATGGAAAAATTTACTGGCTCTTTTTGACAGCTTTGAATTTGAAGAAGAAACAAGCTTGCACCAATATCAATTATTTAAAAACAGATATGTTCAAGCTCTAACCCCCTTTCACTTTTGGCATATATTTTGGATCCTACAATAAACAAAGAAGAATATCCATTACAAGCTGAAGAAAAGAGAGATGCTCAACACATTGTTTCCAAATATTTTGCAGACACAGGATTATTACCATTACTAATTAAGTTGGAAGCTAAGTCGGACCCTTTTCACAAAACTCTTGTTTTCAGAGGAAATAATCAAAAATGTAACAGCAGTACACTGGTGAAGGTCTCAAGAAGGTGTTTTAAAATTTAAGCAAGTGCTCCCTATAGTGATTTCTGTGCATCTTCTGCTGATATCGAAAGAATTATTTCTACTTATGGACTTCTACATTCAGATATAAGAAACAGACTTGGCAGTAACAAAGCAGCAAAAACTATTTAAGCATTAGGTATAACACTTAGGCTTTTTTATTTTTTTTCTGTTTAAATAAAGCATTTCTTTGTATTAAAAATGTTTTTTTAGTTTTTATTATTTTTAAGTTATATTTTTGTAATAATCTGCTGTTCTTTTCGATTATTCAGAAAAATGGTCTGGGTTTTATTTTCTTGTATGAACAAATACATTTTAAGTATTAAAATTTTAAAACATTTTTAAATTAATCCTGATTTAAAAAATAATCATACTGATTAAAATCCTGATTTTAATCATCTCAACCCTGTTGAGAAGGTAACATATTTAAGGGATATAAGACTATTGGAAGACACATGAGGATTTGTTGGTATTATTATTGTTTGAAACCATTTTAGTTCAAGTGCTTAAACTTGTGGGTAAAATTCAGATTTTTGCATTTGGTTTGGGATTTTGGGTTTAAATTTAGGGGTGTTATTATGGACATAGCCTACCTGCTATAACAATTCATGACTTTGTACAATTCTATTCTATTCTATTCTGTTTAAATTAATTAGAAAAATTAAATCGAAAGAAAGAAAGATTAAGAATAAGTAAACAATGCTGAATACCATGAATGCAAAATTTGAACCCAGAATTCCAAACCGAACCCCGGAAAACCCAAAAGACTAAATATTACCAACTCTCAGCTTTATTTACAAGAACTATAGGTATTTTTTTACGTAATAACTCAGACAGACTTTATTATCTAAAAAATACCTATATCAAATTCGGTATCTAATAGAGTACTTACGATTGGATGGTCTGGTATAACTCTCTAATTTTCTGATGTATAGGATGAGATCTAACTCTCAGTAGTTCAAGAGCTCTTGACTGAAGTTCTGTCTTTCTACCGGATTTGTTTCGTCCAGCAAAACCCAATAACATCTGCAGTTCAGATACCCGAAAACTTAATAGCATATTCTAAAAATGAATATTTAAAATTGAATGCCTTCAGTAAACCCCGTTAAGTAGAAAATAAAATTATTATCAATTCAGTGAATTGCAACATAACATATATTTACCCGCAACTCCTCTGTGTTTTCAGACATTTCCCGGTGGTCATGAACTATTTTTTTTTTAAATTAAAATTTGTAAACACACATAAGTAACCACAAACAAGTTTTTTAAAATCTTTTATTTGTATCTTGTGTTTGTATCCTTCTTAAAACCACACCACAACCACACTTTACTGTTGTTTTATCCGGGCGGGAATATGAGTATGTATGAGAATGAGAATATGAGAATATACACAATTATTTTCCGATCCTTCGTTTTATCGTTTTTGTGTTTTACCTTCGAACATATATCTTCTAGAGACAGCCTTGCCGCACGGCCGTGTGAACAAGCCTGCCAGAGAGAAAGAAGAATAAGTAGATATAGATACCATAGATACCCTCTTGCCCAGAATACTGTGGGTCAGTATTCTGGGCCTCTTGTTCCACGTGCTGATTGGTCGACGGGAAGAGTATACCCAGTCGACCAATTAACACGCAGACGGGGGTATGTACCCCTTGCCTCTGTCCAATCAGCACGTGGATTGATATAGAAAGGTTACACACTTATTCTTCTTTCTCTCTGCTGCCTTTAGCGCTAGGAGCTATATGCTGGAAAGCGCGTACCAGAGAAATGTACGGTACTCGTACGGCAGCTCCTTTCTCCTGGATTTATTAACAAAATGGCGTTAAGCTTAAAGAAGAACGGAATCAAAATTATAAACACCCATGAGATTTTTCCTTCCAGTATATACGTACTTGAGGCAATTTTTTCGCTTGGCAGTGGGAATAAGCGTGTCTGGCTGAGTATACAATCCTCTCGCCCGAATGCTGATTGGTTGGCGGAGCAGACTAATCAGCATGCGAAGCATGCTTAAATACCCCTCCCCGAGGTTCATTCAGCATGTGGAGCGAAAGAAAAAGGTTATAATCCTATTCTATCTCTCTCGCACCCTTGTTCGCACGGCAAAGCTGCCTCTAGAAGATATGTGCTTAAAGATATTTTAGAAAAATGCGAAAATAAAACTACTCTTCTTTTTATATTTTTAGATCTAGTTGGATAGCAACAGTAAAATGACAGTATTGCGGGTTTATTTTTTGAAAAAAAAAAACTATTTCTTAAACATTAACCTCAAGTCATGATACTCAAGTAAACAAAAACCAAAACAATTTTTAAAAAATGATACACGAATTACTTTTTAATTTATGGAACAATCCCGGCAATATAGTGGATACAGAGGATAGCGACGTAAGTTATAATTAACAACTTAGTTAATAAATAGGTGAACATAGTTCGTTAGGTCAAATTATAAGTAAAGACCATTTGAATATCTGTGCCTGCTGTTCCAACACTATTCATGTTATTATTATTATAAATTTTAAATGAACTGCACTCATTTAACATCAGTTTTCCAATTCCATTAACGGCGTTAACAAAAAAAAAACAATTTTTTATAACAGCAAAAAATTAATACTCTGCTTCTTAACTTTTAATAGAACAGAGAATGTAAAGGTTTCCTAGGAGTTTTTAGAAATAGGGTGAAAGTCTTTGATTCTCCAGGCTTCCTGTAGTATTTAAGAGTACTGAGCACATGATTAGGTTTAAATTTTGATTGTTTTACTTTAATTTTCATATCCAAGGTTTATATTTTAAGTTTATGTATTATACTTTTATTTCTCACCATTTTATTTGTTTATGACTTTTTATTTTGTGTTTGTTATATTGTATTGTATAGTTTGTTTTTTAAAGGTTTTTCAATTAGTAATCTTAGCACATCCTTTTTTAGCTTTGATAACAAGAATAGTGATGGCAATCCCTAATAATTTTTTATGATAGCAAATAAAAAAGAAATAGCAATATATTATTTTTTTTCTTATGTCAATAAATTCAATTTTATTTGCACAACAATATAATGCATAACAAAAATAAAATAAAAATAATTTATACTAATAATAAAAATGTTGTATTAAACATTAAAAAAAAAAAATCCAAAAAAACATCAACATGTAACTATACTAATTATAATAATTAGAACCATAAATTTAATTGATGTCTTAAATTTAAATAATAAACGCCTTCTTGGTTTCTTTTTAAGGCGGGACAAATAATTACAGAACATCGAAATAAAATAAATTTAAAGAAGGCAAGCATGCTCATATTATTAAATTCAAATAAAAACATTTAACTTTTTTGTAAGCATTTAGAATTTTCTTTTTTTGCTATTCTTTGTTGAATTTTTAATCAATTATTTTTATGTTTATTTTTACTGGGCTTTCTTGGATTGGTTAATTTGTTTTTTGTTTCGTTTTTTCCTCTATATTGGGTTCATGGAAATAAATAATTAAAATAATTTTGTAATTTTTTATAAAATAGCAATCTCTAAAATTTATTAATTTTAAATTTAATAACAACTTTTATCACATTTATTAGCTTCTACTATCGAATGAACTGCAGAGAATACCGTATAAATAAAATAAATAAATATATGTTTATTTGTTCCAAAGTATAGAGAAATATACAAATATATACCTCAAAATGAGGCGTGGAACGTGTCACACTATTTTAAAGGTTAAAAAATGTTTTTGAACAGTAAAATGAACAATTTTACAAATCTTAAACATATAATAAAATATATATACTACACATGTAAAACAACTTACAATTAAAATCAAACAACAATCAATAAAATCCTATTTACATTAGCATTTTAACATTACACACTTACAACACAGTTGAAATATTCTGTCACAGAGTAAAACGGATTGCTACACAAGAATATTTTTATCTTTTTTAGTAATATATTTTCTGGCAAGCACCTGAGATCTTGTGGGACCTTATTCCAAATTTTAATCAAACTGTTATGAACGTTTCTTTGTATAAATATATATCTTGTCTTATCTAACATTAGCTCGTTTCTTTTTCTTGTGTTATAATTATGTTTTTTATTACTTTCAGAAAATAAGATCCCATTATTAGAAACAAATTTAATACATTCAAAAATATATAAATTTACAACAGTTAAAAGTTTTTTTATTAGCAAATATAGGTCTGCAACTATCCCGATTTCCCTTCCCAAATATTAATCTTAAGCATCTCTTTTGTAGTATCTGAACTCTCCCCGCATCCAGTGAGTTACCCCAAAAAATAATTCCATACCTTATCCTTGACATGATATGTGCATGGTACACCTGAAGTGCTGCCTCCATGCCAACTTCATTCGTTATTATCCTAACCGCATAGCAGTACCTTGAAAGCTCACTTGATAGACCCTCAACGTGACTTTTCCAGTCTAGTCTTTGGTCAATGACCATGCCCAGAAAGGAGATCTTATTTGTAGTTAAGAAATTGGTATTACCTACACTGTAAACAACTGGCTCCGCTCTTGCTGAATACTTCATTATTTGTGTTTTTTCTACATTCATTAATAAGTTATTTTTTAAAAACCACTCTTTCAAATCCTCAAGCGAGCCCTCAATATGTCTTTCAATATCAAAATCATTCTTTTCACTAATGATAACAGAAGTATCATCAGCATACATAACCAAGTGTTCCTTTATGGTCTCTGGCAGTTCATTAGTATATAGAATGTACAAGAGTGGCCCCAAGATGGAACCCTGAGGAACTCCTTTTTTTACAACCTCCATATCTGATTTTATTAAACAACCTTCTTCATTTCTTTCAACTAGTTGCTGTTTTCTATCTTTTAAGTATGACACTAAAAGCTGTTTTGCAATTCCCTTAATACCATAACGCTCCAGCTTCTCGATAAGAATACTATGGTCAACACCGTCAAAGGCCTTAGACAAATCCACACAAACTGTAACGGTATGCTCATTTTCATTCATACAGTCCAAGATTCTTATAAGAGCTGAATAAATAGCCATTATTGTTGAACGCCTCCTTCTCAAACCATATTGACAATCGACAATCACACCACTCTCATCCAGGAACCTAATCAATCTTTCATGTAACAGTTTTTCAAATATTTTATTTATGTTTGATAAGAGAGATATTGGGCGATAGTTCTTAGGATTATCAGCATCACCTTTTTTTTATAAATAGCTTTAATATGTGTCCATTTTAGTTTAGTAGGAAAAACACCTGTCTGATATGTTAGATTTATAATATGACTAATTGGTTCAGCTATTAAGTCGGCTACTTTTTTAAGAAGAGCAACTGAAATCTCATCCTCCCCTACTGACTTTTTGCTTTTTAGTCCCTGAATACATTTAATTACCTCATCTGTTGTAGTTCCATATAAAAATATTGATTTTTTAAGTCCGAATTTTATTGTAATCTGGAATTTTTCATGTATTCAAAAATGTAGAGTTTACTTTGTTTAGTATGTCCTTATCCGATTTCCCCTTATACACACGCCTGATACCATCAAAAACAGTTTTTGTTTCCGGTTCTTTTCTTGTTAATTTATTGATAATTTTCCAAGTTGCTTTTCCCTTATTCTTTGAATTTTCTATATATTTTGTATTATAGACTTTTTTAGCGTTTTTAATAACTTTCTTAAGCATACTAGCAAAGATTTTGTAGTAAGCTGCACTTACCTTATTTTTAAGTTTTTGCTTATACAGCTGCCTTTTCCGAGCACATAAGGTTCTTATCTCTGGTGTAAGCCAGTACTTGGTTTGCATTCTTTTTGGTTTAGGCTTTCTTTCTGGTATCACTCTATCCAAAATCGATTTTACTTTGTCATAAAAACTATCATACGCACGATTTACATCGCTCTCACTCAAGACACACTCCCATGACTCACCCAATAGTTCATTTCTGTATTGTTCCAGTTTTGTTTTGGAGAAAAATCTCCTTGGAATACGTGGTTCATGTTTTTGTGTTGTTTCTACACAACCAAATTTCAGGACCTGAGCAAAGTGATCAGAAAGTCCAGATACTACAACTGAGCTGCCCCCGTGCTGAAAATTTATAAAAAAATTATCCAATAGTGTAGATGAGCGTTGTGTTACTCTTGTGGGTTCATGAATTGTTTTAACCAAATTACAAGCCAACATTAGGTCAATAAAAATATTTTTTTCAGTACTCACTTTCATTAGATCAATATTAAAATCTCCGCACAAAATTATTTTATAAAATTTATATTTTAGTTGTACATATAACAGAATATTTTCAAGACGCTCTACAAATATATTAAAATTACCAAGACAAGTTCTATATACACAAATAATGACAGTTCTTTCATTTCGATTTATTACACATGAACACTCAATCTGTCCTTCTATGGATTTTTCCTCTACGTCTTTTAAGGCTTCGAACTTAGGTCCATTTTTCACCATTATACAGGATCCACCATGTTGCATTTTTTCCCTTGCATAGCCAGATATAATACTATATCCATCAATCTTGATGTAGTCACATTCACTCTTCTTCAACCAGTGTTCTGTCAAGCATACTATATCTGGTCGTATTTCACCTTCTTTCATAAAAACCTCCAGTTCCTCTACTTTATTGCGTAAGCACTGTATATTTTGGTGCATCACAGTCATAACGTTGTCATCTTCGTCATCAGTTATTACCTTCAATCTCTCGATTTGTGTTTTATTCCCCTGAGCAATGATAGGTTCGTCAGAAAGATTTAGTTTTTTAACTTCACGATTTTTGGCTCACCCTTGATATATTTTATTCTTAAGTTTTCTTCACCTTCCTCTAAACGTCTTTTTAAGTCCTCTCTTACTAATTTGTACTCCTGTAATTGCTGCCTTGTTTTGTCACTAGCAAAACCTAGCTTTGCATATCTAGGTTTTTTTCTAATGTTCTTTGCTTTGGCCAGCACATCTCTTACTTCTTTCTCTGATAAAACCCAATAATAACTATTTTTGGGTTTAACAGTTTAACAGTGACTTAAGTCGCTGTTAAAAGAGGCGGTGACTTATAAGTCACCGTCACCGATATACAAGTGATTTAAAAATCGCCGCCAATCTCATCTCTAATATGCATGAAAAGTGCGAGCGCGAGCCACGAACGCTACTTTAGTCAGCGGTTTTACTCGGGGTGCATTCATCCTTTCCCAAATTTATTAATTGAGAAATGAATATTTAAGCATATTTAAAAATTCCTCACCTTTACGTTCATGCGTCCCTTAAGTTATGGCGCCTCTGGGCTGTATGTAGTTCAAAAAAAGACATTTGTTTTAACAATTTAATTTTAATTTTGTTTTTACATTAGGACTTTTGTTTGTATTAAAGAATTATTTAATTTTCTGTATGTTTTACTTCTGTTAAATTTGTTTAATAAATTATTTTAATGCTAAATTTTTCGTTCTGATATCCAAAAAATATTGACATATTGGGGAGGCAAAAATATATTATTATTTCTTAAGGTATCTTTGTCTCACCCAAGGGTAGTAAACTTAACAAGGAGTGCTCGATTTTTACTATTTGTCCGCAGATATAGGTTATGTTTGGACGTCACCCGTTTGCCCATTTTGCCCAGAAGGCAGATTTATTTTATTAATTTTTGTTCAATATTCAACTTTTAAAAACTATTTTGGATATGTACTTACTATTAGAACTGTAATCTATAATATTTTTTAAAAATTAAGACTTTATATTACTTGTAAACAAAACCAACAGGCAAACAGATTACGTCACAAATACCGAATTGACATTTAAATTGATTTATATGGGCTTAAATGGGATCGAGCACTCCTTGTTAGGTTTATCACCCTTGGTCTCACCAATATATAGATCACCATATATACCTATTTTCTTGCTATTCTTCTTATTTTTTCGGAAGTTCCTCGTATGTAGGGTATACCCAGCATTCTCTTCCCGCAACACCCTTAGAAGTTTTCTTACTAAAACAAAACCGAGTACTTTAAATGCGGGAAAAGAAGTTGTTTATTAAATACCCTGTGAGTGTGGTGATCTATATATTGGAAAGACTCAAGGATGGTAAACTTAACAAGGAGTGCTTGATTTTTGCTATTTGTCCGCAGATAAGGTTATGTTTGTGACGTCACGTTTTTCCCAGTAGGTAGATTTATTTTATTAATTTTTGTTAAATATTTAACTTTTAAAAAAGAATTTTGATGTACACCTACTATTAGATCCATATTTTATACCATTTGATAAAATTAGTACTTTATACTACTTGTAAACAAAACAATAGGCAAAACGATTACGTCAAAAATGCGTCACAAATATCAAATTGACATTTAAATTGGCGTATATGGGCTTAAATGGGATCCAGCACTCCTTGTTAAGTTTACCACCCTTGGGAAAGACTAAAATTATGTTTCCTTCCACACGGCCGCCGCATGCGGCTAACGCACTACGTTAGCCGCAAAGCACTCCTACTCATGTTTTTAAATGTGCCTGTTTTGTTCCGAGCGGCCGTCGTATGCGTCCGCTGTCAACGACTGCGATTGATGCGACTGGACTGCTGAAGAAGCAGTGTAGCCGCAGTCGTGTGTGCGTCTGATATTTTGTTTGTGTTGTTTTATGTGGAATGTCCGGTGTTTTTTTTAATTGTTGAAAATTAAAACTTTATTTTTTAAATGAGGTACTGGATTTTATTTTTACGTATTTTAAGAGCTTTTAAAATCCCAAATCCAATGATGTTTCGCACTTATTCGAAAAAATCAGTTTAATGTTTTCCCAAGATCCTGCCAAAAATATATTGTCTGACTCTCCCTAACATATGGTTTCTTATGAAAATTGCCATTAATATAATTTTTTCGAATAAGTGCAATACATTATTGGTTTTGGGAACTTAATAGCTCCTAAAATACATAATCAAAAATCCAGGGCCATACTTATTTAAAAAAAAAAACAGTTGATGATGGCAGCTCAAAGACGAAACGTGGGTGTATAAATCTAATAACACTATCTTGTAGAACAGAAAAAGTAGCAATGGAAATGTAAAAGTTATTTTGTTACATCCATTCAAATAAAGTCATAAAAAAATAAAAACGAAATCGCAAATAATCGGTTTTTCCAAAAGTATGTATTCGAAATTTTTAAAGTTCTAAGGAGGCATTTTGATTGGCATCAAATTGCGCAACTTTACCTTCATTTAACCGACCTCGTATCTCTTCAAGTTTCCGAGATCCTAATAATTAGACTCGAATTTGGGACACCCTGTACAGATTTACCTTAATACAATGGCACAGTTTATACCGTACAACGAATTTTTGTACGGTATAAACTGTGACAATGGCTACCTCTGGGGTTATTGGATATTCAACTCTGTTGTATGGGTCGGACTTTATATCGTCTTTTATTAAGTCAAGAATAAAACTAAACTGTGCTTTATTCGGTCTAAAATATTTTCTAAATTTTACTTCATCCTGTTGCTAATGTCGATTTATTAATGTAGTATAGTATAACAACCCTCATCGCGTCTTTGCTGAAATATTGGATATATAGGGGCATTGCTATGTTTCAGGTTGGCTAATTGTAATAGTATTTCGTCATCCTCTTTTTTTTCTAACAATAAATATATTGCTAGATCATCCATCACGACTCTTACCAAAGATTATTCCCTTTACACTAATAATTTTGCTATCGCGAGTTTGAGCCGCGGTCCTAAGAAACCACCTGATTAAACGGCGGCCGCATACGTTAGTCGCATTGCGTTAGTCGTATGCGACGGCCGCGTGAAGGAAACACACCTTAAGAGACATTTAGAAGTTAGAATTAAGGAACATCAAAAACATACTGGAATGGGCGAGACTGACAAGTCAGGTGTTGCGGAACATGCTTGGTCTAAACAGCATAATATTAATTGGAAAGATGCTGGGATTGTCCTCAGAGAATCCCACTGGAAGAAACGAAAGTTTAAAGAAGCTGCTATTATTAATAACAATTCCCATGTTTGTAGTAAACCAAGTTTAGATATCCACAACATTTGGTACCCTCTCCTTACTAACAGGAAAGAAGTCAAGCTCAGTAGAGCATAAAAAATGGGCAGTGGCTTCACACATCAGTGACCTGGTTAGGATGTATAAAGCGGGCTACTCACTACGCGGTACTTGTCGTGTGACTTGACTCGACATTTACATTGAAAGTACGTGTCCGAGTTCCAAGTTAAGCTGTATACACTACGCGTCCACTTGAAGAGTTGCGATTGAAGTGACTCGCCCCCTTTGACTTTTGTTAATTTTCCGCTACGAAAGGGGAAGTGCAAGCAGCGCGGCAAGTCAAGACGAGTCTCCGTATACACTACTTGCTACTTGCCAAGTACATGCTAAGTACTTGGCAAGTAGCACGTAGTGAGTAGCCGGCTTAAGGCGTAGTCATAGTCTTAGATATTTAGTATTCACTGAAAAACGATCAGAGATACTTACTGTTCGAAACGTTATGAAAAAATTAAATAAAGACAATGGAAATCCGAGAAGAAATTCTATTTAACGAGGATTTATACTAGGTATTACAGAACAGTATATTATTAAGTAGTGATGATTTACAATTAATTTTTTATACAATATAAAAGCTTTACATTTGTTAATTTTTATTATTATATTTCTCAGGTTTAGTATATTTTTGTATGTAATATTTTTTATTTAACACCATTAACTGTTATATGTTAAGTAGGTACAGTCTGTGATAGTAATTTGATTTTAAATTGATAGTAATTTAATTTTGACTTTTAATAGCTTGGTGGTCATTGAAAGTTTAATTTTCTATGTTTTTTTTGTTTCTTTTGATTTAGTGAATTTCAAATATTGTATTTTTATAAATGTTTATGTTAATTTAATATTTAGTATTTTTATATTAATCTACAACTTCATTAATAGTTTTTTTGTGAACAATAAAGTATCTTTTTTTTTATTGTTGACATTTTGATCAAGGTAATCTTACAATTAAATAAATCTATTAGGGACTTTATAAGTGTATTGATATCATAAAAGATGATTTAAAATGTAGAAAAGTTAGTAACAGTAATTACTAAATTATACTTTATTTTACTCTTTGATTAGTTATAAAGATGCTTTTGTAATTTAATCTCATAATTAAATTAATGCAAAATCAACTTTTTCCTAAGACTCCAAGGAATATCTTTCTATATACCTGCTGTAAATATATTATAGTTTGCATAAATAATATAATATTATTTTTTTAGTGGACTCATTTATTTGAATTGCCTCAATTTTTACATCCCGGTGAAGAAAAATTACTGCAAATGATTATTCGAATTGGTGTAGATTATCATAAAATAAACTTGTTCAGAAATGAAGTGCTAAACCATAATATCAATATAAAAGGTTGGTATAGTGTTTAGTATCCATAGGTTGCTGGTTCAGAAAAATGAGATGCTTCTTATTGTCAGATAAAAATAGAATTAATATCACATTGGTTTTTACTGAATTTTATTATAGTAACTTCACTGCCTGAAAATATTTACATAATTGACTTAAGTAATCAATTTTTTAGGCAAAAAACATATTAAACCTATTTTATTTTTGGATTTGGAACAAATTACATCTATTTATTTATTTATTGAATTTTTATTTGTAATATAGTTAGTACTCAGTTGCAATGGTCTTGTAAAAATCTTAGTCAAGTTTTAATCAAAACTAATTGTCAGTTAGCAGCAAGGTTAACAGTGACAAATATCAGTACACTTCAAAAGTTAAACTAGGAAAGTCTATAATGTGTTGAAGTTTAGCGGTTTGTAATTTTTTAAAAATGATGCCACATGTTTCTGGCCTAAGGTAGATCGAAGGTAAAAATTTAAACATCACTGTTTTTCATTTTAATCCCACCTATGTTTGATTTTGGTTTAGCTCATTTGGTATCTCAATACTTGCAAAAAAAAATCTTGATCTAATTTAAATAAGTTAACCAACTTTTTTTACCAGCGAAAATGACGAAGAAAAATCTTTGTATACAATGTCCAAGCGTTTTCTTATATCAATGGGGCTAAGAACTTCATTAGTTAAGAATTTCAGCACTGCAAGATATTTGAATTTTAACATATTAAAAAACTTGCCTACAGGATTTTTACAAGCCTCTACTTAAAGCACAGTATTTAATGCACCCTAATATCACAGCATATGCTGTGATATTACTGTGCATTAAATATAATTAATATAATAATAGTTATAGTAAATTAATATAATAATAATAATAGTTAATTAGGCAGAAAACTTTTGAAATTGACTGAAACTTTTTAGTTCATGATTATTTTTCAAAGAAAAAAGTAAATTTTGTTTTTGTTACCATCATTCATGGTGTATATATTATATTATTTTAACAGTTATTTTCATTGTTATGACTTTAAATTTTGCAATATGCACGTTCGAAATATTATAATTATCAAATGTAAGAGACAGTGTTAGCGATTTGTACACGCTAACAATAAATTACCTTTTCTTGTGTAGTAAAGAAATTGTTTCCATTGCAGCAGGGAAATTTAAATTAAAAATGAGCTTTTTGATAATATGGCTAGTGGTCAGCTTCAAACTGTTTAATACTGAATAATCACGTATTTAACGCCACCATATTAAATATATATATATATATATATATAATTTGTTTCATTTATTATATTATTAAATAATTGTAAAAAATGCATCATAAGGCCTCCTCCCACATGGCCTGCTGACCTGATAGTTTTGATAAAACTACGCCTAATTTTAAAAATAAAGCCTTTTGAGCCGTTTATAGCGTTGTTTTGTTCTTGAGGCCCAAAGTCCGGCATGGGTTATGACTTTGTATTACAATATTATTTTATATCGGTCTAACTTTGTATTTTTTTTTTGAAAATAGTTCTTTTAGAAAACATAAAAAATAATAAAAAGCAAAATGTATGCCTACATATATTCTAAACATCGCAAATATATTTCGAAAGAAAAGATCATAAAATCTAGAACTACATGTTAAAAATTGCATAACTAATTGGACTAAAGAAAACGTGAAAATAAGAAGAGTTAACTCAAAAATACAAAGTTAATCTACATATTGTGTCAAAACTGAAGTATAATTATTTGTTTAGATGTTTTAAAAACGTTTATAGTCATTAAATAAGAATATTTTTACACATACAAGAATTCTAGTGAAATGTATGGCAAAAATCATCAACAAAATTTTGATAAATTTTTTTTTATGAGACTTTTGGTAATAGAAATTCATTTGTGTTTAATACTTACAATAAAATTCACCAGAAAAAAGAAAAGCACAAATGCTAATTTTATAAACAACTGTTGGATTAGTTTAGCATAATCTAGAAAAGCGAAAAATAAATAAATAAAAAAAGATTTTGGTGTTCATTAAATTAATTATGTCAAATATCGGTAAACGGAAGTTGTTACTATTAAGTGTGGCAACAGATAGCTAGTTCTTTTTTTTTAGTGAAATAATTCTCAATCACATTACCGACCCCGAAAAAAGTTCTGCGTCGATTCCTGCGCAATTTTTCTAAAATATAGAACAAATTTAATATTTTTGTTGCGACAATTCTAATAAGAATTATTGAACGTGTAATAGACAAAATAATTATTGAGTAAATTTTCGGCACAATTATGGCAATAATTTTTTGAAATAATTCTTGTATGTGTAAAACGGTTCTTAGTCAATACCAAAATAATTCTATAAATTTTTACTTTTAAAATTTTTGGTGGATTACTAAGTTTCTTTTTATAAGAAATATTTCTTTTTAGCATCCAGCGCAAATTTTAAGTGTTATTTTTTTGTTTCCTATTGATTGATTGGTTTAAGCGGGCTTGTTGCACTGCAACCTATTGGCCTATTGTGTTTCCGTTTCTTGTAGAAGTCCGCTTGCCTGCCTTTCTTTATCAGAGGTAGAATATTTCTATCAAGAGGTTCATGCGGAAGAGAGATTCCGCTCTGTGCATTTTCAAACAATATATGTCTTTAGTATGTCAGTTCAGTCAGTCAGTTGTATTTATGTGTTAGGTTGTTTTCTCATCCACCTCCTCCTCCTCGCCAAGCCTGCATGTTGTGGTATCTTTATGTATGCAAGTGTTTCTTTAGATGTCAGTAGCCTGTCAGAAGTCCTACTACTTTTCTTAACAAAGTGCGCCCCAGAAGAAGCACCTAGCTTTGCCTTAATATTTTATCTCTTGACTAGATCTATTGTTGTTTTCATCACCTGGTTTAATAGTCCCTGGACTGGCTCTGGGCCGTTGAAATTTCTACATAAACCATCTCTTGCTATTTCATCTGCTTTTTCATTACCTTCTATTCCCGTCGGTACAGAAACCCAAAGGATAATATCCTGTTGTTCCTGGCTTCACCTTCTTTTAGGTCTTACAGGCACTCTCATCGTGAGGATGTAACACGATGGCAATTCAAGGCTTTAAGGCAGTACAAATTTAACATCGCGTCATCAGGATAAATTTTTCTTTAGGTATGCACAATTTTTTATACATAATAAAACTTTTAAAAAATTACCATTTAAAAAAAACACTTGTTGTGTACTTTTCAGCGAACACTGTTAAACTGCACCTCTATTATTTTTTAAATTTTTTAAATTTATAAAGGTTTCACTTATTTTAAGAACTGAACTCTATTTTTTAATAATTACACAGGTCCACAAAAATAAGTGGGGTGTGCTGGGTGTCGGACTAAGATTTTCTGGCCTATTTTTTCCGCTGAACACGAATATGAAGTCAAAATAGGGGGTCAAACAGCAAAAATTGAGAAAAGGCGTAATTTCAGATATTAACGATTTTTTTTTAAATTTAAAACGTCAATATTTCAAAAGCTATAAAAGATACACGATACTTTACATACATAAAATATGTATTTTTCAAGACTTGGTTTAAGTTGTATAACTTTTTTGTCTAAATGCAATATTTTTCGAGTTATAATTTAAAAACCGAATTTTCAGGGTTTTTTCAACTCTGGAAAAAAATTGATTTTTTTTTTATTTTTGGATTTTTTTCTGCAAATTTTGAGTGATTTGGGAATCAAATGAATAAAATGAATGATTAAAAAAAAATCCCAAAAATTACATTAATAAAAAAAAATCCTATTTTGGACTGAAATTGTTTGTCAAAATTACATTTTCGTTTATATCTGCTTTATTATTTATCTTATTAAAAATGTTTTTTTTTCTATAGACAATTAAGAAAGCTATTTTTTATTTTATGAAATTTTTGGTCGAAATCCAAATATTCCGTGGTAGCTAGTGATGTAACGAATATTCGGATTCGCATATTTTGCATATTCGCATTCGCAAAATGTCTGCGAATATGAATATCAGAACAAAAAATTTAATATAAAAGTAGGTTAATAAAATTAAAATCCATTAATTTCTTTTTTTTTTATTACAATAAAAAGTAACATAACCTTGTAATTACATTATCAGTCTTCACTTTATCATTTGGTATTATTTATTTATTTACTTTACTTTAAGCAATGAAGCTTAACAATTAAATTTTCATTAGAACTTAAAAGACAAAAAATAAATAATACAATGTAAACAAACAAAAAAAAATCTATGCAATTTTTATCAGTTTTTGGTGCCAAATTTGAACAAAAACTGAATATTCGCATTCGCGGTTTTTTGGGTTTTTCTCGATTTTTTTGCTGTTGGGCCCCCAATTTTAACTTCAGATTTGTGTTCAATGGTAAAAAATACGCAAGAAAATCTTAGTCCAACACCCAACACACACCATTATTTTTTTTTCTGTGGACCTGTGTTTATAATTTTCGTAATTTATTTGGGTTCTTCTCTTTTTTATAAAATTCTTTACTTCGCCTTAAAATGGAAAATAGTGATTTGAAATTAAACAATTTAACGACATAATTGTTCAACTTCCTTGTGACATGATATTTTTTAGCTGATGGTCTTTCGGATGAACTTCAAACATCAAAAATTCAAAGCGGACTTTATCTAAAAGCATTCTGTAATGGTATTCGGAAGGTTCTTGAGGATTACCGTAAAGAAATTATAACATTGGAAGATACGTTTTTAGAATACCCTCAGTTATCTTTGACATATGTGCTAAGTTCTATAGATAAATACCGTGGGTTGTTTGGCGTTTTAAAGTCTATGATTAATAAAATTCAGATGGAGAACTTGCACGGTTGCTTGTTAATGAGTGGATTACATAAATACATCAGCTGTGGTGTGGATCAAATCGAACAAGCTGCAAATGTGTAAGTTACCATGTTTTTTTTTAACATTACAACAGCATTATGGACTAAATTTACGCTATTTGTGGATCTAACCAGATTTTATTTTTTCACCGACCTTTATGTTGGGTTATCCTTTTTTACATCTTATGATTCATCGGCCATAAAATTTCACATGTCACTCCTTTTCATAACAATTAAAAAATATCTAGATTAGTTTGCAGGTTATGTGTATGTCATTCATAGAACAACGGTAAATGTCATTCTTCTTTATCGATATAATTAAAAAAAATTACCACTGAAAGATATGTAAAGCAAATAAATGGTACACTTATGGTATCATAGATGTCCCTACATCATAATTTTACATGCTTTAAAAAAATTAGGCGTGTTGTTAAATTCATCGATGAATCGTGCGCACTAATCGCTGTTTCATCAAGCCGTTTTTAAATTAATTGATGGAAAAGCGCTAAAGAAAGATGGCCGTTGTTTTAGTAGTATATGGACAAGGATAAAACTAGCGGTAATCTAGTGTGACGTCACGATAGATTTCAGCGCTAAACCAACTGATGAATTTAACAACACGCCTATTGTTTGAATTATTAAGTCAAATTTATTAAAATGGACCGCTTCTAAGTTTTCTGTAAAATATTTTTTTTTTGTGGAAAAAAAGGAATATTGAAAAAATATTTCCAACTAATTTTAAATAAAAACACATTAAAAAAATTGTAAAAAAATTTTTGAGAACCCTAAATTAAAACAAAACTTATTTAAAAAAATAAACAGGAATAAAAAAAATATATTTAGTGACAAACACAGATATACTAAAAATCGAGGCTCTTGATTAGGATTAGGTTAGGTTAGGTTAGGTTAGGTTTAAAGTGAGTGGATATAACACCCTTCCACCGCGACCGCTCGGTCTATTGTTGCTCACACCCATTTATATTGCTCCCACCAAAGGTTTAGACTTCTAATAAATCTGATGATCCTGTTGGTAGAGAGATCCTTCCCCCGGCAACAAGGTGAACACAGTATATGTTCTGCCGATTCATCCTCCTCCATGCACATGCGGCACTCGGCGTCTTTCCCTAGTCCGATCTTGTGCAGTTGGTATTTATTACAATTATAACAATTTATTATATTAATTATTCAAATATAGTAAAGAAGCGTGGGGTGCTTGATATTAAATGTTACAATTATTTTATTGGTAGCTATTTACAAAATTAGTCATAATAAATTATTGGACTTTCTATCACTGTAACACAAACTCTTTATACCTAAAAAATATTTTCTACTTTTTAGTAAGGTTTGCTATGTCACATTACAGAGGTTAGAAAAGTTATGAAAGATATTATTTTTACCGTGGATTGTAAACTTTATAAATGTAATTTTATGACTGTTATCGTATTTCGTTAGGCATGCCTACCAGTGACGGATGGACAATAGGGCAAGCCGGGCAAATGCCCGGTGCGCCGCTGCGATTTCGATACTGCAGCGCCGGTACGTTGAAAAGAAAAAATAACTTTTATGTAATAATTACAAAAATTTGAATAATAATTGAATTTTGACTCCTTAATCCAAATACCATTTTTTAAAATGTAATGATTTAGTAAAGCATTTTAAAAATAAAGTAATATCTTTTTCACGCGATTTTAAGCAAGTAAAGTCATCAGCAGACAATTTCGTGACGAAATGAACGAAATGAACTCAATAATGGAAAAAAAGGCATTGACGCCCATGTGGAAGAGGAGTTACCGGTTAAACGCCAAAGGAAAATAAAAAAAAGATCGGTCAAATCAGGTTTCGATTCTGAGACGGAAGAGCTGAGCGTACTCGATAAATACAGAAATAATACTTATAACGATATCCTGGACACCGCTGTGACGAGTATTAGTGCAAGATATAATAAATCGAACTATCGAATTTTTGCATACCTAGATCCTAAAAATTTCGACGAATTCAACGAAGAAACAATACCGATTAGTCCAGTAAATGAAGGGACAAAGCTGTAAATAAACCTGTACAATTTTACCTTGTGTCGCAATTCTTAGGTCTTGGGGGATACTTTCGAGCTAAAAAAAGTTTTATCAACATTAACAGGTGGTAAAGGGCTGAGAATGGCCCTTTAACGCCCAAAAAATGAGTTTCGCGCTAATATCTGCCAAAATATGCGAATTGGAGAATTTTTGTTAAACAAAAATTAACATCGCCTTGTAATCTACAAAAATGATCCTTACTATTTTTTTCGCAACACCAGTATACTATATTTTTTTGGAAAAAAATCGATAGTTTTCGAGATAACGGAATCCAAAAGTCCCCTCATTTTAGCTGCCGCTTTACCGCTAGAATGCCGCTATTTTCATGGATTTACTTATAAGCGGGCGGACAAATTCTACCATTACTCGGGCAATAATGTATATTTTTTAATCATTCAAAGTTTATTGGAATCGGAAAACTCGTACCTATCATTGCATTTGGATCCATTCTGATTTTTCTAGAATATTAAAAAAAGCGGTCAAAGTTTTATTTTCACAATATTTTGAGAGTATCTCAATAAGTTATTGATCTTTTTTGAAAAAATGGTTTGTTATTAACATTTCTTTTTTATAATGAGACCTTAGCAAGTGTTCAATGATCCCAGAAAATTTCCTTTACCATTTTCCTGCGTTTTGATAGGCAATTGTTTTGCCCATCTGCATTTTTTAGCCGTTTCCGGAGTTCTAGAAAATCTGTATGTTATGGATTTTTCGACGGCCGAAAAATACTGGTGTTGCGAAAAAAATGTTTTTTTTTAAACAAAAATTCTCTAATTCGCATATTTTGGCAAATATTCGCGGGAAACTCATTTTTGGGACTTTGGGGGGCCATTTTCAGCGGGTTCCCACGTCGGAATCGTGATAAACTTTTTCTCGCTCGAAAGCACCCGCGAAGACATGAGAATTGAGCCACAAATGAAAACTGTACAGATTTATTGTGCTTTGGGTACTTTCAGGTCTTCAGTTACTGGACTAAATAAATGCTTTTGATCAGCTCTGGAAAATTGTCGATAAAAATAAACGAAGAAGCTACCGCAAAATGTTTGAGAAAAGAATTGATCCACTTTGCTGAGAACTGACCAAGTTTGAAGAATGGCTTGAGTTCAATCGAAGCTGAAGACAATTATGACGAAAAAGTTCCGGACAATTCTGAAAGCGAAGATGAAGAGGAAATTAAAGATAATGATAAAGTCGATGAAGAACAAAACAATGAAATTCGTTTTCAAAAATATACCAATTTTTGTCGCAAGTGCGTGATTTGCTGCATTTCAGTTTTAAAACGGTACAGCTTATTATGTAGTGCCTATTCGATTATCGGTTTGCCTTATAAATATCTCGCAACGCAATCCATCACTTAAGTGGCTTGTGAACGTTTTTTTTTCAAAACTGAAATACATTAAAATTCTTCTACGAACTACTTTTCGTCAAGAACTTTTATCCAGCTTTATGCTCATGGCGGTTGAAAAAGAAATCCTTCTTAATCTCAATGTTGAAGAGATAATCGACTGCGTTGCACAAAATTCCAAACTATTAAAAAAACTTATTGCTACCCTAAATTTATTATTACGTATGTATCTTTTAAAAAAAATGTTCTCAGTAATATAAATAACCTTAATCAAAAAAAATTAATTTAATTTATATGTGTGTATTGGGGAGGGGGGGGATGAAGACAAAACTCTTATGGCACTGCACCACTACAAATGCCCGGTAATAATTTTAGCGCCCATCCGTCCCTGATGCCTACTACCGTTGGTTTTTTTTTTTAATAAAAACTATGTAGTCTTCCTTCCATAATACTTATAGCCATATGACTAATATGGGTATATCAAAATGTAAACCTAGTACAATAAAAGGAATTCTTCTCTTGCCAAGCTCCTAATAAACTCCTTTATAATACATGTTCTTGAGGTTTTGTACTTTTAAACAAAATGTATGTGCAAAATATTGTCAAAACCATACCGCTTTTAGTCCTTTTCAGATTTGCTTAATTATTATTAATTTTATATTACATTTCTTTATTTGTAATCATCAAAAGTTATTCTCGTTTGACAGTAAATGCTTTATTTTTTTATACCCTTTGTTTTATTGTTTGGAATATTTTTGATTCATATAGAAATTAATTAATAAAAATTTTATAACCATTAAAAAAACGAAAATAGTTAAACTTTTCATTGTAGAAGCCGTTTAGAAAATCAATTTATTTCTTAATTTTAGTATTATTAAATCAATAAATACAGTATTCTACCAACACTTATGTAACTGGATAGTCTGTGGCGATTTGGTCGATCCCTATAACGAATTTTTTATATGCGATGGTAAAGTAGCAGATGAAAATTTTTTGTATCCAGAACAGTTATCCGAAAGCATTACATCAGGATATGCCACGGTAAGTATGATATATTTATAGGTATAGTTATGTTTTATTTTTATTTTACAACTGAATCCCAAACGAATTTTTTCTTATATGAATTTAACAAATTTTGGGGCGTTTCCAAACATAGATGTCGATGTCGGTTACTATTACTTCACCTTCTTTTATATGTACCGAATTATTCGTAAAATTATTTTTTTTTGAATAATGTTAGGAGGCATAAGAAGACACCTAATGAACAACTGACTAAATGTAGCATACAGCGCTTTTTCGTTGTTCATAATGCTTCCAGAAGTAGGAAGAAAACAAATGTCTACACCAGTGGTGGCCCTTCTACAAGGCTGTGTATTTCGAGAGTTCGTCGGATATCTCGGAAGCATAATTCTTGATGCTGATTAACTCACCATTATTTTCTTGGTACAAAAATTCTTGTCACCTTGAAATTAACCTGTATAGAGTGTGCGTGCTTGCTTGCTTGCTTAACAGTTACTTAAATTTCATACTAGTCAGTCGCCAGCTCGATACACTGTATCTAAATTATGGGAGATGAAAGTTCTTGTTGAGTATACTCGTCAGAAAAGTTTATATAAGGGGGACCGTTTCAGTCCTGGGCCTGGGTCTATTTAAGCACACTCAGTCGCTATATCCCGGGACCAGGACCGAAGCGGTCCCATTGTATAAAAACTTTTCTGGCAAGTATTCCCAATAAGAACTTTTTAAAAAACCGTATCGGACAAAGCGACCCTTTTGCTTCGTTTAAACACGTAAGATACGGCCTCCCATATTCGGTAGACAATCTGATGTTGTCTGGCTCTAGGATGTATCGGGGCCTTCGGCTATTTCAATAATGTACTTTAAAGATTTTACGTTTCATCTCATTTTTGTTTAGGGCGTGATAAAATGTAAAGTCTTCGAGAAATCATTCACTACTTTCCGAGACAAAAAGATATCTTTCGGCTGTCGAAATTATCTACCTTCCTTGGGGCTTTAATAACACGGTCACTACACCCTTCGCGGCCGATACCCTCCAGAATGCGATGTAGCATCCCGTGAACTGTGAACAGATGTTGTCACAACCAAGAACTAAGGAAAACTGGTATAGAGTGGGTGTATGTTCTTAAAGTAAAACATGTTTATCATGTGCCTTAGGCAATACACCAGTACAGTCAGCGGTAATTGTCTCGACAGTTGCCTTCACTCCGATTTTGACCAAATTTGGTATATGGGGGTTTTATGGAGCGTTGATTCGTTATCGAGATATTCATCATCAAAATTAAAAATCAAACTAACCTTATTTTCGCTACATTCCCCCTTCTTTTTGCACACAATTTATCATTTTTACACTAAATTGACACACAATATTTCATAAACACCTTTAATTTTTTAAAAATGTATTGTCACCTTTTTTCCATTAAATTATGAAGTTTTAATATCAAAGGCCGCCGCCTAATTTGCTGATAAAACCCCTAGTGTATACAAGGTTGCAGCGCAAGCGGCATTTAAAAGTGGAGGTTTGCAATTAAATGGAAAAAAAGGTGTAAAATAAATATAAAAACAAGTTTTTAAAAGGTGTTTATAAAATACTGTATGCCAATTTAGTGTATAAATAAAAAAATCTGTGCAAAAAAAGGAGGAATAATCAAAATAAGGTTAGTTTGATTTTCAACTTTGATGATGAATATCTCAAGAACGAAACGTTGCCGAATTTTTTTTTTTTAGATTCGTGATCAGCGCCCCAAAAATCCCCATATACCAAACTTGGTCAAAATCGGAGTGGAGGCAACTTGCGAGACAATTACCCAGTCAGCAATTATAGACTAGGTGCCCACAAATGCTAGCGAGTGTGTTTATTATCTTTCGATAGAGAAAGCTTAGCTTAGCTTGAGCATGCAGCATTTAAAGCCATACTTATGACAACATTGGGTGCGGAAACTAGGCAAATTAAAAGTATAACCCTCTATTTTTTTATAAAGAATTTCGAATAACAATTTATTTTGATTCATATATAATATTATACAAACTTTACAAAATGGCCTATTGTTGCATTTATTTTGTGTCCTGGACATGAAGGCAAATCACTAATTAATATATGTTGTTGCATGATGGAACTACTTCTTGTAACTATTTTTTAATTTCTACCAAAATAAATTAAAAATCTAGAGATTAAACCTTTTTTATGGATATTTCTCTGTCAAGAAGCCGTTCCCAATTATCCGAAATTTTTAAATATAAATTAAAAGCTTACTTTCTATCATATCTTAAGTTTAGAAACGAAGTAAATAAAATTAAGCCAATGGGCTACCGCGATTTTATCGACGTTAAGTACCAATTAAAGGTTATTAAAAAAGAAATAAATGTAAAACTGTAGATATATAGGCAATTGTTTGTTTTAATGTATTTTACTGAATTTTTTATTTATATTACAAATACTACATTTTCTAAGTCGTTTTAACTATGCTAAATTACATTTAGGATTTTCTAAATTACATGAAAAAAGGCATTCTCCCTTAATAGTAAAAAACTGATTCAAAGTGAACCATACATTATTTTTTAGAAAAAGACCAAAATCCGTAGACCACCGCCAGTAAGAAAATTTTTTATAAATTGGGATATGGTTCCTATGTTTATTGGCGAAGATTCAGTGGAGAGCATACTCTTTATGGGTAGAATAGTTTGGATTGTCAGAAATGATCCCAAAAGAGAAGAGTATTCCAGCGATTATCAAACTAAATTTAGAAGAGATATCTGGGAAGGAAAGGATATTGAATATTATACCAAGATTCAAGCTCTTGGTGACCAAAGTTTCAATGGAGTGGAGTTTAGAAAGACAATTGAAGAATGTAGGATCAAATTGACTAAGGTAAATTCTAGCCAAAAACAATCTTATGACATTCGTCATTATTTAGGTATACATTGCTAAGATGAAATAAGCACCTACCTGTAAGTGACAGCTAAGTAACATATTGTTTATATACATTTTTATAATAATAATGTATCTGAAACTTTTCACCAAAATGAACTGTGTAAGCCTTTCGCGGGCTCGCGGCCATCGTCTGCTAAACTTCTGTTTTTTAGGTTGTTAGGCCGTCCTTGTTGATTTCGTGTTCTTGACGTTTCGCCAGCACAAGTGGTTGGCATGTTCAGAAGATATACTTCTCGGTTGACTACTAAGTAGTAGGCAAGTAGTTAACCAGGAAGCATATTTTCTGAAAATGCCAACCATTCGTGCTGGCAAAACGTTAAGAACACGAAATCACCGACAGCCTAACAACCCAAAAAATAGACGTTTTTCACCAAAAGTTCAGTGATCCCTTTAATATTATGTATTGCATATATGAAAACACATAAAGGGTATATTTGATAGCACACCTGTGCAGTTCAGGATGATTTGAAGTTTAGGTAATACAGACGTATGTAACTGCAATCGAAAACAAAATTAATATTTATGACGTTTTTGTTGTTTTTTTTTTCTTTAACAATAACATAACATAATAAATTAATCCGTACAATAACAAAATCTTATTTATTATTGTACGGTTTAATTTTACTTAAGCAGCTCTTTACGCATAAATAGATGTACAATTTGTTTGCGAAAAATGTCCGAAAACAAATGTAAGAAAACAAGGTGAGTACGTCCAATTATACGCATTATATCGTCGGCCGAGGATGCATTCTTCTTACTCGCGTTGATTTCACGAAGAAACAAACAAAAACAAATTAAAAGACCCTGTCAAAAGAGTTTTTTTCCTCTTGCAAATCAGGTTTGTCTAAAATTTAAATGGTATGGTAGTCCATGTTTTCTATATATGGAATAATCATAAATATAAATCATTTTTAAAAGAGATTCTAAATAACATTACATATAATGTAGTTTCATACACAAAGCGTGGTTGTAAATCATATCTCTTATTTTGAGTAATAACATTTGATTTACAGATATTACTTTAAGAATTTTAGTTTATTTGAAACATAACTAGTTCAAATTAAATAGTTTTTAGAAGTTATTTTTCAAAATATCATAGATGCCAAGCTAGAACTGCTAAAAACATTAGGTGGAATCAATCTATTTGTAGCACTGATATATCCGTAATATGTTCAGAATGGAAAGTAAAAATAGATATGTTCTGTATTATTGTAGCGGATTCATATATTAAAAACTCCTGCGGTTGGGTATATATGTTTTCAACAAGGACTTTTCATTAAAAAGAACATATTTGCACAATTTTTCCGTTATAGCGGGGAAGTAAAAATTATATAAAAAATAATTAAAATCAAAGTTCTACTGCAGCTTCTTTATACAGAAAGTACCTTTTTACATGAATCCTACTAGGTATAGACGATTTTACTTTATTTTTTCCATTAAATATAACTTGCATTTATTTAATTCACACAAAATTAGAGAGAACATTAATTTAGAATACTGGGGTATATAACTAAGACTTTTAATAATAAGAAAATTTGTAAGATTTATGTTTAAAAACAGAAAATGTTCGGTTTAAGTTTGTTATTTTATTATATCTGTATTTTTTTGTAAGTAATGAATTTTATAGGGGCTTGTAATAAAACACCCAATTTTTGAAACATTACAAATAATTATAAATAGTTCATACATCATATTTACTAGGTTCTTTAGGCATAATATAAATAATAGATATACCATCGGTTAAGTATACCAATGATATTTAATAAATAAAAGAAATCTTTCTGTAAGATAAATACCGCTTAATTCCAGTGCTCACCCAAAACTGTTCCCATAATCATTTTATGCACGTGTCACTTGGAGACCTCAGAATGGCCATCGACAGGCGCCAATCTGCGCTGTTGCCAAATTTTGGAAATATTCTTATTTTGGAATATATTAGGCGAAAACGCCAATCTACAGATCCTTCATGCTCGAATTGACTCGCAATTTTGGCTAGTTACAGTAAAGTTTTACAATATGCGTGCCAGAATGCGAAGGAATCAATGGTATTAAATACTTAGATTTATTTATTGGTGTTTGGCAGAAGGAATCGAATTTCAGTGCGGCACAATTTTTTTAACATGGAATAACTTTATTTAAATAAACTATTTTTTTTTTCAGTATCTTTGGTCTATAATGTTAGAAGAAGGCAACCTGATACAGCATTTAAAACTAATTAGAGATTATTACGCCCTTGGAAGAGGAGAACTTTTTCAACAATTCCTTACAGTATCGGATACCAACCTTAGAGATGTACCAACTGAATCAGTATTACAGCATATTAATTTTATTTTCCATGAAACGTCACGCAAAATTTATGGGGAAAATGATAAAACTTACTTAAGATTTGAGTTGACGTCACCTAATGGGGAAATTTCAAGTAAGTTGAGTTTATGCATACATGCACTTTTTATATTACATCATATTACAGATGATCTGATATAAAAGCCTGTGGGGTTGGTTTCATCTTTAATTTATAAGCCGGTATCACCTGTTATAATGGTAAATAATTCACTGGTAACCTAACTTCTCACCCGCCTTTAACATTTTACAAGTTATTAGATATTTTTGTCCATTGCGAAAAGTACCTTCACATGACTCATGAAGAAGAATGATAGAAAACAAACCTTCTTCCATTGTAAATCAACCGATGTTAAACACCAAAGTGAAATCATTAAATAAATTAAAATTGGCACTGGCTAATTTATAATTAAAAAAATATATATAATCACATAATCCTTGAAACACTACACAATAGTCGTCGAAACTAGAATACTAGGGTGAATTTATTCACATAAATTATCAAACAAATATTAACACCAACAAGTCTATAATCTAAGACCACATTTATAAAGAATGTAGAATCTTAAAAAAAGATCAGCTTTTTAGTTCCATCAAACAGTCAACAACTAATATCAGTTATTTACTCTTTGGTTCTATCTCTCACCTGTTACAACCCTATTTTTGCAATGATTACTCTTCAATTTGTTATAAAAGTGCGTTTTATCAACTAATAAATAGTTATTTGTAAATAAAGTATAAAAACATTTCATGACTCTCTCCGGAATATTGTAAAAAAGTTGGCCTTTTTCCCAGTGAGCCAAACAACAGTTTTATAATTTTTTAATTAAATTTAATATAAAAATGCGTTTCATCACCTAATAAATAGTGAGTTATAAACAAATTATAAAAACATTTTATGACTCTTTCCAGAATATTGTAAAAAAGTTGGCGTCTTCCCCAGTGAGCCGAACTACAGTTTTATATTTTTTTCATTAAGGTTTAAAAAATGTATAGATTCCTTTAGGGACTTGTAAAAATAAATTAATGATTTAACAAATGGCTTAAATTGGTCGATTTAAAGCTTGTTAATGACCGTTAAGTTTTGTTTATTCTGGCTTTTCTTAAGTTGCGCAACTGAAAACACCAATTCACTATTTCTTTTTTATGTAAAAAAGTTTAAAGAAAAGAAATGAAAGGTAACATTAGTTTACATGTAAATTTGATTTTCAGAATAAAGTACAATTCAACTTTTTGTTACAATAATATGGAAGATACATTCTATATTGTTCTGGGGGATTTATTTATTATTTTTTTTATTTTCTCGCTAGATGGAAACTTGACACAATACTTTTAAAAAACTTTAAAATAAATAAAAAAAACTCTTAATATTTTGATGACAGGACGGCCACCATTTTTCAATTTTTTAAAATTTTGCTTTGAAAGTTCTAGCAATTCTGAGAGCAATTTTCGAGTGTGTCTCTTTCTGACCTGATGTAACAAATTACATCTATTTTTTGTGACAGGTATATTTAATATTTTTAGAAATAGAGGGGTGGCAAATAATTGATTTTAAGGTTTCCTGAAGTTACCTTATCAGCAGTAGGCAAAAGTAACCAAGTATTATTTAAATTAACAGAGACCAAAGCAGACAGTTGTATTGATTTATTAATATTAAAGCACTTTATTTTAATTGAAAAGAAGTTTCCTGTACTAAGGTGCTAGGGGCGCTTTAGTTTATTCTGTGACCATTATCAAACGCATTTTGACAAATTTTTGATTATGGCAATCTTTGTTTTTAATATATGTTTGATATTTTCTTATGCTGTAGCTAACGGTCTGTAAGTTTAAGGATTTGTATAAATAACTTGTTAGTTGTATTTTTTATTTTAAATATAATATTTTTTTTATTATTTGAGATTTAATCGTTTTTAAAGTAAGTACAAATGTTTTTCTGGTAAATGTATCATCTTATCTTGAAAAAGGTGACATTAAAAAATTATAAACTTTATAAAATGCCCCTTAAAAGGGTTTTTTTAAAAATAATGGCGTTGATAAATATAAACAGATGCCACCACAGTATTTATTTTAAAAGATTTATAAAATCTTTGTCAGTTTATATGCTTTTTAGAAATTAATCCTTGGCAACGGTTGCAGCTAAACTTTGAAATTGATTGGCCACTTCATATTGTTTTTCATCCAGAAGTTATGGAATTTTACAACAAATTATTTTGTTACTTATTAAGACTCAAGAAAACTCAAATAAATTTGTACAAACTATGGTCACATCATACATTAAGCAAACATAAAATGTAAGTATTGCTTTATTTTGCATTGCCCTAAGTTTAAAATGCGTCTATCTGTATTTTAAAAAGTATTATAATTTTTACATACGGTGCTTTTGATACAAAAAATATTACCGCATATAACATGGGTAAACAAATTAAGGGGTTTTAATATTTGTGGTAGTTTTATAAAAGATAAAATTTTTAATATTTACTAATTTATAGTACTTAATCAGATACTTATGGTTTTAACATTTAAAATATCAAAATCTGAATAAGATGGGAATTCTTTTTACTAATCACTACTTAGTTCTCAAGTAACTCGAAAAATTAAGGCTCTCAAAAATTAAGTCACGTTTCGTACACATTTACCTAAAAAGTTAGCAGATACACCTTTTTTAAAAATCTATATTTGGATTTTGTTGTACAAGCCTTTTAGTCGTAAAAATAATCTTTATAAATGAAGTACCCATAACCAATGCAATATGAGAACATTAGGAATGCTTTTTGAAAAAATTACTTGTATATCCGATGGGAATCTATTTGGTCTCAACGGGCTTGCATAAATAGATAAATAGGGTATATATTGTAGAGAAAATATGGTAATGCCACTTTATTTGAAAGAATAAGTAATTGTTGTTGCAGTGCAGGGTGGAAACCCTCTTTAATTGACTATTATTGGTACCTAGGGCTAAAAAGCAATATTTAAATCCAGATACATTAAAATTTTAAGACAATAATATAAACCTGTCTGTACAGATGTCCTCCTAGATCAATATATGGTAACATATAGTGGAGTAGTTTATGCCTAACTGAATACCAAGTTTCATTTGCAGAGTTATGAAAACATTCTCAAAATCATGATATATTTGGTATTAAACTATAATTTTCTTTTTAAAAATGTAGTACGTTTTAGAACTTTTAATGTGACACCTGGACACAACTAAAATATATTTTTTAAAATATTATGTACAAATTTTAGAAGGTACTAAAGTTAAATTCGCTCGTCTTCGAAATTAAATTTCAACGAACGTGAATCGTTTAATTTTACGTTAGTAATTCAACGTCCTTTGGACTAAAAAAACAACTTTTGAGTCTAAGATATAATATTTTTATGTTCTTTAAAAATCTTTAATTTTCCTAAATACTGACCGATTTCTTTTTATATTGTTTAGAAGAGGTCGCAGGCCTTGGAAACATTAAATATTTGTATAAATGGAGATTTCTCACCTGATGGTACACCGATTAGGTCAACATTTGATATACGCGGGTATGCCGGAAGCGGTTAGGTGCTATTAGGGTTCTTGGGGTCGCTGATTACGATGAGCGGGTCGGTTAACCTCCATCACGTCATGTTTAAGGTCATTTGAAGGTCAAGTAAAAAAAAACTATTGAAAACATCTGGAAAAATTCTTGCATATGTCTTCGAGGTCGCTGAATCCGAATCCGGCGTCCATTTACATCTTTCCTAGAGGTCATCCAAGGTTATTTTGAAGTATTTTTAGGGTAAAAATGTTAGGTATAATACGAAAAATATGAAAATTCGTATGTATGTTTTCGAAGTCGGTGAATCGGATTTTGAGGTCAGTTAACCTTCATAAGGTCATGCCAAGGTAATTTGAAGGTCAAGTGAACCTGACGTGATGGAGGTTAAGCGACCCTCTCATCGGAATCAGCGACCCCAAAAATCCTGGTAGCACGTAACTGCTTCCGGCGTTCCCGCATAGATCAAATGTTGACCAATGTTATCATTAAACTTTTAAAATATCTTCTTCGTAGAAGAAGTTTAAATTAAACAGTTTTACCTTGCTTATTTCAAATTTTGCTCAAATAATTATGTTTTAGTGATCGTCGTGTTTGGACTCTTCGTCAAAATTTGATGTTTTTGGTAAACAATTTGCAGTATTACATGCAAGTAGATGTGATTGAAGCTCAATTTTCAACCTTGTTAAAGGCTGTGGAAAATGCAAACGAATTTGAAGATATAATTAAAATCCACCACGAATTTGTTACGAACTTGTTATCAAAGACTTTCGTGTTGACGCCAGATGAAGTAAGGCTGAATTTTAGTTATAATCATAAACACAAACAATTAGATAGTTGAAAGCTAGGATTTTTTAAAAATAAGTTGGTACTATGGGCTGGTCATATGTATTAGCCAACACTGCTAAAAAGGAAGAAGAAACGCGGAATCTTAGCGAATTAGGCAACCTTTATGAACACACCTTCTGCAGCTTTGGCAATTGAACCTAACAAAAATATTACTTAAAAAATATGTATTTTTTACTTTCATGCAGAATGTTATTTTTCAGGCTGTGTAATCAATCTAACTGCTTCTTTATTTTTCCATTATAAAAGATTGGTTTAAGAAATACCCAAGTTACTATCGGAACTAAAAGAAACCAGCAAGTACAAAAGTACTTAGGCCTCATAAACTGTCCCAAGATAAAAAAAAAATATCAACGTTTAATAGACCCTTTTTGTTTTGGATAACTCTGTACATGAGTGAATATATTATACCTTTCACTTCACCTTTCTTTATCCAAAACTTGTTGGCCTTATGAAAATTAAAAATTTCAGACCTTTTAGGTGTATCTTTAATACATTGATGCCTTAGTCGAATAGTATCTCATTAAGGCCCGGTATTATAAAAGTGTCGGTAAACTATGCAAAAAATCTTAAGATTAAACTGAGGTACAAATCCATAATTTCTTTTTATTTTCCTGTAAAGTACTATTACCTATTAGAAGCTCAAAAAAGACACATTTTTAATATTTTTTCCAACACTTCATTTATCAGATAGGGTAATCAAAATATATTTTTTAAATTGTCCAAACCATGCGCACCTTCTAGAGGGTGCCAAAAATTTCAAAATGGGTTCTAAAAAGGAAGCCGTCTTATACAAGAATCGATCAGAAAATTTGAAAAATAAAGAAAATTAAAAATAGGGTAGACGTTCAAAAAAAAAGTTAAAAAATCGCCCTTTTCTCCAATGTTTTTTTGATGCTAAATTTTTGTTTTGCATTTTTTAATTAAATTGTGGTTGGTTCTTGTAGAGGCAGCTTAAACAAACAAAATGCTTTAAGATTCATTTAAATCGAGCAAGTAGATTCGTAGATTACCTGTCCGCCAGTTGAAAAAGAGTGATTTCGAGAAAAATGCGTTTAAAGTTAGCCGAGCGAGCGGCAGCTGCGTAGAACACCTACGGCGAGCCGAAAGCGTGCGCCTTTAGTGAGCGCAGTTGGTACCGAAGACCGATTCCAAAATCTCATGTTTAAACTTGGTTTTTACCGTTAACAAGACCTTTATAAAGTCCACATTTTAGAAAAACGAATTTAAAACCACAGAAGTGGAGATAATCCGACATTATAAATACACAACTTATAAAAAACAGTGTAACCTGTGTAACTTCAGAGGTATAGTTATAAAACATTTTATTAAAAATGACACAACCATAGTGCAAAAGTTTTTTTTTTTTAATTAAAATTTGTTTCATTATTATTGCATACTATGAACGTTATTTAACCGTTTTATTCTAACTGTAAAAAAAAATAGATATATTATTTTTTGACTGTTAACATTGTGGCAGAAATATTAAACTAAATAATAAAACTATAACCCTTACTTTACTTTTTTTATTTTATTTTTTGACTTAAAAAATATTATATTGTGATAATGCCTACTTAAATTTGTAGTATCTGTATTTGTGTATACAGTGAGGCCATAAAGTCTGGAAAAGTACCTATTTCAGGTAAACGAAGCATCTGAGTAAAAAACGCTCGGACACGTGGATTTAGTTTTTAGGTTTAAAATTTTTTGAAAGAAATGAATTTATACAGGGTGTTTCAACAACAGCAGGGCCGGTATCGACTTAATTTTTTTAAATGGCACCACCTGCATATTTTGACATTTTTGGATGTTACGGACAATTCTAGACACATTTCATGTACATTGTCCTATACCTATCTTCAACTGTTTTCGAGTAATCAAGGTTACATGCCATAATTTTAGAAAAACGAAAATTCAATTAAAAATAATTTATTTCACTTTGTAAACAACAATTAAGGGGCATACTTTAACGTTACAAATGCTGAAACTGTTGCCCGTTCACTTCTTGGCAGTATCCTAACCGATTGATGAACTTGTTGCACGTTGCGAATAAAAGAAATTGGGATTTGTCGAATTTCATCTCTTATACGATTTTTTAAGGCATCGATATTTATGAGGTCTATTGAAATGAACTTTGCTTTTTAAATATCCCCATAGAAAATAATCTAGGGGAGTCAAATCCGGAGATCTGGCCGGCCACTCGACAGGGCCACGACGTCCTATCCATCTGTTAGGAAATATTTCATTGAGATACTGCCGCACAGGTACAGCGTAGTGAGGAGGTGTGCCGTCGTATTGAAACCACATAGTCGGAGTGGGTAAATCGGGTTCATTACCTAGATACAGTTGAGCCAAAGCAGGAATTAACTCCAGTTGCAAAAAATCTAGATAAATTTCGCCGTTCAAGTTTTCGTTGAAAAAATACGGGCCTATAATCCTGTCTTGAAATATTCTAGCCCAAACATTATTTTTTTCCGGATACTGCGTGTGAGTCACTTGAGCCCAATAAGTATTCTCTTTTGACCAATACTTACAGTTTTGTCGATTGACACTACCCAAGAAAAAACGTAGCTTCATCGGAAAATAAAATATTTCTACAAAAAAATGAATACTCGTTGCACCGCCCTTGCATATTTTCGCAAAACTAGAGTCGGCGGTCATAGTCGTCTTCGTTTAATTCATGTATTAATCTTATTTTGTATGGATGATACTTTGCATGTTTCAGAATATTTTTTACCGATGATTTACTGATGTCTAAATTTAATGCTACTTGACTTGTAGGTAAATGTGGATTTTCGTTATAATTAAGTAAAACATCTAATTTCACATTGTCATCTAGTTTTGGCCTACCTGTTCTAGGAAGGTCTTTTACACAACCATGTTCACGGAATTTTTAACAATTTTGCTGACTGTAGATTCGGTAATAGCTTGCTCCCGATCTAGATGGGCGTTATTAAAAATTTCACAGACTTCACCCAAATGTCTTTGGCGATCTCCCCAGCCAAAAATCATAAGGATTTCGATTCTTTCTCGTTCTGAAAGCATATCTAATAAGATTAGTTCTCATACAGTATATCACAAATTGACACAGTGATCACTAAAACAACAGTCAAAATGACAATTAAGGTACCAAAGGTAAGGTAGAAAAATCGACGTGTCGAACCGATTTAATTTTGCAAGCAATTAATGTGCCAAAAATGTTACTTTTCAAACCTTGATTACTCGAAAACAGTTGAAGATAGGCATAGGACAATGTACATGAAATGTGTCTAGAATTGTCCGTAACATCCAAAAATGTCAAAATATGCAGGTGGTGCCATTTAAAAAAATGAAGTCGATACCGGCCTTGCTGTTTTTGAAACCCCCTGTATAAAATCTTTTCTTTCAAAAAATTTTAAACCCAAAAACTAAATCCACGTGTCCGAGCGTTTTTTACTCAGGTGCTTCGATTACCTGAAAAAGGTACTTTTCCAGACTTTATGGCCTCACTGTATGTATTTTTAAATTTCTCTAAAGGCGGAATTAAATTGCGAGAAATTTCCTCGCGCATCAAATTGGACTTGTGTTAACTTTTCTAGACCCCTAAGTCATGATGCGCGAGGACAATACAGGGAGAAGCAACACTTAGTCGGTTTTTAGTCCGCATCAAATGTGTGTCGCTCTGCTGCCTCGCAACTTATAGACTGACTTCGCGATAAACCAAGAGCAGTCAATCTGATTTAGAAATATAAAAACTAATGTCTCGCATCTTTCCCTGTGGATTTGCGCAAGAATTCTTTTTTGTGTATTTGTCCTTTTTAAAAATGTTTGTTTTTTCAAACTCAAAAGTATGTTTATCGGTTCTATAAACCCTTAAAAATCTCTAGAAATGACAAATTGACATAAAAACGATAGATTTATGAAAGTTTTTTAGAATTTAAGCACTTATAAAAACTTAAAGAAACTTGAAAAAAAATATTGTAGCTTATTTCCAAAATACCTTTAATTAAATATTTTATTTCATTTTAGTGTCAAGATGATAAAAGTAAACATAGATTATACCAAATGCCTGCACTTCAACACAATGTGCCAAGCAAGGTAAATAAAATTGTATTTTAGAACTACAAACAACATTTTCAAGGATAAAGAAACTTCACCGAAAATAACATCAAAACATAAAAAAAAATATATAGCAAAGAAAAGTCATATCACAGTTTGTTACTGAAACTGAAACTCGCCTACGAAATTTTCTACTTTACAATTAACTTTTCTATTTATTACAAAACACCTCTAATTTTTATCGTATCTTTACAAAAATATATATAAATAGTAACTTATTTTTATTGAACACTCTTTTTTTGCTTCTATTAATAATTCATTATTTTTAGGTGTATAACGTAGTGACCAAATTACTAGAACTATGCGACGAATTTTGTGTTGTAGCGAACACCTGGGAAGCTGACCTGACAGAAGCAGATGCGGAAGAACTTGAGACATTTCAAAAACGATCTGATATTGCCATAGAATCTCTTCTTTTTGTTTTATATAGTCTTCATGAGAAAGTTAGTGGGGGACACTTACTACAGTTGCTATTGCATTTGGACTTTAACAGATATTTTAGCAAGAATAGGTCGGATTTAAATTTGACTGGAGCCTTTAATATTTATTAATTATGTTATGTTTATTTATAATAAAATATTATGTATTAAATAAAAATGTTAATCTATTTTTTTTTCAATAAATATAAAAAAAATGAAAATCCTAGAGCCGCTACTGTGTAGTAACCAGTTAGTTCTGCTTACTACTAACCAAAACTAGAACTAAGAACTAGTTCTGGTAGAACAGACCAAAAAGAAGATTGACTTGTCGGCCAGCGTAAATAAAAATACACCTAACGCAAAATCTTACTAACTGTTTCTTATGTATTACAATAAAAAAAAATAAATTAAGGAAACAGAATATTTCAATTTGATTTTTAAAGTAGAGGTATGTTTGTAATTCAGAAATATTTTACAATTTTTTTTTTGTAAGCGCTCTTATTGACAGTGTATTTTAGGACTAGGCGGGACAAAAAGTAAAATTGTGTAAACTATTTCTAAATAACACACCTGATATTGCCCTTCACAATGAGGAAATTTCTTGCGACAAATGCTACTGCATTGAGACGCTTCAATATTCAGAATGTGGTTTCCTAATGCAGGAGAGAATGTCCACCCTTTTATGGGCAAATCGTTGGGACATTGTTTTCCGTGATTCACATTTTTCTAAAGTTGCGTGGGATATAGGATACAATGCCAATACGTGTACCGCTGGGGTTGGCTTGGATGCGGTTTAGGCTTACGCAGTGGCGTATTTACCAGAAGGCTAAATGGGCTGGAGCCTAAGGCGGCAGGTATTATGTTCGACAAATTTGGGGTCAAATTTTTTTTTGTTTTACAGAAATTAAGGAAATTCATTGGTTTGAGTTGTGAAACTGGAACTGACATATCGATTCCCCTGTTTAAATGCATACTAATTACAGGCAAAAGGTTGTGTAATAGGGCTTTTAAGGGTATGCTCAGCTCAAGCACTTCCGCCATGTTAAAAAGGCAGCAATATGAAAGCTTCGGGAACTTTTTATAAATATAGCTGAGCAACAGGCATCATCTCTAATAGCAGTGCAATTAAATGAAAAATTAATTGATGGTGCTTCATTAGTGCATCCTACAGTAGAAGAACAACACTTCTGAAGCCATTGGAGGGTTCTCGCGAGGCGATTTATAAAAGGTTAGAGTAATTTATTGTAATTATCCTATTTTAAAGATAAGATAAATATTTATATAGGCAGTTGTTTACAGATCAACTTGACCGAACAATGATATGGTTAAATTAAATATACACTGAAACAGAACATTGCATATAAAAATTCACATTTTAACACAACAAAACGTCTATTTTTCTCCTGTAACCTTCGCCATAGCAGAAAATAATAACAGACAATAGAAAAACTTTATAATTTATTTACTGACAAAAGAACAAATATGCCGGTAAAATATTTAAAAAGCAGACAAATTGTTATTTTTATTACAAAAAAAAGATTTGGTATAATTTACCCTTTCCTTTTTAATAATTATCATTGAACGTCTAACCTAGAATCACAATAAAAATTCATTTATTTTTGTTTTAATGTGATAAGATTTTAAAATATAATATATAAATAATGTATAAATTAAAGTAACACATTATCTTTTAGATAGTTTCTGTTACATTTGTTTTGTTTATTCCTAGAATTGTATGGCAGTGGACTATTCTTGTTTTTCCTGATATCTGGTAATAGTGGCGTAGTTTCATCTTTTTGCAGAACCAAAAAAATACAGAAACTATTTAAAAAACTACAGCTTGTCATGCTCCAAAACTCTTTAGTATACAAAAAGTCGATTGGTTTTTACTTGCTCTTCTTCATTATTTTCATAAACATTACCATATCTAAAATTAAAAAAATGTATCTTCCATTAAAAATGTATACAAATTAATAAAATAAAGATATCTGATATCATTATAACCATTAACGAAAAAGTGGTAGACCACACAAACACATTATAATTTATCCTAACTCTTTCAAGGAATATTTTATTAGTTTTGGCAGAATATTGCGAAATCACTGTGAATAGTAGGAAAAAGATACATAATTTTACAGTATTACTTAGTATTTATAATAATGTCATCTTTCACATTTTTAGTTAATGCTACAAGATATAAAAAAGATATCCTTCCGGCTTCACATATTTTAATTGACAAAAATAATTCATTTCTCTGAGAAATCGGAAACGAATACAACAGAGTGAGAAGTGAATATCTGACTAGGAGAACCAATTCTTGATGTGTTTTTAAAATAAAAGGCTACAGGATCATGTACCTTAAAGAGTTAAGAATGCAGACACTTTTATTTATAACAAAACTAAAGGAGAATAAATTTTAACAAACTTTATAAATTTTGGTTGGTTTTAACCATATAGAATTTAAACTATAAGGGCATATTATGTATCCTTAAAATTAAAAAAATGTTTTTAATATATAAATAAAAAACAAAATGCGATTTGTTTCCTTCTGCTTTAAATCAAAAGGTAATATATTTTTTTTAACCATAAACAGTTTACACTGTTATTTTTTGAACATTAAATGCCTAGATCTTTATTGCACAATGGATCAAGCTGCAAAAATACTTTCCGGGACACTACCAAATTTAGGGGATTAAGCTTTTTAGAATGTTCCCGTAACAAAGGTAGAATAAGATCTTTTTGTCACGAAATCTCAGATTGATGATTTAGGACAAATTTATTTAAATAAATGTTATCTAAAATAGCGTTATCTACTTTCCGACAATGTTTCTATAAGGTGTTTAGGGGTGGGTTACGGGGGTCATGACCCCCCAAGACAGAAAAATTACCCACTAACCAGAAAATTTGAATGAAAACACATGCATGCCTAACTGCAAGGAATACAAACTGTTAGCCATAGACAAATAACTCTAAAACCCATAAAACCTACTAAAAAATACTATATACTAAGATACTATTCAAACCATAGACAGGTAGCTTACATCCACATGACCAAGGGAAGGCGGGGAAACAATTTTAAATATACAAAATTAACTATTATTTCTACCGTGTGTATTCACCCAAAAAATGTTTTTACAAAAAAAATATATGATCACATTGGTTTCAGCATTTTTTTTATACTCTTGTAAAATGGGCTCGAAAATTCTAGTAGGTATCAAAGTTATATTCGTTAATTAAATTTTATCTGTTTATATATTTTTTAAAAACCATTATATAATATTAAATATAAAGTTTCTGTTATTTGCACTATTGGCTATATATTAAGGATAAATTGTGGTCGCTTATATTTGACGTTACACTGTAAATCAAGATGGTTTTGCTTGATATCAGTTGTAGCACGTGTATCCTGCTGTTTACTCTATTCTTTATGTGTTTCTTTTGCCCCTATATCATAGTGCCCATGGTCGATAAAATGACCTATGAACAAAACACCTTGTCTGTGTTTTTAGAAGTAGATGATATCTTACTGAGTGTTTCCATATTTTAAAAGATGTATAGAATTGCTTTCAACAATATAAAACTAAAATATCTGGGGATACTTACTTATAAATACTACTAAAACAATGGCTAACATGATCCACATCCAACATTTCCAAGCTCTTTTTGTGTGTTCAGCTAGTTTTACAGATTCTACAACCAGTTTTGAAGTATTTTGTTCTGTTATTTGAGCCGAATTAGTCACCACCTAAAGGTTTTTGTAACATAAAACTGTTAAGTTAAAAACAAAAGATTTACAATTATATTATGGCAAATTTTAAGATTATTCAATATTTTTGTCCATGAGTGTATTTATAATTAAATATATTTTATAAATTAAATCCACTTTAATATTTTTTTTTAGATATGTGGTAATACAATTTTAAGTCTAGTCGCGGTTTACTTTTTATTTTTGACTTTTAAAAGTGGCTAAAAACTAATTTATTATGAAAGTAAAAACAAATTATAATGCTTTCAAAAAAATTATAATTTTGTTGTCATCCAGTATAGAAAAGTAATAAATATGTTACAGAATTTTTATAAAACAAAATGTAAAAAATCAACAAAGTAGACGACTCGCGAAACTTTTGAGCACCTTCACATTGGTCGTCGAATAAGAATAAGCTGGTAAATTATTTAAGTAAATAAAAAACTCTACATTACATAATTTTATATAGTCAAACACATTTATAAATTCCGTGGAAACATAATAAAACATAAAGTTTATCTAATTTTTCAAAGCCTAAGATTAGAATGAACCCAATTTGTCTACAATACCCTATATCAATTTAAAGATTATGTAAAATAATAAACTTCTATCCTATTTTCTATTTACTATATAAAGGTAGGTTTACTTACCTCGGTATCTTTTTTTATTATTTTGTTGGCTAATTCTGACTGTTCCTTTAATGCTTTTGTAAAATGCAACATTTCATCAGTAATCTTCTTTTGCACATCTTCTTGATATTTAATGACTTGATCTAAATCATCTGAGTTGAGGCTTCCTTGTGTAATATTTCTTTGTCTTAAACCTAAAATTTTAATCAGATAAATATTTTTTTTAATAGCAGTTTTTTAAAATTTGTAAATTAGGGCTTTTTAAGATCCTGACAAAAGTGAAATATTTTTATTAAATAAAACTTTAATTAATACCATGCCTACCAGCGTTTCTTTTTCCCTTTTATATTTACAAGTAAGCCTTTAAGAGGACTTACAGCAAAATGTTGTATTTAATAACTAGTGTACTTGTGACGTGGACATCAATTGCTTTTATAAAATTTAAAATTTAATAATTTCTTTTAATTAAAAGTAACATTTCAAAAAACGAAAATATGAAATGCAAATTTTATTATTACTAGGGCCCGGATTTTGGAACAAGCTCGTTCCCTATACGTTTTTTATTTCTGGTACATTCATTGGCGTGCGTATAATAGAGATATTAATTTTTAAATAAATGTAAAAGAATGTGAAATAAAAAAATAACACAAGGGTTTTACAATTTATTTGCATGATATAACTAACGTCTTTTCAAAAATGGTTTTGGTAAAATTGGTTCTTTTATAATTTAAAATATCTCTAAGTCTAAAAAAGTTCCTTTCGACATCACAGCTTGTAACTGAAGTAAAACGAAAATGATTTTACAAGTCAGTTCTTTTATTTTATAGTGCCTCAAAAATATAATTTATTTTTAAAAATCCTTGATTTCTTTTCAAGATTTTTTGTACATACAATTTTAATTTGTCACCAATTTCATTAGGAACTTGAACATTGAACTTGTCTATAGTGATTTGAAATACATGAAATGAAGGCACTAGGGGGGCATTTTATTTTTATAACTGTTCAATCACATCCGGAAGATATCCAAAATTTTCAAAAATAAATTTTAAATCAGATTTAACATTTGGTGCATTTATAACTTCTTTTCTTTTTTTTACACTTAAAGCATCATCTTGTAAACTGTCCATAACATTTTTTACCACATTATAATTTATATGGTAATATGTAACTGCTGATAGCCATATTCCCACCTTGCAATAGCAGGTTGTGGCGGTAATGCGACATTAGGACACATATCTTTAAATTTCCTAACACGCGCAGGTTACTTAACAAAAACTTTTTTTACCTCGATAACTAAAGTATCGATAAGTGGATAAAAGTTAGGTACCATTTTTCATATTATATGTAGGGCATGAGCTAACCCTGTCAAATGAAGCAATTTGGGAAAATGTTCTTTTAACTGTCGTCCTGCATTCAGCATATATGCAGCACTATCCGAAAGAAACAAAATGCCGCTTTTCTGATTACTAGTGACTGACAGTAGTAAAGTAATAATATCTACTACAGATTTTGTTATTGTCTGACTACTGGTTTTAGAAAGAAATTTACTGTTAATTGTTTTCAGGTTCGTGATAACTTAAAGGTGCAACTATAATATTAGCAACATATCTTGCCTTAATATCAGTGGTTTCATCGACACTAAACCATAACTTTTTTTCTTCCATATTGTGTCGTATTTTGTCCATAGTTTTTAAAAAGACCTTATCAACATAGTTTTGTGCAAAGTTGATTCGTCTGGTACTTTTCTGTGGTAGTGTTTTTTCCAAAAATGTCCTCGTGGACCGATAATTTAACACAGCCATGTTCGCTGTCGCAAAAAAAGTCTCAATGCCCATCCGGTACATATGAGCAACAAAGTTTTTAAGTCATTTATTATAAGAATAACCTCAACTGGCATATTACATCCATAGCCCAGCAGCTTCAAAAAACCTTGGATTTCGCTTTCGAGCCAGAAAGTATTTCTCTTTTTCAATCTGTATACTCTGTATGTATCCCAAATTAGACTTTCTTTAGAATATTGTTCTTATTTCTGTGGAATGGCATCTCCTACAACTCATTCAGAGAAGAGCTGTTCGTCTTATAAATAATCCCACGATCACAGAAAAGCTTTGTCCTTTTGCCCACCGACGAGCTGTAGGAGATCTCGCTCTTCTTTAGGTATTTTCACGGCTTCTGCTAAGAGGAGTTGGCCAGTATAATACCTCCTTTGGTAGCACCCAAAGTAGCAACACTTAGTGCAACTTTTATGCATCCTTTTACAGTTTAACTAGACAGGCCCTGAACTTTCTGCTTTTGTAGTTCTTTTATCCCTAGAGTGTCCAGACTATGGAAACTGCTACCCGCAAAAGGTTTCCCTTCTTCTTTCAGTCTCCAAATATTTAAGTCCAGTGTGAACAAACTCCCTCACCACACTTAAGACAGCCACGGTACGTTAGCTTGGGCCACAGCCTTCGTGGACTGTCCAAAGATAAAAAAACACCTCTTTTACTTTCAAATAATAAATTAGAATATGGAAGGAGCCACTCCAACTTAATATTTTTTTACTTGTACTCATTATATATTTGCCTGTAAGCGACTTATACCTGTTTAAATATAACAAATTATTTTGGCACAAATATAATATGATTTCCCCTGTGATTTATCCTATGTAACGGAACTGGTTTTTACGAGTTAACAACAAATTGGCCCGAAGAGTTTTCGTACTGCACTTGGAGAGTTGCATTTTCACTAACAAAACCATGTTTGTGGGGTTAATTCCATAAATATGAACCCTAATAAAGGTGCAATCAAATATTTGTAAATTTATATAGACAAAAAGTATATTTTAATTTTAATTTATTTCATATAATTTATATAAAATCAAATCATTATAAAATATCATAGTTTAATTACTGTGTTGTTGCGAAAACTCTTCTAAATTTTTTACTATTGCCACGTCTTTTGTATTATTCTACAAGAAATCACACCGAATAAAAATACCAAAATAATAATCATAAATACTAATGGAAATTAAATTATTTATTGCATTTTTATTTGGTATATTCCATATCATTTTAAGCTCGAAATTGTAATGGTTTTTTATTGAAGTCTGGTCCCTAATTATCACCACTACTTTGAAATTCAAGTATTTACACCTGTCACAAAATAGATATTGCATAATTATAAATATAACATTACATTATCACTAAAAGAAATACCTAATAAAAACTCGTCCTTAAAGGTATATTAAAGAAAACATGTTTAGAAAATACATCCCCTACTATACTAATTTTTTTGGGTACAGTGTTTATGGGCAAGTTTGATTCTTACCTAATAAGTCTTCTCTCATAGTAACTGGATCATTAAATTCATCATATTTACTTGCTGTTGTTATTCCCAATGTTGTCTTAAGGTTTACAATTCTTTTTTGGTAATTTTTTATCGATTCAATTGATGTACTGCAACAAAAATAAAAACAATAATAGTGATTCTTTGTCACAGGTTCTATAACCGATAACAGCATCAAACGTTTCTCTGAAGCTTCTAGACAATGTTGTAGGTTGAATAAGAAAGAAGTTTTTCTCTCGGACTTCCATTGTCTATTTAATTAAATTCACTTGAAAACGATCGGAGATACCTACTATTCGAAACGTTGTGAAAAAATTAAATAAAGACAATGGAAGTCCCAGAAAAAGTTTTTATTCATGATAGCATTAAATGACCCAAAGTATATTTATTTATACAGGGTGGTCCATTTAACCTGAGGCAGACGAATAACCGGAAAACGGCGCATTTCAGAAGAAAATGTTTTAAATAAAAGTTGTTTCAAATAAACAGGGCAATCCAAGGGTACCACTAGTTTGGGATCATGACCGCAGCTTCAAGGTCATATCTATATCAACTTTGTTTTTTCAAATAGGAACCCCTATTTTTCTCTTCAGAATCTTAATCTATGTGCAAAAAGGAACAACTTTTACATAAACATTGTTTTAATCCGATTTCAATTTTAAAGGCATTTAGAGAACAAATTCTAAGAATCCTTTTTTAAAATTATAGGTTCAGAATAACAAGAACAACAATAAAAAATATATTATTGGGAAAAAATTAGTGTTTACTATTGCTATTTAAAGGACCGAATTTCGAAAGTTTTTGTTGTTACAATTTACAATCTTAGTTATTAATTTTTGGCATTTGTGATTTTATTTATCAAAGCGAACACCTTAATCTTGTTTAAATATGGAATATTTAACAGTAGCGGAAAAAGTTGAAATTATTTTTATTTATGGTGAATGTGGAAGTGTAGCTAGTGCCATAACATTGTATGCCGAGCACTTTCCCAATAGAGTCACTCCGTCGAGGGCTTCGTTTTATCGGGTTGTGAATAACTTTACAGAAAATTGAAGTGTGCAGATAAGAAAAAGAAAACGCCGACCAACTGTAACTGGTAAAAATAATGAAATTGCGGTGTAAGCAGCAGTAGCAGTAGATCCCCATGTATCTTTTTGAAGACTTTCTGATGGCTCTGGAATCTGGAATACCTAAGAACAGTTTTACACATACGAGAATTATTCCGAAAATCATTGCCATAATTGTGCCGAAAATTTACTTAATAATTATCTTGTGTATTACACGTTCAATAATTCGTACTAGAATTTTCGCAATAAAAATATTAAACATGCTCTATATTTTCGATAAATTGCGCAAAAATCGACGCAGATTTTTTTTCGGTGTCAGTAATATCATTGAGAATTATTTTATTAAGTAAAAAAAAACTTCGGTTTCTATATATCTGATAAAATTTAAAGAACAACAAAACCTTTTTGTGATTTATTAAGTTTCCGCCATTTTAGGCTATGTTAAAATAATAAAAAACTGTTTACAAAATTATCATTTGTGCACATATGCATCGCATAAATTGTAGCAATATTTCCACTGAAATTTATTGTAATTTAAGTATCAAACACAAATAAATGTACTATTACCAAAAATCCCATGAAAATTTTCACATATAATCTTCCTGAGCATGAATTATTGCCGGAAATTTTTTGAAAACTATCACGAGTCGCGAAGCGACGAGGTATAATTTTCTTTAAAAATTCATGTATGAGACAAATTTTCCGCAATTAATTGAAGCACGTGGGTGATTCGGTAAGAAAATTTTATACCGGAATTATATTTAAAAAGAAAACAATAAGTAAATATTTATTTGGACATTATCCACAAATAAATAAATAATAACCTAGAAGGCTGTGTGTAATGGACAACAGCCTGGACTCAGTTTTTGGAGTCTTATAAAAGTGCACCTTAATAAATTGATGTAATATTTCCAAATTATAAAGTAAGTAAATGAAAAATATTGTCAATATTATTTCAATATTATTATTGTCTAATTATATGATAGCTGACATGTGCCGGGAAATTTCCACTTATTAATTTTACGTCTACATGCTTATGTGAATAAAAAAATTTCAGAAAATTTGCGGGTTACCATAGTAATAATGCCGAAATAAAGCATCTCATTGGTTGAAAATGACTGGTATAAATTTTTTATCAAAATTTTAAGTAATTTTCTAAATAAATTAAGGCAAAAACATATAACAAAAACTAAACAAAGCATGCATACATTTGCACGCAGGTTTTTTTTTTTCACCACTGCGCTCGAGTCCCAACGGCCGGCGGCGGCGTTGCGAAATCAGAATCAGGAAATAGAGTTAAATTAGAGAAATATAAAAGGGTCTAACTAACCACAACTAATAAAAAAACTAAGAGACAGATTTGTAACAGAATTTAAAATTGACACTACAGCAGTTTGGTCAGGAAATAGACTATATATTTTGATGTTCGACTTGGAAAATCCAGAGGCTGAGTCACCCACCCAAACCATCGAAAGTACTAATAACTCACAATTCAATGTCTGACATAAAAATCTTATATACCAACGTAAATAGCTATGCCAATAAAAAACTCACAATTGAAAACCATCTGCAAAATCATAAAATTAACTGTGCTCTGTTTGTAGAAACAAAAACATCGAATTTTACTAATGTAAAATACAAAAATTGGGATACCATTCAGTTTAATGGTAATATTGTTAACAACAATGTAAGAGGAGGAAGTCTAGTTCTAGTTGAACCCTTTCTTAAAATGGGCAAAGCCAACAGACCAACTATAAATAATCCACTAAACGAGGCGACACACTTTACTCTTTCATTCCAAGACGACAAAATACATATATTTTTAATTTATGTCCATCCAACCTCTCGTATTGAAGAAACAATATTTACTATGGCAACACAGTACAAGTATGCAATGATTATAGGAGATTTTAATTTTAACTCGGCAAAAAAACGACAATTAAACAACTTTTTAAATAATACAACTTTCTTAGAAGCCCCAATCCCACCTACTTTTTAATGGAAAATAACCCAGACTCCACTCCAGATGGACTTTTATACACTAGAAACCTTCACAATAATATCCTAAATATTGACGTCCACCCAGATATTGGATCAGACCACCTGTCAATGGAAATTACATTTAGCACCAACGTGACTCCAACAAAAGACCATATAAAAGTGAATTTTAATAAATGCAACATAGAAGCTGTTAATGAGGTCATGACAAGGTTTATAGAAGAGCCAGAACAGAAACGATACAGCCCTTTACAAATAACCAAATTTAATCAAAAATTAACCCAAACCATACTAGAAAATTCACCAACCCAAAAAATCCGATACTACTCCCACACTCTGCCACCATTTATCATAAGGCTTATCAAAACTAAAAGACGTATGTATATGGAATATAGAAGTAATCCTACACCTGAACATAAGAGAAAAATAAATGATTACAACAAAAATATTCAAAACCTCATACATCAGTATAGAACACAAACATGGCTGGATGCTTGCAAAAATATCGAGCAACAACAAGGACGTAACTACTGGCAAGAAATAAAAAAACTAACAAAATACAAAACCAGAGCAAGCATCCCAGCAATCAGTCAGAATGGAATAGAATATTCAGAAGATAAAGAAAAGGTTGAAGTCATGGCACAACATTTTAGCGAAGCATTCAAAGAAAAAACATACCCTGAATATGATGTAGACAATTACAACACCATAAATAATTGGTACAACGAGTATTGTAACCAGCCTAACATTCACATTGAAAACACTAGATATGAAATTACAGAGGAAGACTACATGGACATAATAAATCGTGGTAAAAGCACTTCTCCGGGACATGACAATATAACTAAAAACTTTATCCGCCATTTAAACCTCCGAATACATAGGCATATTGCCAAAATGTACGAATACTGCTTAAACAACCATTACTTTCCCATTGAATGGAAGACAGGAATAATGATAACACTACCAAAACCTAACACAGACCACACAAAACCTATAAACTACCGTCCAATAACTTTACTGTGTGTACTAGGAAAAAATCTTGAAATCTTTATTAAGATTAACACAGAAAAAGCTCTTGATCAAAAAATTCCACTATACCAATTTGGTTTCAAAGAAAAATGCTCAACACAACATCCCGCAACCATACTGACTTCTAATATCCAAACCATTCGACTACTCAAACACCATACTGCAGCAATATTTCTAGATATCAACAAAGCTTTCGATAGTGTGTGGCACAAGGGTCTTCTTTATAAATTACACCAACTAAAATGTCCTCGTAAACTAATTTTTATCGTTAAAGAGTTTTTGGAAAAGCGACAAATACGAATCAGAATTAATAATTCCTTTTCAAATAGCTTCACACCAGAACAAGGACTCCCCCAAGGATCACCACTATCGCCATTATTATATAATATATACTGCTATGATATATACAGCACAAATCAAGGGATTAATCTACACACATACATGCTACAATTTGCTGATGATACAGCACTGATAGCACATGCTAAATCCTTATCGCGTACTATTAAAAATCTGCAATATTTAATGAACAAAACACTAACATGGTTTTACCGATGGAGATTACATCCTAACCCTGCAAAATCGCAGTTTATTATCTTTCACCACAATGTTAAAGATAATTCCCCTACAGTCAAGATAGCCAATCTGGAAATGAAGCCAAAAGCGTCAGTGAAATACCTAGGATTAATAATTGATAATAAATTAAACTTTAATCAACACACTTCCACTATTAAAAAGAAGACAATAACCAGGGCCAAACATTTCAGAACTTTGACATACAAGGACCAAGGAATAAGCAAAACAACTGCCAGCCGAATATACAAATCCATATGCAGACCTCTCCTTGAATATGGTCATACAATGTTTCTTAATATAAGAAAAACAGCGTTAAAAAAACTTGAAGTTGCTGAAACTACATCCCTTCGCATTATAACAAAAGCACGACATCCCAGAAACCCTTTACATAATCCATCAAACCAGCTACTGTACAATACTACTCAGATCCAACCAATTTCCAGCAGACTAATACAATTATCAAAGAAATTCGCCTCGAAGCAGCACAACATCGACCTACTCCAGCCATTATGTATCCAAAGAACTGACTACCAGCAACAGAATCCACCATTTACATTTCCAACTACTACAATTATAGAACATTTACAAGAAATGAACAATCAGTGACGCATGATGTGATTTTTTTTTTTTTTTGAATTCCCATACTGTTACCATAACATTAATTAAACGACATTATGTATATAAAATACTAGGCAGCAGGACCTAGGTCAATAGCCCATTGGCATAGTATAGTTTATTGTATTGTGTCAATAAATGTCTTAATACTTAAATAAATAATAAAAGGGTCTAGATGGACTCGGAAAGGTGATTGTTTTGGATATGGGTCGCGCGGTTTTTCAGCAATACACTTGCTTGGTTTAACAACATGTTGTGTTTTTTGTTAAATTTCCTTCCGTTTGCTCTAAAATATTTATTGTTAGGCTTTTCTGTTTATAATTCACAATATTAAATTAAAAAATATCTTATCCTCATAGAAACAAAATATTGTCTACCCAAAAATTTTTCTCACTTTGCCACTGAGTTTTGTAAACCATTATCTGTTACATACACACAATAACTGTTTTAATTCTTTATAATAAAAATTACAGCCTGCCCTTTTAACCAAAGGTAAATAGTAAGCACTTGCACTTTGGAAGGATGCTATGGAAAAATAAAAGAGAGTGAAAGAAAATGATAAAAGACATTTTAAATTCTAACATTCAAGGGTTTAATTCATTAAATAATCAAATCAGAATCAGAATCAAATTAATGTTTAATCCTTGTGGTCGTTGGTGGTAGGTTAGACTGTGGATTATGAGGCAAGAGCACCTGAAATCATCCTAAAAACTGTTACTTAAACCTGGTAAAAAAAAGTCCCAAATGTTACAGGAATCATTTAAAAATAAATAAATCAATGATTTGTTTGTAGCAAACTGCAAAGTGTAAATTCACGTAAGGGGGATGACCTAGTCACTATGGTACAAAATAAATTTTGAATAGGTAATGTTGTTAAGGGGTACAATTAAATAAATAAAAGAAATTTAATTTAAGACATTGAAAGTTAGTCCTCTTTAAACATTCTGACATAAACCTGATTGTGAGGACAGACATGATTCCCATTCAACAAATAAGTACCTATGGTAATCAGTTTTAAGAGGGAAGAATTTTAAGGTTAGTCCACTTGGAGGCCTTATAACCAATGAAATATTAAAACGAATGGAATCGCCCCTTCCCATTTAAACAATGAACAGCGTTTGCGGCCAACATAAGAAAGAGAGGTCCGAGAGAGAGATGGATCTAGTCAGGGCAAAAGGCGCACGGATTTAAATGGAGTGCATAGCAAAATTATGCGGATTCACAGTAATAAATGATTTTAAAATTTATTTAGGCAATTTTAAAGGAATAAAAACCTGGTGATTTAATAATATACAGGGTCTCCGGAAAGGTAATAATTAAATTTTCAAGAAATGTACTTAATATTAAGCACATTTCTTGAAAATAAAAATAAATAAAAAAAAGTTGTAAATGAAATTATTTTTTTTATTATGACTTTAAATGCCCATAACTCGGTAACGAAGCGACTTACAAAAAAAATGTATGAAGTAGAAATATTTTTTTGTCATTCTATGAGCCCCGAGATCAGCCCTAACATTTACGACATTACCTTTTCGGACACCCTTTATTTAATAATTTCAATAAAAATACTGATTTTGAAAAGTATAAATATTATATTACTGAGATTTATTTTATTTAACAAAAACTATACAAGGTAAGTAATTATATTACTATGAAACAAATTTATGAAGATGAAAAAAATATACAGGGTGTTTGGTTCACCGACGTATATAAGAAAGGGGTGATAGGTGAGATCATTTTGAACATATTTAACCCTATATATGTTACACCAAGTGTTACTCGCGTTATTCGCGTATAAACTCGAAGTTAGATACTTCGGAAATTCGTTTTGTACATTCCAACTGAGTCACAATTTTTTTTTATCATAAATATGTAGATTTCAGTACGTGTTTTATATCATTGAAACACACATTCAAATTTACAATAAAAAAATAATTAGTCAGATAAAATAATTAACAAAAGTTTTATTATAATTTTTATGGATCCATCACCAAATTCGGAAAAACGATATCTCGAAAACCGTAACACTTGGTATAACTCACCTATCACCCCCTTTCTTATATACGTCGGTGAACCAAACATCCCGTATAATAAAGTTATTTAAATTCACTTATACGCACATAATAATAAATACAGGGTATTCTCGATATAGGGAATTGCTATCTGAAGCAAACTTTATCAGATTTTAGGAATAGGGAATAGGAAGCTCTTCTGGAAAACATTCTCAGTGGTGTTTATAATATATATCTTTTAAAATAAAAACATATGGGTAGGAATGAAAAACTCTTAAGGTCTATGATAATGGTCTATAAATGTTTATAATAATCACCAAAAACTATTAGTCTTAATTTAAAACATCACCAGAAACACAAATATTTAAAAAAACATGCACCATGTGAACACTCTTTTTAAGGTTATTTGACGGAAACGATAATTTTCTGCCCTGACTAGCGCTATCCTTCTCATCTATCTCATTCTAGAATCAATCAATTCTCGTCGTGCCCTTTCCATTCGTTTTAATATTTCATTGCTTATAACTCAAAAACCAGATTTTGCTGCAAAAAACTAATTTTAGTGCCCCAAAAAACCCCCCTATGCAAAAAATTATCAAAATCAGCATCATGTCTGATAAAACTATATTGTATATAGGAGAGATAGGGATCCTGATCATTCAAACAAATTGCGAGGGGGTGGCGTGCTGATTGCGGTTGACTGTTCGCTGAAATCTGTCGCATGTCGGAAGTGTTGACTGCATATTGGGAGCCGTGTACATTCCGCCATCCTCGAGAGCATCGACCTATGAGAGTTTTGTTCACTCCGTGAGTTGTTTGCTAGACCTCTTTCCAAGAAGTAGGGTCTTGTTAATGGGTGACTTTAATTTGCCAAATTATACAAACGCATTTACCCATTTTGATTCAAGAAATACTTTTAACAGTGATCAGGTTTGTCCTCTTGGTTTGCTGAACGACAATGGCGACATAAACTGTGTGTTTACTTCACGCAATGATAAAGAACAAATTATATATGACTTTGTTTGTTTTTATGATCTGTTTCAGTGCAATAATGTTTGTAATTCCAATAATGTGATGTTAGATTTAGTTTTTTCAAATGTTTCTGGTATTTTGTTGAAAAGCAGCGATTCGGCACTAAGTAAAATCGATGTTCATCACCCTGCATTATTGATGAACCTTTTTATTGATGGTGATGTAAAGGTAATACCAGAGTTGCACTTTTGTAAATATGATTTTTATAAAGCAGACTATGATAGACTGAACGATCATTTTGAGAATATTGATTGGAGTTTCTTGTGCTGTAATGATATTAACAACGCGACCGAAATGTTTTACACTATTTTGAACATCGCCGTTGAATTGTACGTCCCCAAAGCAAAGATTGTTATCCCTAATTACCCAAACTATTTTTCAAAGAATACAATTAACCTGATTAAAAATAAGAACAAAGCCTACAATAAATATAAGCGCACAAGACTAGCTACAGACCTAAATAATTATAGGGACTTTAGGTCCCAATCAAAAATCTCCATAAGGGCAGATTATACCGCTTTCATTCATTCCACCCAAAATAATATCTTGAGAAATACTAAAGCTTTCTGGTCCTACGTTAAGTCCCAACGAAATACAACTGGTTATCCTTCCGAGATGAAGTTTGGTGATTTGAGGGCCGGTGACTCAAGATCCATTGCTGACTTATTCGCCGATTTTTTTTCAGTCACTATTTACCAAAACAGATCCCGTGGTGTCTAATGATTCATATTGTCCTCCCATAAACAACCTACTTCTCTCGAACATAACTATTAACAGCTCAATAGTATTTGAAAAGCTGGTTCAGTTAGATGAAAGGAAGGGTGCTGGACCCGATGGGATACCCCATATCTTCTTAAAAAATTGTTGTCCAACCTTGGCGATGCCACTTAGCTACCTTTTTCAGCTCTCTTTAAATTTGGGTCAGTTTCCCGATCTTTGGAAGACTGCCTATGTAACAGCTATTTATAAGGGTGGGGGAAGATGTGATGTGGGAAATTATCGCCCAATATCCGGACTTGATGGCATGGCCAAGGCCCTTGAATCAATAGTTGTCGATAACTTATTGTTAAACTTGCATGACTTTTCTCCGAACGTCAGCATGGTTTCGTGAGTCACCGGTCTTGTCAGACCAACTTATGTCTCTATTCTAACTACTTGACTACTGTGGTGGACTCGGGAGCTCAGGTTGACTCGATTTACTTTGATTTCAGGAAGGCTTTTGATAGAGTGGACCATGCCATTCTCATTAATAAACTAAGCTCGTATGGTATTGCTGATCCTCTGTTATCATGGATCTCTAGTTATCTCCGGAATCGGACACAAATGGTTAGAGTGAACGGGGCTCTGTCAAGGGCAATTAAGGTGACTTCTGGCGTGCCTCAAGGATCACACTTGGGACCAATTCTGTTTCTTATTTTTATTAATGACCTCGAAGGGTTGTTTAAGAATTGCCAATTCCTTCTCTACGCTGATGACTTAAAAATTTTCACTAAGGTTAACAGCTTGGACGACTGCTTGAAGTTACAATCGGAAATTATCAAATTAACGGATTGGTGTATAACAAACAAAATGGAATTAAATATCACAAAATGTAAAGTTATGTCATTCACAAAAAGAAAGGTACCGATTTTACACTCTTACTATATTAATGACTCAATTATACCCAGAACAAATTTGATTAATGACCTTGGAGTCATGTTTGACACTGAATTGAGATTTAATGATCACATAAATTACATCCTTGCCAAAGCATTTAAGATGACAGGTTTCGTAATGAGACGTTGTTGAGAATTCGAATATTCAGGTCTTGAAATCCCTTTATTATTCATTAGTGCGTAGTCACCGGAGTACTTTGTATCATCGGTCACCTTGCTATAAGATTCATTTTAAAGCGAATTGAACGTGTTCAAATAAAATTTGCAAATTTCCTTCTTTATAAACTTGGGGTGGATAAAAGTCTTCTATCGCACCATCAGCGACTGCAATTTTTGGGTATTGATAGCCGGAATTCCTGTAGAATTTACCTGACTATAATGTATGGATTTCAAATAATCAAAAATAATATAAACTGCCCTGATCTTCTTGGCTTAATTAACTTTCGAGTGCCTTCTCACAATACTGACTTCATAATACATTCGCGATCAATAGAAGTCGCAAGATGTGGGCAGAAATAGTGTTATGAATCGATTATGCGGTATTTTAACCAATATATTCCTGCTAATCTTGATCTTAACTGCACCCTACCCACGTTTAAGAAAAACCAATATCATAAAGTCGGAATTATACTCATTTGTATTTTACGTTATCCAGGTGAAAAAAGGTATGTCGTAAATTAATTTAGAATTTTTGTCAATCAATATTGGGGTTAGAAAATTTACTGTCGCGTTAAAGAAATTCATAGTCTGTTATGTTTTTTTGTATACGTTCAGAAATTAACAAATGATGATTTAGGGCTTGTACCAACAATTTTAAGGAACCTTAGCACAAGGTATTCCTTAAAATGGCCAAACAAGCAATCTGATTGGCTACATTGGAGTTTAAGGAACAAATAACGCTAAGGGTTCTTTCACACGGGGAGCTTCACGTTCTCGCTCCTATACAGGAGCCCTTTTCCCCCCTTTACCTGCCTGACGCGACCCCGGCTCGAGATGCAGGAGACGTGGGCTCTCGTCTCCCGATACGTGGCGGCTCCCGCTCTCCGTTTGAAAGCTCCATTGGACTCGTTGTATTTTTTGGGGTTTAAAAGCTTTCCTCTCCTCAGGAGTGAGAGAGTGAAGCTCCCCGTGTAAAAAGGGGCCTAATGGTTCCTTAAAATTGTTGGGTAACCGGCTTAGCAGAAAATTATCATTTTTACATTCCGCCCATACACTTTCAATCTCAAAAAATAAAAATAATCTTGTAGTATTTATTTATTAACAAACTTAGTAACAATTAACAATTAATATGATTAATCATGAATAATAAACAAACGAGCAGATAATTTTAAATATATTGGCTTTTTTTCAAATTGAAGAGGAACAAGTTTTAGCCAAATCGCACTTCAAATTGAGAATGTAATACAACGAAAACAGTAGATGTAAAAAACTGAGCTTACAAAAATTGTAATAATTAGGAAGAATGGTATAAAATTATTTTAACCTCAGGGAAAATTTTAAATACTCATAATTTAATTTTTCTTGTTTATGAAAAAAATACTGCCTGGATGAATATGTTTAAACATCAAAAGTAAATATAAATCCAAAAAAAAAAAACAAACTAAAAAAACAAACATATTGCATTGCCAAGTTAATGTAATTGTAACGATTTGAATTAAATACTTAAATGACGATCATGAAATAAAATTTAAAAACACACAAAAGCTCAATCAGTCTCGTCAGTATTGTCAGAGTCCGAACTAAAGTCAGAGATATTGACTTCGTCGTCGTCTCTGGTTAGTCAATTCAATGGCGGAATATCAGAGGATAACACTCGTATTGCCTCCCAAGCCGCTTTGAATTACCTTTTTTTGTTTTTAATTAAATATTTTTGCCATTGATCTATAGAAATTTCGTTTATAACCCTTTCCCCATGTAGCCAGAACTTCTGAAGGTGACCCTTAAGATTGGAAATATATGGATCATATTTTCGTTTACATCTGGGCCATACCCATTTCAATTGCATTAAAAATGGCAATGGTTGGTGGCAGTCGCAAAATTTTGTGTCCTAAAGTTTAACATATTCATCAAGGTAGTATTTTTTTCATTAGGGAGTTTTTGCGCGCAATATTCCATATTTTTTATCTTTTTATGGCCTTTTCTGGAAAGTTAATGTTCTCTTTATTTAACCATTCGATCAGTCTCTGCTTTGTCCAAGATTTTCTCGGATTTCTTCTAAAAACCAGAATGGGAACTTGGATTGTCCATGATTATTAATGACTTTGGTGGAAGATTCGAACCCGCTGAGTTTTAACCGTTTTCGAAGTTTTTCCGTTCATAGTCATGATAATCCCCGTCTTTAATCCACTTTTAAATATTAGATCCGCGCCCTTGATGAAGCCATCTTTGGTTCCGGCGTGGACCACAATATAACTTTTACCTTAAAAAAAATAAGTTAACTTAATTTTTCTTAAACATAAAAAGGGAATGTTCCATGCACATAGTACTTACAGTCAAATTCCCTCAAAAAAACCCAAACCCCTTTTAAATTTTTTTTTAAAAAAAAAAAATTTAAAAAAAATTTTTTGGATTGTTTGGGAGAAATGGGGGTACGCCACGTGAGAATGTTTCCAGAAATTCACTGTAAAGGGAAAATTTTGAGCTTCAAAATCTTGAAATTTGGGGGGGGGCCAACCCTGAAAAAAATTTTAAAAAGGAAAATTTTATTTTTTTGGGGTTTAGTTTTTCCAAAGGAGCCCCAAAGGGGCCAAAAATTTTTTAAAAATGTTTTTAAATTTAAATTTTGGATTAAAATTTTTAAAAAAAAGGGCCCAAAAAGGGTTTTAATTTTAAAAGTAAAATCGTTTTTTAAAAAGGTTGTATTTTAAAATTGTTTTTAATGAGGATGGGCCAAAAATTTTTAAAAAAATTTTTTTTTAAAAAGCTTTTTTTGGGCTTAAAAATTTGTAAGATACCTAAAACTGGAAGCAAAAAGTACAAAGGCTTTCCCTAAAAAATTTTTTAAACCCCAAAGGGTTTCCTTTTTTTAAATTTAAAAAAGGCCCCCAAAGGTTTGGAAAAAGCTTGGGGAAACATTTCCAAAAGCGGAAAACTATTGGGATCCAAATTAAATTTCACTAACCCCAAAAAAGCTTAAAGGTTTTTTAAAACTCATAAATATTCCCGGGTTTTTTGGGTTTCTTTTCAAAAAATAAAGAAAAAAAGGGAAAAAAATTGGAAAAACGTAGGTTTTTTTAAAAAAAAACCCCGGGTTTTAAACCCAAAACCCCGCTAACCCCAAAAGCAAAGGTTAAAATCCCCCAAAACCCTTTCAAATTTTTAAAAAATTTTTTTTTTATTTGATATTTTTTTGGGAAACCCCTTTTTTGGGTTTAAAAAAATTTTTTTTTACCCCTTTTAAAATTCCCGAAAAATTTTTTTTTTAAATTTTTTAAAAAACCCCAAAAGGGGAAAACCCCAAATTTTAAAAGTGCAATTATAAAAAAACCGGGTTTTTGGGTTTTAAATTTTGAAAAAAAAATTTAAAAAAAAAAATTAAAAAAATTTTTTTAAAAAAAGGGCCAAAAATTTTTTAAAAAATTAAAAATAAAAATTAGTTTTAAAGAAAATTTAATTTTAAGGGCTTCCAAGGAAAAACTAAAAATTTTTTAAAAAAACCCAATTTTTTTCTTAAAAAAAAAAAGTAATCCCGAAGAAAAAAATTCAAAAAAATTTTTTTTTAAAAAAAGCGGGGGGGTTTTTTAAATGGATTGGGGGAAAAATTGCACTTCCAGTTTTTAGGAAATTAGTTATTATAGAAAAACCTTCCCCCGGAAAAAAAGGGGGGCCCCTTTTTGTTATGTTTTAAAAAAATTTTAAAGGAAAACAAAAATATTAAAAAAATTGGGGGGGGAAAGTGGAAAGCTTAAATTTTTTAAAAAACCCTTTTTTTTTAAAAAAATTAAGTTTTTAAAAACCCCAATTTTTAAAAACGAAGAAAAGGGGGGGAGAAGATAAGTTTTTCCAAAATTTTTTAAATATTTATTTAAAAAGGGGGGGTTTTTTTAAAAGCCCTTTTTGGGGGTTTTTGAGGGGTTAAAAAAAAATTCAAAAACCTTTAAAAGGCGGGAAATAAAAAAAGGGCCCCTTTTCCAGGAAAAAACCCCCCAAAAAAATTTAAAAACCCTTTTACGGCCAAAAAATTTTAAAACCCCACCCCAATTTTTTTTTCCTAAAATTTAAAAATTTAAAACCCCCCAACCCCCCGGGGAAAGTTTTTTCCTTTTTTTTTCGCCCCTTTTTTTAAACCCAAAAACCCCCAAAAAACCCTAACTAAACTTCCAAAAAACCAACCAAAAACCAATTACCTAAAAATAACCAAAATTTAAAACCCCCCCCCAAACGCAAACCGCGGAAAAGGGGGAGGCGGAACTCGGGGGGATTTAAAAAAAAACTTTTTCATATATTTCTTACATTGCTTCGCTGCGATTTTTTGAGAGATCCAGGAGTCTTTGAAGGGCCATCATAGCTCCCAAACTATCCTATTGGGCCTACTTTTTTATTTTTTTTTACTTTTATAAGCTGATAAAAATATGTAACAGACGAAATTATGAAGATTTACAAGGCACCAGTTTTTCTTAAAAAAAAAAAAACAAATTTTTTCCTTCACTGTTTTTTTTTGAATCCGAGTGCTTGGTATCATCTTGCCAGCTACTACGAAATGATCCCTTGCTAAAAATCCACGTCTCGTCAATGAAAACTTCAGTAAAACCTTCCGAACCTAAATTTTTATTTTTTTATATACTCCCTTAAAAAAAGTATTCTTTTTTTTAACAATATCTGGCAAGTCCATTAAATAATTTCTATTATTAGATTTTTTCCCCCGGGGAAACCATACTTTTGATCCATCTTCTTTTTTAATATGGAAAATTCAAAATATTCAAATTTTCCCCAAACTTTTGTTTTATTGTTGCCAACGTAACATATTCTTTTTTGGGGGTACATAGCATAAATTGTGTCCCAATTAAATTTTTCAAATATGTTGTAATTTTGGTTTTTTGGGGGGTTTTTTGGAAGACATATTGGAAGGTTTTAAACCTGGTCTAATTTTATCCCATTCTTCCTTATATTTGCTATCGTCGTTGGGCTCAATTTCGTAGCATCTGCCACCCCTGTATTACATTCTCAGTTTGAAGGGCGATTCCGTTTCGACTTGTTCCCTTTTTCCCGTTGAAAAAAAACCAATATATTTAAAATTATTCGCTGCGTTTGTTCATTATACCTATTATATCTTTTCTCGGCTTTTTTTTTGCTTTTCGAAAAAAACAAGTTGACACACCAATGTTTTTGATTGACAGTGACGGATACTTTACATAACCAAAAATATAAAAAATGAATAATGATCAGACACCCATTTTTTTCAAAAATTTGTTGTCACCGCTGTTTGGAATATACTAAACAAAGATAAACAAAAATGACGTCATTACAAATGAGTATAATTTGGACTATACTTATATCTCTCAATTCAGAACAATTAATAAACAAAATATTGCAATTTATAACTTGTGCTGCCAATCGTTTCTTTGTTACCTGATTGTGTCCCATTACTGTTTATTTTATAACATTGTGTATGTTTTTTTTTGTTTTTTCTCTTCGTTTGGTTGTTGTTTTCTTTTAAATTAGAATAGGGAGGAAGTCTAATACAAACACACCCATCACTCCATATGAGTAGGGAAAATCCACCAAGGCTTAACAACAGACTTAACGAATGCCTACATTTCTCAGTTCCATTTCTTGATGAAAAATTGCACTTCTTTTTGGTATACATTCATCCAAATAACACTATCGAAGAAACTATATTTACAAAGCCTCTACTATACAAATATTCTGTTATTGTTGGTGACTTTAATGCTACTGGAGGATTGAAAAAGAGACAGATACAAACATTCCTAAATAACACAAACTTCCAGAAATTTAGAACTGAACCAACATTTTTAATGCCTCAGAATCAAGATTCCACGCCAGACCTTCTACTTTACACGGAAAACCTTGAACAAAATTTGATAAGTGTCGAACTTACTCCAGACTTGGGTTCGACCATCTTGGATTTAAAATTGCTATAGATTTCTATAATTCAATTCCAGAAAGAACAACATTTAAGCTTAAACTCAATAAAACTAACATGGAAAAAAGTAAATAACAGAATGAACTCTTTTATTAATAATGGACAAAACCAGATCATTACAAAACTCACAATTTCCAAATTCAATCAAACTCTTTCTACCGCCATATTGGAAAATACACCCAAAAAAACATTTAAATTTTACACACGAACTGCCACCATTTATTATTAAGCTTATTAAGACAAAGAGACAGATGTACAGGGAATACTTAGTAAATCGCAACCCCATGATAAAAGCTGAAATCAACAAATTCAATAAAAACATAAGGTTTTTGATAAATCAATTTAAGACACATAAATGGATAACAACATGCGAAAATATTAACAACAAGAGGGGAAAAACTATTGGACCGAAATTAAAAGCTCTCCAAGTACAAAAACAGAAGTAACATCATACCAAATTTAGAAGAAGATCAAAAAACGTACGAAACACCAGAAGAGAAATGTAGTTTATTTGCAGTCCATTACAAAAAGGCATATCGGCTTTCGGAGGACCTTAATTTCGGCCAAAACCAATTTGCCGTCGTGGAAAATTGGTATCAAGAATACTTCTTTACAGATCCTCCAACAGTCGATATTATCATAGAGGAAGAAGACTATTTCAACATGGTAAAAAGAGGAAAAAACAATGCTCCTGGTCACGACTGCATTACAAAATTTCATTTGAAGAAATTACACACAAATATTTATCACTACATTTTAAGAATATACCACTTTTGTCTTAAACATTGCTATGTGCCGCCAGAATGGAAAAAAGGGTTGATAATAACTATTCCTAAGCCAAATATGGACCACTCTAGACCTGCTAACTACCGCCCTATCACCCAACTCCCAGTACTTGGAAAAAACTTCGAGAGCATAGTTAAGAGAAAAGTGGAATCCCAAACAGGTCATCAATTCCAGGATATCAGTTCGGTTTTAAAAGTAAAAACTCCACCACTCACCCCCTTTTCATTTTAAAAAATAATGTAGAGGCAAGTAAACTTAATAAACAAAAATCTTCAGTTCTCTTTATGGACATAAACAAAGCCTTCGACAGTGTTTGGTACCACGGCCTGTTATACAAACTATACCTTGCCGACTGTTCAAAACAACTAATCCATCTCATTAATAAATTACTCAGCAACCGTACCTTAACAGTAAAAGTGAATGACAGCATATCAGAAGAATTCACACCTGAGCAAGGCCTCCCACAAGGATCCCCACTGTCACCATTTTTATATAACATATACTGTTCTGATATCTACAATCACCAAGTTCAGGTCCAAGATCATTTTTTTCCAGTGAGTTATGTACTACAATTTGCAGACGATACAGCTCTAGTCTCTCATGGCAAAACGGTAAAACAAAGTACAGAAAAATTACAACAACTTTTAAATAACACTGTTCAGTGGTTTAACAAATGGGGACTCAAGCCAAATCCGACTAAGTCACAGTATGTCATATTTAATCATACTCCTTGACCAAACTCACCATCACTTACAATGTATCAACATCGCTTGCAGCCCTCGTCTACGGCAAAATATCTAGGGATGTTTATAGACAATAAACTAACATTATTGATAAGGATTATTATAAAAATGTATTGTAAATATTCTATGGCTGAAGGACTTTGGTCGAAGGCCGTTTGGGAAACCAATAAACATAATAATAATAATAATAATAAAATAAACTAAACTTGAATGCCCACTCAGCTGCAGTTAAAAAATCCACAATAGGTAGAGCTAAACATTTTTCGTTGCTTACCTACAAATCACAAGGCATAAGTAGAGATACAGCTACAAAAATCTACCAATTAATTTGCAGACCAATTATTGAATATGGACATCCCCTTTACCTAAATTGCAAACCATCAGCACTGAAAAATTTAAAGGTTGCCGAGACAACAGCCCTGAGAAAAATTACCAAGATTCGTCACCCTAACAACAGACTTCACAATCCATCTAATACTCTTCTTTATGAGCTGTGCAATATAGAAACAATTGAGGAAAGACTACAAAGATTAGCTAACAATTTCGCTGCAAATGAAAATAACATCAACCTACTCACTCCATACTGCCTAGAACGCAATCCAGATGCTCTCCCAGGTGCAAGACACCCTCAATCCACCCTATGGGAAAAACTACAGAACAGGGACATTTAGTAATTGTTTTTTGTTTAAATTTGATTGTTTGTTTATATCAAATGTGTGTATTATATTTTATCAATCTTATCGAAATTTTAATTGTATATATGAAAGTAAAGTCTATGTATATGTTTTAATTACAAAGGCGGAAGGACCATGGTCGATAAGTTAAGTTAAGTAAGTAAGTAAGTAGAATAGTTTTTTATGACAAATGTAAGTTCTTGACCTTTATGTAAAATGTATATTTTTTTGTTTTTATGTACTATTTGGATTTTATCTGTATGTACTGAACGATAAATAAATAAATAAATAAATAAAACTTTACCAAAAGTAGGCAAATAAAAAGAAAATTTATTATGTTTTAAACACAGATGGTTCAGACACCCATAAGTACATTAGTACTTAGGCCTTTGTGGACTGTCCCAAGATAAAAAAACAGGTTTTAAAAACACAATTAACCTACTCTGTATGTTTTTTAATTTCCTGTACCATATCCTCTAAAGTTTCAATATACTTCTCAAATCTTGTGTCATCTTTTTGGTTTTTACACATAAGTTCACATTTTGCAAGCAACCGCCTTAAGTTTATCTCTTGCCTTGAAAGTCCCATTACCTACAATATATACATATTATAATTGCTTACCAGTTAGAATTAATTAAAATTAGATAAATAACTAACTGGGCTGAATATGGCTTTTAATAAATATTATACATACCGCCATGAGTGTAGAAAAACTATCTTTTCCATGTAAAATAAATAGTTTTCTATTTTTTTTTCAAGAATTACAAGTGACGTGGTCTTTCTTATTGTAGTGTCTCTCACTGAAGAAAAGTTGTTTTTATTAAACGTCAATACACGATTAAAGATTGAGGTTAGATAGGTAGTAGAAATGGGCAATTCGCGTTAGAGCCAGAGCTACTGGTCCAGAGTCTATTAATCTAAAGGGTTATGACATCGTCGAGAATGGCGATAGCAAAAGTCCAAGACGTGAAGGTGTGAAAAGGGTCGCTTATGTTGGCGGCCCTGTCGGGTAACTCTAAAAGTTACTAGCATTCTCAGCTGTGGACAGAGTCGTGCCACAAGTCGAAGTTTTTATATGGGGTTTTTTTTACAGTTGAAAATATTTGTGTACAGAGTTGATATTTTATTGGTTTTGACTGTTTTTACTATATTGTTTTTCGTAGTGTTTAGTCGTGTAGTTTTAATTAGTCCTTAGTGTGCAATACACCAAAAAGTTGTTTCCATAAGGATTCTGTTATTTGCTCGGAGCATGTTAAAAAAGACGATTTTTATATGTCTTCCAGAAAAATTGCAAAAGCAGTGATTATGAGATCCTGATCAAAAAGGAAAAAGGCGATTAATAAAAGAAGGTAAGGTGAAAAATATGATTTATCCTAATGCTGCTATTACTAACAAATATTCTTTTATTGTAGCACTTCCATTCAGTTTGCATTATTACACCTCGGATAACACAAACACGGTTTTTAAGTCAACCACACGTCAACCAGTGACTCTTCACAACTTGGAATGTAGTTACACAGTTATTAGTAAGTAAATTGAAATTTTTGTGTGATTTTAATTATAGTTATTTGTTGTCAAGAAAGTAAATAGTCAATATTGACTTACTTATACCTAGAACTGATCAACTTTAGGTATATGCATTAATGTACCTTGAGAATGTGTATTTAATATTTTTTTCCCATTATTTTGTACATTTATTAAGTTTGCGGTTAGTTACATTCTTTAATTGTATTTAATTTTTTTTGGATACTTATCTACCAATTACTTGGTATATTATGTTGAAAATGACATGTTTTAAAATATAATTTATATTTTTTAGATTTGCCTTTTACAAGTTTAAAATTAACTGATGTAAACCTACCTTGCACTGAAGAAGTTTTTGTTTAGATTGTGTAGTATGAAGTGGACTGCGAAGAACTTGTAAGTTAAACTTTCGAGTACCAAATAAGAACACGAGATCTAATTCTTTGTTTTATCTTGCAAGGGCTGCCAAGAAACTATAAATGAAATTTTTGTGTTTGTATTAAGTAGGATTTTAATGCCTAAATGATGTGTATGTTTTAAAATATGAAATGTATACCACAAAATATTATTAAATAATACCACTAAATACTGTGTTCTTTTCTTCCATATCAAAATGTAAAAATTTCAGTTGTATTTTATTTAATTGTTGCAATTGTAAATGTATTGTAGTATTGTAGTTGTGAAACAAATAAAGTTTAGTTTTTGGTAAAATTTTACTTTACGGACACCACGCCGATTTTTATGAATTTTTGCAAACGGGGGTTTTTTGGGGCGCTGATCACGAATCTAAAATTAGTTTTTTCCGGTAACCTTTGGTTTTTGAGTTATAGGGCCTCCAAGTGAACTAACCTCAAAATTTTCCCTTCTTGAAACTGATTACTAACAAATGGGAACATACACTAACTAGGCACTTATATATTAAACAAATACACTGAAATTTACAATAATTTATTGTCTATTTTAAGTAAAAATTATCTTAAATAAATCCATTTTTCTGTACCTTGTAAGAAGATATGTGATGTATAACTGGTTGCCTGATTTATAATTAAACTGTCAAGATATAAAAAACTGGATTTATTTGAGGTGTTTTTTACTAAAATAAGCAATAAACTTTTGTAAATTTTAGTGTATTCGTTTAATATATAAGTGCCCAATCTGTGTATGTTCAATTTTGGTGGTAATTAGTTTTAAGAAGGAGGAATTTTGGAAAAATGTTCATTTTAAGGTTAGTCCACTTAGAGGCCTTATAACTCAAAAACCAAAGGTTGCCGGAAAAAACTAATTTTAGATTCGTGATCAGCGCCCCAAAAAACCCCCGTATGCAAAAATTCATGAAAATCGGCGTGGTGTCCGTAAAGTAAAATTTTACCAAAAAAGTTAATTTTTTTATGGCTTCCAGTATCTGATTTGGAGTTGGATATTTTGTAATCTTACAAAGATCTTCAAGATAGCTTGTAAAAGCCCATTTCTGATCCTGCACTTACAGAAAAGCTTCCTTCCTGTCTTTCTTCTATAGGTATTTTCACGGCTTCTGCTTAGACGAGTTGGCCAGTATAATTCCTTTTCTGGCAGCTCCCAACAGAGCAACACGTAGTGCAACTTTTATGCATCTTTTAACAGTTCAACTAGAGAGGCCCCGAACTTTCCGCTTTCTTCGTTCCTTCATCCCTAGAGTGTCAAGACTTTGAAACCTGCTACCTGCAGATTTTAAGTCTCTTGTAAATATTTCTACACATTCAGCCACCCACGGGGCGTTCACTAGCCTCAGCCTTCGCGGACTGTTCCAAGATAATTAAAGTCCCAAACTTGCTCATAAAATTTTATAAACGTCGTAATATAGGTGGGTATTATTAAAGAAAAAGGTGTTAATAATTCAATATCGTGTGTTTAAAAATAGAGTAAGTCATTTAGAAATCATAAATTTTCTACATTTTAATTTTTTCTCATTTTTTAAAATATTTAATGTAGAGATACCATTGAAAAGATTACGTCGTGTTGTCGCTTTAATTTTTAATTTCAATACTTAATTGAATTACATGTATATTTTTGAAATATAAATTTTGTTCGTCGGTATAAAGTCTTTTGTTTCCACTCAATTCTACGCCACTGTCCGGCATAAATCAACATGGCCGAAATGGACTCATGACGTCACACAAGAGTTTTTCAATATGGCGGATGTCATAACCCCCTTTAGATACTTCCCGGTCGCGGGAGGCAGAGTTTATTAATCTTAAGGGGGTTATGACATCCGCCATATTGAAAAACTCTTGTGTGACGTCACAAGGGGTCTATTTCGGCCATGTTGGATTTTATGCCGGACAGTGGCGTCGAATTGAGGTGGAAACGAAAAACTGCTTTTATACCGACGAACAAAATTTATATTTTAAAAAATAAATCTAATTTAATTATTGAAATTAAAAATTGAAGCAACAACACGACGATAGCGTACCTTTTCAATGGTACCTACTACATTAAATATTTTAAAAATGAGAAAAAAATTAAAATGTAGAAAATACTGATGATTGCTAATTTATTATAATAATTATAAGTACTTACTCTATTTTTAAACACACGATATTGAAATATTAACACCTTTCTTTTCTTTAATAATAACCATATATATTAGGACGTTTATAAAATTGTATGAGCAAGTAAAGAAGTTTGTGGTTTTTAATTATTGTTTTATCTTGGGACAGTCCACAAAGGCTGAGGCCCAAGTACTTACGTACCGTGGGTGTCTAAAGTGTGGTAAGAGGGAGTTTATTCACAAGAGACTTACATTTTGAAGGAAAAGGGAAACCTGCAGATAGCAGGTTGCATAGTCTTGACATTCTAGGGATGAAGGAACGAAGAAAGCGGGAAGTTCGGGGCCTCTCTGGCTGAACTGTAAAAAGATGAAGAAAAGGAATTATACTGGCCAACTCCTGAGTAGAATCCGTAAAAATACCTATAAAAAAGACAGATTCCTACAGCCCGTCAATGGGCAACGGAAAGAAGCTCTTCTGATCAGAAATGGGCTTTTACAAGGTATCTTGAAGATCTTTGTAAGATTATAAAATATCCAGCTCCAGATCAGATACTGGAAGCCATAGAATAATAACTTTTCTTTTTAGGAATTTATGACGGTGTTTTTGTATTTCTTTATAAATATATAAACTTGTCTATTAATCCTTAATTTATTTTATTTTAAAAACTAATTATGTTACTTTTAAAAACTAGTTATTTATTTACTTATGGAGCATACAGCGTCTTGATATTCCAGAATAATAGATTTTCCACTTGGGCAATAAATTGAATTATTTTATGTAAAAAAATGTGAATACAGGTTTATTGCTACAAAACTAAACTTTATTTGTTTCACAACTACAACACTACAATACATTTACAATTGCAACAATTAAATAAAATACAACTGAAATTTTTACATTTTGATATGGAAAAGAACACAGTACTTAATGGTATTATTTAATAATATTTTGTGGTATACTACATTTCATATTTTAAAACATACACATCATTTAAGCATTAAAATCCTACTTAATACAAACACAAAAATTTCATTTATAGTTTGTTGGCAGCCCTTGCAAGATAAAACAAAGAATTAGATCTCGTGTTCTTATTTGGTACTCGAAAGTTTAACTTACTTACAAGTTCTTCGCAGTCCACTTCATACTACACAATCTAAACAAAAACTTCTTCAGTGCAAGGTAGGTTTACATCAGTTAATTTTAAAGTTGTAAAAGGCAAATCTAAAATATAAATTATATTTTAAAATATGTAATTTTCAACATAATATACCAAGTAATTGGTAGATAAGTATCCAAAAAAAATTAAATACAATTTAAGAATGTAACTAGCCGCAAACTTAATAAATGTACAAAATAATGGGAAAAAATATTAAATACACATTCTGAAGGTACATTAATGCATATACCTAAAGTTGATCAGTTCTAGGTATAAGCAAGTCAATATTGACTATTTACTTTCTTGGCAACAAATAACTATAATTAAAATCACACAAAAATTTCAATTTACTTACTAATAACTGTGTAACTACATTCCGAGTTGTGAAGAGTCACTGGTGGACTTAAAAACCGTGTTTGTGTTATCCGAGGTGTAATAATGCAAACTGAATGGAACTGCTACAATAAAAGAATATTTGTTAGTAATAGCAGCATTAGGATAAATCATATTTTTCACCTTACCTTCTTTTATTAATCGCCTTTTTCCTTTTTGATCAGGATCTCATAATCACCGCTTTTGCAATTTTTCTGGAAGACATATAAAAATCGTCTGTTTTAACATGCTCTGAGCAAAGAACAGAATCCTTATGGGAAACACAACTTTTTCGTGTATTGCACACTAAGGACCAAATAAAACTACACGACTAAACACTACCAAAAACAGTCAAAACCAATAAAATATCAACTCTGTACACAAATATTTTCAACTGTAAAAATAACCCCATATTAAAAGTTCGACTTGTGGCACGACTCTGTCCACAGCTGAGAATGCTAGTGACTTTTAGAGTTACCCGACAGGGCCGCCAACATAAGCGACCCCTTTCACACCTTCACGTCTTGGACTTTTTCTATCACAATTCTCGACGATGTCATAACCCCTTTAGATTAATAGACTCTGGCGGGAGGAAAGATTCCTACTTTAACGCCTCTAGCGAGATTTTAGGCAACCTAAAAAGTTCCTACGTGCGCACAAACAAAAAATTGTGTCTGTCTGAAATATAATTGGGATAAAAAAAAGCTGCTTTGCTTACCAGAACTAACCATGACCGATTAGAACTAAAAGCTTTTGAATTTGTCTAAAAGGTCGGTCATGGTTAGTTCTGGTAAGCAAAGCGGCTTTTTATTTTACCCAATTATTTTTCAGACGTGAAAATGCGGAGACGTCATTTTCGTTTCGAGTTCTTCTAATGTCCGCTAGGTGTGCTACAGTAGGAATCCTTCCCGCGACCGGGAAGTCTTTAAATTAATTAATAAACTCTGGGATTACCTTCAACTTGTGGGTTAACCTATTACCCTTGGGTTAACCTAGGGTAATCCGTAACTCGTGGATGGAGTAGGGATTAACTTACAATCCTCAGGTTAATAAATAAAAATGGAGGTGTTCGAAGTATTTGACGATGTACTATTCGACGAGGACGACATTTTAGATAATATATTTTTCGTAATTGTATCGACACCATGGAAATTTGGGTAGACCAGGAGTTTATAAATAGGTTTAGAATTTAAAAACACGCCGTAGAAGTACTTTTCCAACAAACTGGCGTAAATCTTTAAAGAAATACCAACCAGTAAGGACCTACTTTTCCAGAAGAAAATTAAAAACATGCATCTTTTTTATTTTATAACTTAGGAATAATGCTTTAAGTCCCTTAACACAAATTTTAATTGTGTTGCAATTTTATGCTACTTAAAACAACTTGCCAAAACTTCTTAAAAAAAAAATAATAATAATAATAAAAATAAAAATTGCAGGTTATGTTAAACAAATTCTTCCTTCACTTCCAGAAGAAGGTAGGAATATTTTAATAACCTCGTGACCGAACTCCAGGGGTATACAAATGTACAAACAAAACTATGGATAAATCCAAGGATTAATCGAAAAATAAAACCTGAGATTAATTCAAAGATTAATCGTGATATTAACCTCAACCTATACAACTGGCCCGTAAAAGAACTATTCTTATTAGCTTGAAGTTTTTGGTCTATGCTATATTCGATTCTTCAACAAGCTTCCCTTTGACATAAAAGAACCGTCTTTTTTCTTGTTTAAGAGAGCGGTTAAGAAATTGTTGATCCAAAATGCATTTTATTTTTTTAAGGAATTCTTAACTTGTAGATTTCCAGATGCTTACTTTCTTGCTTGCAAATGGGGGGCTCTTATACCCCCGGATGGCTTTGCTCAGGCATTCGCTAGTTCGCCCTCAACTTTCCAAAACTTAGCAAGAGGCGGAGCAACCCTTCCGCATAAGATACACTCTCGTTAAATCGGGTTAAGAGAGGGGCTAGACAATTTTCTTAGGAACTCCGATATAGTTCTGTTCGAAACCGTATCGAAGCCCCCGACTATTTCAATTAAGGAAGCTATTCAAATGCACATTCAGTTTTTGCGAAATGCAGCAATAAAATCCAGATATAACCGGTTTCTTTCAGTTCTTTTTCTTGTTCTCACGAGCCTGTGCTCTATACCGCCACATGGTCAACGTCACCACGTGTGATTCTAAAAAAGGGTTATAGGAAACACTCCAGATTGCGAAAGTACATTTTCACAAACTCTTAATGGCGGGGTGAGTCTCTCCTTGATCCACGAAGGTAAAACCAAACTCTTCCTGCCACCTTTATAGATTTTGATTATATCATTTTAATAGCTGCTTACGAACAGCACAAATTCTGACCTAAGTTGAGGGAAACTAACTTAGTTGGCCGTACGATTTGTCACAGCTAAGTAAGAATCTGTCCTCCCCCCTTGCCCCTGCTAAGGTACCCGGATTTCTGTCTGAGATATCTTGGCTAACCTAAGTTGAGCAAAATTTGACATTTTTTATCGTTTTGGGGAGTCGTGCGGTTCGATCAAACAACTTAGCTCAGGTCAGAAACTAACTTTAACTTAGGTAAGAAAAGTGGTTGTTCGTAAACAGCTAAAATGTTGAAAGGTTTGTTTTTTTTTGTGTGCGTACCTAATAACTTTAAGTTTTAACAGTAGTTTAACTGTAACTTTGCGTGTTAGCAAATTCTATTGAATTTTGTTTTATATTTTGTGACTTGTTTAAATACAATTTTGTGTGATTACATTAAAAGTTAATTATTTAAATAAATAAATAAATAAATAAATAAAAACGCATAGAGCATGCTGTTCACACTTACGTTTTTCTGCTAGCGGATAATTAACATTTATCACTTGAAAACGGTTGGAGATACACAACTGAAAAATTGTGTAACAATTAACAAATAAAGACAATAGAAGTCCAAGATTTCCTAGTCATTTTTTTATTAACGGGTGGAGCGCGTCGGTAAAATATATAATTGATGAGAAAAAAAAAGCTCTGACACAAACCAATTATACTTGCTTAATCCTTTTTTCACCTATAAGTGCTTAAATGTCGGAGGGATTGGATGATTACAGGCAATCATTAGCTTAGTGCTAGAATATGGAAATTATCCAGGAAATGTGCTGACGAAATAAGTACCTAAAGAAAACTTGAGCCATTTTTTCTGATTATGGAAAGCAAGCAAAAAAAGAAGAAGATATTATTCATAACCGCGTGATTTTCAATTTGACATATTTATGATTGGCCGATTAGCGGTGTCCTGTGTTTATTAAATACTTTTAATAGAAGCAATGAATAAAGCCAAATTATTGTATATTAAAGTGTCTTGACAATAATCTATATTAAAAATGATTTCGGTTTCAAAGTATTTAAAAGTATCTCTTTACAAAACAAAAATATTCCTAGACGTAAGAAAATTGTCAAGAGCAATTTCCGGAGATCGCCTTACGCCGCTAAACCAGGATACTCTTACAGGAAGATTTTTAATTTATTTAGATAATACTGAAGTTCCTAAAGATGTAACCAATAGTGATAAACTTAATTTAATTACAATATTAAAATCAAAACCTTTAGATATTGCAAACTTTGATACTAAACATGTTATAACAGTATTGAATACTTTAAACCAGAAAGAAGCTATTCGAAACAAACACGAATTTCAAAATATACTACATATTGTAGATACAGAATGTTGTAAAAGACTAAAAAAGTTTAATGTCAATGATACAATTAATTTATTACACTCGTTTATGATTGCTGTTCCTCATCGGATAACGCAATGTCAATATTATCATTTAGCTTTGGAAGATTTAATGAATCAGAGAGAAAGACTGAGTATGAATGAATTAATACAGTTAATATTTTTTGTTGGATTATTAAAAAAATCCCCCAGTGCCCAAAATATGCTTAGAAAATGTATAAAGGTCTTAAACAAAGAATATATCAATAATTTAACAAGAGAAGATCTTTGCATTATATGTAATTCAACATTTAAAACAAGTACAAAAATAAAAAATTATTTGTTATTAGAAAAGGTCAAACTGTATATAAATGACAACTTATTTTTATTAGAAGATCCAGCAGTTTTTGTTACCCTTATAAAAACCCTTCGACACAATCGGTATCAAGATGATGATATTTTATCTACAATAACTTGCACAATGTTTTTTAATAAAACTCTTCAGTATTATTCATTTCCTGCAATGTGCCATATTTTAGCATTATATGCAGACTATCTTTATTATGATGAAATAGTGCTGGATATTTTCTCAAAAAGATGCCTTGAACTGTTAAGAATTAGTAAATACCAGTCAAAAGATGTCTACTTGGAAAAACAACCCCGGTTAAAGGATATAAAAAGATTTTTATGGGCATTAAGCAATTTAAACTTTAGACTAAATAAAGAAGATATTGAAACAATAATTATTCCACAAATTTTACAAAGAATAAATAAGGGAGAGCTTACAAATGATCCAGGAATCTTGGCAGATATTATTTTGTATTTATGGATGATGCAATATAAATCTTATGATTTAATTGAACAGGTTATTACTACAAAAAATGTACAATTTATAAGAGGTAAGATTTTTATGTGTTTAAATTTCTATTACTAGACATATATAATGAAATTTATTTATTGTACATTCAATTTTGGTAATTTAAAATTTCTTGGGAGGTGATTGTAAAGCTGAATAGCTGAAATATATAAATAAGATTCTTATTTACAGAAATACTTTGTTTTAAAGTTACAGGGTGTTCAAAAAATATTAGATAAATAAGATTGTATCCCTTATGGATATACTATTAAAAACATGTTTATTATGGCACATTTTTTAATTGAAGAAAAAACCCTATCTCACACTGACACCAGTTGTCATTATAAAAGGTCTGTTAGATCAGTTGTCTGTCAAAACTTATTTACTTAGTATTTTAAACCTTAATTGATGATTTTATATGCAAGTAACGCATTAATAAACAGTGTCCACCAAAATGTCTACACTATATGATTTTTTATCAAATGACTTATGGAAAACTTGGTCCTAACATTAGGTTTGTTGTTAACTGAAAACAATGTGGGCATTCATACTATCCATAACAGTGAAGTTCCGGTCACACATAGTTTTTCATTCAATAATATTTTACCAGACCGAGATCGGACCATGATCACCCTTATAGTGTGGATCCAGCCTAAAAGTTATTATGTCTGTATTGTGGTCTCCATTACTAATTATAATATTTGACTTTTTTTAGAAAATTTTTGAAAAACGCCCATATAAAAAAAAAGTCATAAAAAAGATTTCTTTTACAGTTTTGTATTTTAGTGCAAAATCTTAAATGCCCACTATGATTTTCAGATTTCACCTATTTTGCCTTTTTTTATTTGTTAATCAATATTAGTTGATTCAGCTTAACCTAAAACACCTTTGATTAGCATTATATTGTGCAATATTCTCCTTATTTTTATTTTAAAAATAAAAAAAAATTAGTTACTAAATGAGTAGCACACTTGGTGCAAAGTTTAACCCGTTCATGAAGATAAATACATAAATTTAATTTGTACCATTTTTTCTATAGAATATATACTTATCTTAAGCCAGTGACAAATTTTAACTGATAATTAAAATAAAATTACCAAGCAACTGAAAAGGTTGCCTTAGATACTCTTGAATGGTTATTATATACAAGTAATTAAATCGATAATTAAATATAACACAGTAATAAAAAATTGGGAGTGAACTACATGCATACATATCTTATTGCATCCTCCAAATAAACATTACCAAAAACTTTTAACTATCTCAACAGTTTACAAAAACCGCCCCAATTATGATTGATTTAAAATTATTTTTAAAATATTAATATATATAATACTGGAATACTCCAGTAAGTTTTAGTTTCATAATAAATAAAAATAACAAAGTCAATTAGCATGGTCAGATGTCATTATTCCATTTTAAGTTTTTGATATAGCTTAAAAAGTAGGCTTAAGAAACAAAAGCTGTTTTGTAAAAAATAGGTAATTATTAAAAACTTGAAGCTTTTGTTTTAATACAAGAACAAATCATAATTGTTTTAATTCACAGAGAAATCCAAACTAATAGAAAATGAAAAGTATCCTGAGACTAATAGAGATAGTGCCATTGCATTTTTAATGAAAAGTATCCTGAGAGGTATGAAACATGAAATGTAGTCTCCAGTTCCCAGAACTGCAGTGGTGTTCTGAGGAAAATCCTTAATTTACTTTGTAGTATAAAAACCAATACTTCCTTAAGAACAGATGTTTGATGTGTAATTTAAGATGATGAGCTATTTGAACCTTCTATCTATCTATCTATTGTATCATGGTGAGTTCCCTCGCTGGGGCTCTGTGCACTGAGGCCTAAGCCCGTTATGCTCTACACCAGGGGTCTCCAAACTTTCCAGCCTTAGGGCCATACTGATTACTCCAGTAAGTTCCCAGGGCCAAAATCATATTATCATTGTTGCCGGTGGTAAGAAGTGAAATAGTCCACTGATGAAAAAAAAAGTCCGAAAAAGTACACAACGTTTAAAAAAGGCTGCAGATCGGACTAAAGTCCGCAAAACGGCAACACTGCATATTATTAATTTTCCTGTCATTATCTGTAATTTCTAGATTAGTCGTAGAATACGAGCGATGAGGAGTAACGTGACACGACATCTGGTGGACACAAGCGGAAATAGGTAGTAACTTCTATCGCTAACAGATGGCGCTAATAGCACGTACAGAATAATCTCGTTGGTTCGAGAAAGTTCTGGTGTCTTCCACTCACTTCTAGATGGCAGTAATTGGAATATATAAGAAGGCTAGTGGCGCAACCACAAGTCAGTTCCTATGACACTGTTGTTAAATAAAATATTGCATACCTCCTTAAAACGTGTTTGTGCGTGTTTAAGTTTAAGACATCTTTATAACAGTATTTTGATTTGAATTGTTGCTTTTGTGTGTGAATTAGTAGTATGGAAAAGAAGCGAAAAATTGATAGTGAATGCAGAAAATTCAAAGATCAGTGGAACATTCAGTATTTCGTAATTGAGTCCAGTAACAAGGCGCTATGTTTGATTTGCAATGAAAGCATAGCCGTTCTCAAAGAATATAACATTAAACGTCATTATGAAACAAAACATTTTCAAAATTACTCAAAATATACAGGAAGTTTGCGGACAGAAAAATTCGAAGCTATGCAGCGCGGATTGAAATCGCAGCAATCTTCATTTACAAAACTCAAAACTGAACAAGAGGCTGCAACTCGTGCCAGCTTTCGTGTGGGTCTTGAAATTGCAAAACGTGGAAAACCATTCACTGATGGAGAAATGATCAAAAAATGCATAATTGCAGTAGCCGAAGAAATGTGCCCTGAAAAGGTAAATTTATTAAAAACTGTCAGTATGTCAGCAAACACTGTGGCTCGAAGGGTAGGAAACATCGCTGAAAATATATCCTCTTAACTGTTCGACAAAAATGGACATTTTGAGTGGTTTTCTTTGGCCTTGGATGAGTCAACGGATGTGTCAGATACTGCTCAGGTGTTGATTTATATTCGAGGAGTAGATAAAAGCTATGAAGAGCACGAAGAACTTCTTGATATGTATAGTATTCATGGCACAACTACTGGTATAGATATTTTTAAAGGAGTTGAAATGGCCATTAATCAAAAGAACCTTCGATGGAAAAACTTGAAATGTATTACAACTGATGGAGGCAAAAACATGAGTGGGAAAGATAAAGGAGTGGTCGCTCTTGTGTCAAAGGCTGTAGAAAATGACGGTGGTTCAAAACCATTAGTCTTACATTGTATCATTCATCAACAGTCTTTGTGCGGAAAATGTTTGGATATGTCTGACGTTCTGAAACCAGTCATATCAACTGTTAATTTTATCAGATCTTTTGGGCTGAATCACCGACAATTCCGACAATTTATTGAAGAGATTGGAGAAACTGACTTACCTTATCATACTGCCGTACGCTGGCTTAGTTGTGGGAAAGTCCTTCAGCGCTTTTTGAACTTCGAGCAGTGATCGAAATTTTTTTGAATGAAGCATCGCCCTCTTCCTGAATTACAAAACAACGCATGGCTGTGGAAGTTAGCATTCTATGTTGATTTGACAAAACATGTGAACGAACTGAATTTGTGATTGCAAGGAGAAAACCAGCATCTTCCTGATTTATACACTAATATCAAATCATTCCAGAAGAAATTGAGACTGTTTCAATCACAACTACGAAGTAAATGTTTTTCACATTTTAAAACATGTGAAATATTCAGCCGCACTACTGAGACTGAGTTTCCTATCGATTTTGCAATGGAAACTTTGAGTGCTTTGAAGATAAATTTTGATACTCGTTTCTCGGACTTTGATGCCATTGCGAATCAAATTAAGATTTTCAGAATCCTTTTGATACTGACATTGAAACCCTAGCCCCGGAACTTCAAATGGAAATGATTGATCTACAATGCAGTGATATAATTAAGAACAAATATCAAAACTCATCTTTGTTGGAATTTTATAAGAGTCTTCCACTGACACAATTTGATAATTTGCATAAATTTGCTCGTGGTCTGTTTTCTGTTTTTGGTACTACTTATTTGTGTGAGAAAACCTTCTCCAAAATGAAGTACACAAAAAATGTTTACAGATCGAAATTAACTGATGAGCATCTTAAATCTCTTTTAATAATTGGTACAAGTAAAATTAGTCCACAACTACAAACTATTGTCAGTGGAAAATCTCAATTACATAAATCTCATTAGTATTTCATATGTCATTATGTTTGTTATAAGTTATGTGATTATTTAAAATATATAAAATGTTAGTTGGATTCATTTCAATAATTTGTTAGTTATTATATACTGAAGTTAAATTTTCTGCATATTATACATGTCTTTCCTCATTACAATTCTGTGTTTCTTTATCCAACTTATCACAAAAACAATAACAATAAGCCTACAAGAATGTTATGAGTTAGCGGAGTTAGCCCATGACCATATCAATGTAGATGTCATATTAATAATTATTCAACATAAAATTAGAATACTTCAGTAAACTAAATTTAATTTGCTATAAAAATTATTTGTTCTCTAAAAGGAGTTTTCAAGTATGCTAGCTCTCCGCGGGCCGGACAAAATCTGTCCGCGGGCCGGATGTGGCCCTCGGGCCGTAGTTTGGAGACCCCTGCTCTACACCAACCCTTAAGCATACACAGGTTCCGCCACCCTGTACTGTCCCTTATGTATGCATTCCTTTTACACTGATATGGTGCTGTCGTTTTGCTTACTAGAGCCCCAATTTCCTCGCTAGTGATGCGAGTCCTGTTAGTGGTAGGAATCTTATGTCATTTAGGTCCAGCCATGCCGTACCCAGACATTTCCCCCTGATATGCCCTAGTGCTGGGCAATCTCTAAGTACATGTATGGCGTCCTCTCTTCCCTCTCCACACCATCTACATGTACTTGTCTCGCTTTTTCCTATCTTGTTGAGATAGTGTCTGTTTCTACAATGACCTGTAGTCAGTATGCCTGTCAGGTTTCTCATTTGCACCCTATTGAAGTACTTTATGTTTATCGGTAGGTCCTTCCATAGTTCTTCCCCAATAATAGCCTTTGATTGTCTGGCTTTTGTCTTTTTCCAGTTCTCATCGAACCATTTCTCTATCCATGTTGCTATCTCTGTCATATCTGTGTTGTAAGAGATTTCCACGGTATATTCAGGTCCATTGTCCTCTGCTCCCAAATTGGCGAGTTTGTCAGCCATTTCATTCCCCGGGGTCCCTTTGTGTTCAGGGACCCATTGCAGGGTGACTGGCGGTTTTTGTTAGTGTATTAATTGCTTCCAGACATCTATTCGTAAGTTCTGATCTGTGCACTGTATTTGTTAGCGCCCCGATCGCTGCCTTACTGTCTACATATAGTTATTTTTGCCCTGTATCTTCTATTAAGGCAGTATTCTATGGCTTTTGCTATTGCCATAACTTCCGCCTGAAATACGGTTGCATATTTTCCCATTGTTCCATAGAACTTGTAGTTCGTCCTTTCAACATAGAAACTGAATCCTGTGCGGCCTCCTTTCCTCGAGCCATCTGTATAGATAACTCTTCCTTCGCTTGGTGTCCCACAGCGTTTGTGAGTCCAGTCATCCGCCGATGCCATGTCCACCTTATGCATGAGGTCCAAGTGGATTACCGGAGGGATGCTATCCTGCTTCATCGAAAGAGCCACAGTTGTCACTTGGTCCATGATGTCACAGTGCCCTCCCCTCGTCCTCCACCGTCCTCCACATTCCAGTCTTACAATTAGTGCCTCTGCTCTTGCTGAGGCCTTGATCATTATATGGAGAGGTGGGAGCCCCGTAATAATCTCCAGCGATTCCGTTGGAGTAGTGGATGCTGCCCCAGTTATTCCTCTCATTGCCATTCTTTGTATGTGTTTCAGCATTATCTGTGCCGTCTTAAGTTCCGTGCGTTGCCACCATATCACGGAGGCATACAGTATCCGTGGCCTGATGACTGCTTCATATATCCATTTCATGACCTTAGGAGAAAGTCCCCAGTCCCGTCCTACGACTCTTCTACAGAGCCATAGCGATCCTGTGGCCTTCTTCGCTACCATTTCAAGATGTGCTTTTCAATTCAGCTTGTCTAGTATCATTTCAAGATACTTTGCTGTACTGGAGTATTCTAGTTCTCTCTCACCGAACTTCACTTTCCTAAGTCCGGTGTGTTTTCTCCTTTTAGTAAATAATACGAGCTCTGTTTTTGATGGATTGGCTGTTAGTCCGTTTTCCTGACACCATTTTGCCACCATTGCCAGATCTCTTTCCATAATATCCACTATCGTGTTTGCATGTTTACCTTTGACCATAATGGCCACATCATCTGCAAGGCTTGTATATGCATACCTCTCCTACTGATTTTCTCCAGTAGTCCATTCATGACCAGGTTTCATGATAAGACGCACCCCTGGGCGCATCCTCTGCCTCACTTGTGGTATCTTCAACCTCCAGGATGATATTTCTATCAGTTAGCATCAGACGGATCCATCGAATGATAGTCTTGTCGATACCATGCTTCTTAAGTGCATTACATATTGCCACTGCCGTGGTATTATTAAATGCTCCTTCTATATCTAGAAAGGCCACTAGAGCATAGTCTTTTGTATCTCGACATTTTTCCAAGTTTCCAACAAGTTCATGTAGTGCAGCTGTAGTGCTGCTTCCTGCCGTGTATGCGAATTGTCTCTTGTTGAGTGGGGTTTCCTTTAGGTATTTAACTTTTATCTGCCCATCTATCATTCTCTCCATCGTCTTTAAAAAGAACGATGTGAGACTTATGGGTCTAAACGTTTTTACTGTCATTTGAACCTTAAATTTAATAAAATTTTTTTATAAAATGCCAAATGTTTATATAAATCACCCCTAAAGCTAAGAACAGAGTGTTTCTGCAAAATATTTGTTTCTATACAGTCCGAAAACATTTTTGTAGTATTAGTTTTCAATAAAAACTTACTACTTAAATAATCTATATTCTAAGAAATCTAATCTTTACACATTTTAAATGTAAGCTAAAGATATTCAAAAATATGTAAAAACTATGTAAAATCTGTATAAAAAAACATTAGGTTTGTTTGTTTTAGCCAATAACTTGTCTAGCCGAAACAGTTTAAATCTTCTACTGACATGTATTTATCATGAAGACCCTAATTTATTCAACTCTCTAAAAATCCAGCCAGAAAAACCGAACGGTTATAATCTAAAAAAACAGTTACTAAAAAGACCAGTTTTAAACAAAATTGTTACAAATTTAAAACAGATTGCAATAATAAATGAAATTGATAAATATGATATAGGTTGTCAAGTGCCTTTTATAAATATAATTGGAATAACAGGATTTCAGAAAAAAATTTATAAAACTGTTAATATTGAAGTATTGGATGATTACACATGCCTTAAAAATACAGATAATCTGCCTACAGGACTAATGCAGTTGAAATTAAGAATATTAGACAAATGTGATGAGGGATTAGTAGTGGTAAGTTATTTTTTTTTAAACAGATATCTTTGTTTTTCTTAACATTTTTTAAACTATATTTACCAGATATTTATTTACAGGTGTAATAATCGTATTGGATCTAAATAGGAAAACCTTTATGTAAGATTAGTTAAATTTTATTATGTATTTTTTTGAGCACTGCTTTCAGGAATGTCAAACTCGCGATCGGCTGCAGGCAAATTAAGGCCCTGCATGGGCCAGGCTTTTACAATGGGTCGCATATTTCTAAACAACCGTCAAATCCGTCAATCCATTCATTCGGCAACTACCGAAGTAGGACAAACAGAGAGTGCTAAACAACCGATTATTGAAACGACCGGCTTTCAGATTATGGTTTGTTTAGAAAATTTGGAAAATATGAAATAGCCGCCGTTTATTTCGGTATATCACACTTGGTATAAGAGCACATGTAGATTGTAAATGTTTATGTTTAGTACTAATTATCATTGATTCGTTCCATAAATTAAGAATTCATGCAAAAGAATAAGCCGAGGTAAATACTAACTTAACAAACGAAAAAAAAAACTAACCAGAAATAACCGACGTGTAAGAAGCAGGTTTAGACGCATAGTCTGCTGTTTAGTTTTCTCTCTTTGGCTGTAGCTGAATAGACGGATATTTAGGGATAAGCGGCCAGACCCACTTATATGGTTTCGGGCGGACCCGGGCTACCAGGTGATCTATTATCTTTCTATCAACTGGACGGATTTGAGAGGATCAAAAAACTTCGACTAAGTCTGAACATTTCAATAATAAGTTGTTCTTATATAGTAACCTAACACGCGCGTGTTTGAAAGTTGGATTTAAGTTTTTTTAGTCCACATCAACTTACATTTTGTTTATTTAACTAGTTTTACTTTTAGGTTTGACATGCCTGATTTACATTAAATAATTTTGTAACTAACACTAATGGTGATGGAAACCCTAAGAAATAGTAATTGGCGTAAAAATACTAGCTAAGATGCATGTATGTTAAGTGTGTAGTATTATTTGATGTAGTTTCGCTGCTGCAGAACTTCTAAGAAGAAAAAAAACCTACACAAATATTTCAAACAAGACGGTACTGCCAGCGAGCTTGAAGGGGTTGGAGGTACAAACAGCAACCTAAGAAACGCCTCAGATCGGTCCGGTAGTCCCTGAAATACCGGTAATCGCCGAGACTTTGTGGGGTGACATTCCGCAATGTCGCGGATATCTCGCATTGTCACTACAAACAATGATGAGAGCTTCCAACAATCCACCCCGTTCGGATAGGGGTGCCGGGCAGGTTGGAGGAGCAACTGGACGGACGCCCTCAAGCGACCTTAGCAATGGACATAGACGCTTAACGTGGATGGATGAACTTTGGGACAATCTGATGTATTGCATATGACTTCAGCCAACCCACCACTAGGAGCTACAGGGGATGAATGCACGAAACACCCTGAATTAGTCGAGCTCTCTCAACACAGAGACTATGCAGCTTATTGTAAAGCTTTGCATCATCAAACAGCGTTGCCTAGGCCGCATACGAACGATCCTTGGGTGTTATTAACAACAGCTTGAAGAAACGGGCTAGAGGGATAAGAGACACAAATAAATTCCGCCATCAGCAAATGTCGTATAACAGTTTTGTTGTGCATCTGGAGCAAAAAACATCATTACCGAGCCCATTACATTTATAAGGGGTGTATGTCAGGGTGACTCACTTAGTCTTTTGCTATTTTGTATATCATTGCTTCCAGTATCCGTGTCCTTTCTAAAGACACGCGGATACTTCTGTGAACCACCTGGAAGACCTGAACATAAAGTAACCCATCTGTTTTATATGGATGACCTGAACTCTACCCAACTAGCCAGCCAGAACTACAATGGTCTCTTAAAGCGGTTCACGAACATTCAAGAGATGTTGGAATGGAGTTTGGCCTCGACAAGTGTGCAAATCTTAGGTTAGAGAAGAGCCGATACGGGAACGATTTAAATGTTGATTAGCTTGCCGATTGCCCTCTACTCCGTCCTCTACAAAACAACGAAAATTATCGATATTTAGCTATCGATCAAAACCGTACTCAAGATGATAGAGCTGTGAGGACCGCAATTACAGGCGACGTTTACAAAGAATTTCGGAATCCAAATTTTCTGGATAAAATAAGGTTGTTGCTGCTAATATATTAGGAGTACCTGTATTGCTTTACTCTTTTAGAGTAGTTAAGTGGACGCGAGGGGAACTCCGCTAGCTGGGCATCAGCACACGAAAAATGATGCATCTTCACTGTAACATCCAACCACGCTCATTGATCTTCCTTATTTACCTTCCATGCCACCAACGAGGTCGTGGCCTTTTAAGCTTGGAGTGTATGCATGATCGGCTGGTTTTGAGCCTCGCTTTTCAAGTTGCCAATAGTACGGATCCATTGCTGCAACTAGAAAAAGCAGACGAAATAGCTAATGTTGGAGCATTTCTATTTAAGGCAGGGGAACAAGCAGCGGAGAAGTTCGGTTTCAGATTTGTAATAGAGTTTAATGACGACTACTCACTTATAAGACTAAAGTCCAAAGCTGTAAGAACCAAAGAGCAGAGCAGCAGATGCTCTTTGAAGATTATAGCCTCAGCACGGAGTATTTAACAGAAACATAAAAAGATTCAATCTATTTCAAAATTTCAAGTTTGGGCTTTGAAATCGGCTGAGCTCAAGTCTGACATCGAGGGTTTTCTATCAGCATGCCAAGATGAGGTAATTAACACATTGGTATACCTAAGTCAGTTTTTCAACATCCCTAATACTGCTTATCGAGCCTGTCGACAACAACCCGAAATCCTTATGCACCTACTGTCCAGTGCATGCTGTCGGGGGTTACATTCACCGACATGTCGATGCGCTTCGGGTACTTTACTATTATCTCAGACATTACTATGGCATCCATGAAACAGTAGTTCTACCGTTCGCTCCCGGCAATATTGAGGCAATAGTGGGAAAATTCAATAAAAGTTTAAGGAATTTGGAATTATGCGTTTCCAATTACCAAAATATACCCGAACAACTGTTGATTAAAATGCAGAAATCCGTTTCCTTTGGTCCTTTCATCTACTGAGGCAAATCAGTGGCGGCTCTTCCTTAGGTTTGCAGGTTTGCGCAACCCCCAAAAAAGGTTTAAAATAAAATTTAAATATATATATATATATATATATATATATATATATATATATATATATATATATATATATATATATATATATATATATATATATATATATATATATATATAATATATATATATATTCATCATTACATAGTTACACATTTTTTAAAAATTTATTCGAAAATCTATATTTATTTTATCTGAAAATAACAGCCAAATTGTTAAAAAAACTTGACTGCTTTCGCTAAAATATCATTAATTTAATCGCGCGTCGCGTCGCATCCCCGAAGCCGATGCCGATGCGATGGTTGCAATCAAAATGCAAACCCACTTGGGTTCATTACGAGTACGCGTAAGTATATAGAGTTGCCTATCTTGGCATTGGGCGCTGAATTTAGTCTCATAAGCGGCATGCGGTTTGCAGTCCCAGTGCAAACCTTTATTTATCTCTCAGGCTGATTTACGATTTATTGAAGTATAATTTGTTATTTTGTTTATATGTGTAACATAGCCATTTGTATGATTTTTATTACCGTTTTTTTTTAAATTGTTTTTGTATGTCTATTTATTTTCATTAATTGTGGTAATTTATTTATTTTTTTAAAGAACCCCTACAACCCCTTACTTTTTAACCCACGAGCCGCCACTGAGGCAAATGAGTTTGACCGAAGATCACTAACCGAGCGCATGACGCCCTGCGGGGTTGGAGTCCTGAGATATATATATATATATATATATATATATATATATATATATATATATATATATATATATATATATATATATATATATATATATATATATATATATATATATATATATATATATATATATATATATATATATATATATATATATATATATATATATATATATATGTTAGGTATATAACAATATATATATGGTAAAGAAAAATTTTTTTTGCAATGTATTATTATTTAAATAAGTTCTAATTCAACCAATCCTCGTTTAACATTTTTTTTTTAATTTTTCATATGTTATTTAACAATGTGATACTATCTGGTAACTTATAAAATTTTAGACACACATAATATGGTCCTTTTGATGTTAAAGTTAATTATGAATTAGATATACTAAATTATGTGTTCTTTTGTTACCTATGACTATAAACAATTTTTGACTTAAATATATTTCTATGTTTAGATACAAATAATAAACATTCATATGTATGCAAATAATAAACAGTGAATATGTTTATTTCTTTAAATACACCTCAAGAAGAATCTCTAATTGATCTAATGATTCTTTTTGTATGTTAGAATTACAACCTCAAAAAATTGTGCCGTACCCCGTACCCTAAAATTGATTAAAAATTGGCGTAGTATAATTTTTTTTAAGACTCTGAATTCATACATTAGGCTAGTATTATAACTCAATATCTGACAGTTTTCGGTTTCAAACATGTTTTATTTATGTAAGAACCACAATCTAAAGACTTATTGATATGAATTCCCACAAATTTAGCCCTGGTTACTTGTGTTATTACAATATTTTCGAGGGTTTTCTATTATCTAAAGGTGCTATTTCAGATTGTTTTGTACGAAATAGAATTACATGTTTTTGAATTATTCACCGCTAACTGGTTCATAGAGAACTATTGATTTGTACTTGGACCCCCTTGCATTCTGGTAAATCCTTTCCAGATGTTAATAAATTGGTGTCATCCCCATAATTTGTTAACAAGTGGTTACCTAAGCTTGTACTCAGGTTATTAATGTAAAATATAAATAAAACTAGTCCGACTATACTCTCCTGTGAAATACCTGTTCTTAACCTTCATATCTGACTTTACATTCACATCAGTCTTTGACAATAACCTATTGCTGTCTATTTGAGAGATATGATTCAATCCATTTGTTTGCGTTTCTTTTTATACCATATTTTTTTAGCTTTATAAGAAGTTTATGATTCACACAATCATATGCTTTACTTAGGTCCATAAAGACACCTAAAGCTATTTTTTCTTTTAAATGATATAATATCGCATTTATAAATTGATAAATAGCAGTAATTGTTAATCTCTCTTAAATATCCATGCTGGAAAGGCAACAAAAGAATGCCTTTATATACAAAATTAATTTGTATGTTTTATGTTTTATTAAAGCTAATTTTAGTTGGTCTGTCAAAATTTAAAATTTTATAGAATTTTTTATTATAGAAACCAAGATAAATGACAGTTCCGTTATTAAAAGCTTAGCAGTTTAGAAGTCAATATTTAATCAACTTCGTGCCGCGGAATGTTAGACCTTGATAACAATGGTTATTTTTTGGTGATTAATTTAAAAAGTAAATCTAATTTTGTCCGAAAAATTATGTGTTAATTTAAACATTATATGTTTGTGAATATATTTAATATTTTTAATCAACAAGTTTGTAGTTCCAATACATGTCATACACATATAATAATAATAATAATAATAATAATATATTTCATACAAAAATACACAATAATTTTACAAGACAAAGATGTGCAACATAAGTCACAAAGCGAACTTGTGTGTGACTCAGTTGGAACACAGTACATTCTGATGTTATACGCTTATTACAATTACCATAATAAAATTACAACAAACTAAAAATACAATTACAATAAGGAAATCACAGTGAAGAAGAAAATGTATTTTTACAGTGGTAGACTAGATTAGACCAAAACTAATAATAATACCAACCCAGATAGGACTGACAACAGAATTACATAATCTTTATATTTATATCACAGTTAATCGAATATCACAATTAGGGAGTATCACCTTTGATCACAGCTAGGAGAACAAACCCTGCAGTTCCCCCCGAGCACACGAGACCATAAAAAAACTCTTAAGTTTATTCTTAAATAAAGTTACAGAAACGCGATTAGTTATCCACAACATTCTTATATCAGTCGAAAGAAAATTTAACACTTTGGCAGCCATTATAAGAACTGATTTTTGTAATGATGTTTTATTTGTAAATGGTACCTCAAATAAAATTTCCATGTCCGACCTTGTTGTTTTTATGCTTTGAATTCTTTTTAGATTTAGAGTTAAAGAGGTATTTCTTTTATACAGACATGCACAGAGAAACGCAGTATTGTGCCCTTAGAGTTAAAATATTTAAGTTAGAAAATAGTTCTTGAGAAGGATGGTCTCTGGGCTTGTTACTTATAATACGAATAAGCTGTTTTTGAGAAGTTACAAGTGGTTTCAAGTTTGATTCAAATGTACAACCCCATATCGATATACCATATGACAAAACAGAATGCGCCAGTGAAAAGTAAATCATCCTGAGAGTCGACGGAGGAAGGAATTGTGAGCAATGCTTGATTTTTGCCATTATGTAGAGAAGTTTTTTTCTAGTAAATTCAATATGAAGCTTCCAATTTAAGTTCTCGTCGAATGTCAATCCAAGGTACTTAATACTCTCAGTCTGATTCACCGTCTGGCATGCACAATCATGCATGGAGCAGCCCAACCTATGATATTTAACTTCATTATCAAATTGATAACGGTTTCTTAATGAAAAGTTTATATACTTTGTTTTGTCAACATTTAGTAGCATTCTGTTGGATATAAACCAAGTTTTTAATAGATTCAAATCACTCTGCATGTCTCTATAGTTCGTCTCCTTTGACAACCCCGAGTACAGCAATGCAGTATCATCCGCAAATGTAAATATTTTACCCTTTATATTCAAATTACACAGGTCGTTTATATAAATTATGAAAAGGATAGGTCCTAAGACTGACCCTTGCGGAACCCCCATATTGATCTTGTGTTTTTTGCTTATGTAATTACCAAACCTTACAGCCTCGGTACGATTACCGAGGTAGCTCACAAACCATTTATGTATAATACCCCTGACACCAGCTGCCTCTAGTTTTTCCAGCAGTATGTTATGTGAGATGGTATCGAAAGCCTTGCTTATGTCAATGAATAAACATTACAACCATTTCTTGCCAGTTATAGTTTTAATCGAACGCATTATTTGGTCAATCTAATTGTGTTCGCTACTGTATAGTAAGGAGGCATATAAAACAATTTCTATTTAAGCAAATTTAAAGGGTCAATAGCCGAAATAATATATATATATATATATATATATATATATATATATATATATATATATATATATATATATATATATATATATATATATATATATATATATATATATATATATATATATAAATAAGGAGGAGGGAAAGTCTTGGCCGACCAGTTAAACAACAAAGGTACTAAATTTCTTGGGTATCGGTCCAGGAGAGGGCTAATTAAAGTGAAACAGAGTTTAACGAGCTTTCGAAAATCCATTCTCTTCCTCAGGTCTACAATATACAAAAAAAAAACATACAGTCAAAAAAAGGCAACAATTATAGGTATTTTACAAAAATGCATTATTTAGAAGCTGGTGACAACAGCTGAGTTTTACAATGTATGGAAACAGGATTATCAAGTTTATGAAAAATTCATTTTAAAATTTTCTAAATGATATCATTTTTAAAATATTATAATTGTTGTTAAATGTAAGACTAGTACAGAATGGTGGTTTTCTCTACCACTTTACTTCAGGGTTTTTTTTTTTAGTTGTAAGTATACCTAAAAGTGGTAGAGAAAGATTTGCCTAGTTTTTTAACAACAATTATAATGTTTTAAAAATGTATCAGCTTGATTATTAAGAAACATTCTGAGGAATTTTCAAAAATAAATGATATCCTGTTACCATACATTGTAAAACTCAGCTGAAGTTGATGTTCACTTTAATTAATGCATTCTCCTGTAAGTATACCTAAAAGAAATTTAGTACCTTTTTTTTTGATTGTATATATATTTTTATATATATATTATATACCTATAGAAAATATATTATCGATATATATATATATATAATTAGCCCTCTCCTGTACCGATATATAAATTTATATATATATATATATATATATATATATATATATATATATATATATATATATATATATATATATATATATATATATATATATATATATATATATATATATATATATATATATATATAAACATGTAAATCATATTTACTGCATTAATACACTGTACGCCCATAAACGTTTGGCCAGTAATAACGAGGTTAGATTTCGGACCTTCCTTAACTTTTGCATAACAGTTCAAATTTACCATACAGTTTTAGTTTATTTTTTTAAGTGTTTTGTCATAACTTCTTAAGTTGTCTTATAAAATTGCGTATTTGATTTTGTTTCAGATTCAAAACCGTGATATTGATGATTGCCCTAACTCAGACCTGCAAAATATGCTACAAGAGGAAGTTTCTTTAGTTTGTTAGTCGTTGTGTTGATATTTCTAAGCTTTAGCCTTGGCCTAATATGTAATAATCCGTACTGTTTAAACCTAACTTAAAATTGAAAAATAAAATAGGCAAAGTAATGAAATTACTTCCTGAAAAAAAAAAAATATTGCATCAAAAACTGTTAAACTAAGACATTCTTGAAATAAGGAAAAATTATATAAGCTACAACTGCCATGTTAATATGTTCTATAGTTTTGTGGCGGATTCATGTTTTATTATGTTTTTGTTGGGATTAGTCGCTATGGAATTTTCTAGAAAATGGGACCACTTCGGTCCTGGTCCCGGGTTATAGCGAACTGAGCCTTAGCCCATATGAACTGGCAGATCTGAAACAAAAAAAAAAAAAAAGAGAATCCCCCAAAAAAATCCAACAAATTTAGAACACCATTCTACGTTTCGGTGGCAAGATAAAATTAAAAGCAAAACAAAATAGAAATTAAAACTAAATTTTTAAGAAATTTTGCTTTAAAAATTTAGGCAACTCTGAAATTTTATTAATATTTAAGACGTTTCGGTGACCGACTTGCCACAGAAACGTAAATTGGTGTTCTAATTGTTTTGTGAGTTTTGCTTTTTTCTGTTTCAGGCGATCTGCCAGTTCATGGGGGTTAATAGGGCTGAGCAGGCTCTATTTGCTATACCCCGGGACCAGTATCGAAGTGATCCAATTTTCTAGAAAATTTCAAGGCGATCAATCCCAACAGAAACATCCTAATACTGGCATGTTGTAAGTTTTCAGTAACAAAATAATTTTTAAACATGACATTATTACTAGTTTTTTTTTGTATTCCATCTTTTTTTTTTGGTTTTGTTATGAACCCCAAATTTAACAGGTGTTAATAAAAAGCCGACCTTTAGTACTACTTTTTAGTGTTGTCAAAAATTAAATTAGTTGATCTATCAATTTCTGTTTGCATCAAGAAGTAGTAATTTTTTTGTAAGCAAATTAAGCCAGTCGCCATATTTTATAGTAACTCTGTTACTAACACCGTTCCTTCGTTATAATATATATTCAATTGAACACGCTCAGTTGAAAAGTCAATTTAAAATGAAATGAATACACCTCGTATACTCCAGTCAATCTAGACATACAAGGTACATAAATTTACATCAAGCTGAAAGTGCGTAAAATTGTTTGAAACATAATTAAAAATAACGTTACCTTCGACAAAAATTGTAGATCATAAAATTATTTATAAAAAAAGTATCAATAATTTTTTTCCTAAAAGCCACCGTTCCTGAGATATAACTATTCAAAAAGTTGTAGGCGTCATTGTATGCATTAGTACGTCACATATATACTTCTCTGTAGCTGTAATATAAGTAAAAATATTTTTCTACCGGTGATTGTAACTTACATTTAAAATATAAAATATATATAAGTATAACTATGAGACAACATCTGTCTGTTGCAAATGTGAAAAGTGCTAAATGTGGTTGCAAAAAAGTTGGACTAATTTGTTCTCTGGCATGCACGAATTGTCAAGGCCGATCGTGTTCTAATGTTAAATCACCAACAGCACAGGATTCGTTTGATACTGACGAACAGACCTGCGATACATCGCTATTGACGATTTTATCAATCGGACAAATAATTTTTTTTACTGTTTTTAATTTCCATTGCTTTTATCAATTCCAAGAATAACTATTATTATGCAATAGTTTCCAATTAAACAGAATCATAACAGACCTCTGGAATAGGCCTACTGGGAAAACCACGTTAAAAAAATGCGCTAACTACAGTACCTCAAAAGTGGCGTGAAAACGTGTGCATACAATGACGCTTACAACTTTTTGACTCGTTATATATCAGGAACGGTGGCTTTTAGGAAAAAAATATTGATACCTTTTTTATAGATAATTTTATGATTTACAATTTTTGTCAAAGGTAACTTTTCGATAAAACTTACCGTTTTGAAGAAAATCGCAAAAATAAATTTTTTTGACCTTTGACCTCGAGTAATTTTTTTTCCATGTATCGGAACGATGGGGAATTTTGAAATGTTATTTTTAATTATGTTTTGAACAATTTTACTCACTTTAAGCTTGATGTAAATTTATGTACCTTCACTCTTATTTTTTGGTCTAATTTGACCGGACTAATAGTTTAGCTGATAATTTGTGCTTTGGCTACCAGTGTCAAAAGATTGTAGCTGACAAAAATATAAGTTAATATATAGAAATCAATCTTCAATTTACGCTTTCTTGTAAAAAAGTTTGGGACCAAGTTATTTGTCTCTAAATTACTTGATACTCTAATTGTTCCCAGAAAGTGTCTTTTCATTGTCAATAATTTGACAACTTCTTTTTGCAAATAAAATTAAAAACATTTATATAAAAATATGTTAATTAAATGTATCTTGATAATTCAGATATTTTAAATGTTTTACATTTATTGCTAAAACTACCAAAGCTGCTCCAAAAACAATCTATTTTTATACTGCTCATAATTAGTTACCATGTTAAAGTAAACGAGTCATGATCTGATATTGCAGGCCTCTTAGTTTAAGCTAACAAAATATTTTATGTAAGTTGTTTTTTAATGTGTTTCGTTAAACAGTATGGAATCAAGTATATTGTTTTTGAAAAACATGTACTGTCAATGTCACATATCCAAAAATATGTTCTCTTTATGAGTTATCACTTAATGTTAACTAAAAATATTTTTAAGTTGAAATATTTCAATTTGATTTTTTCTAGTAGTTGATGTATTATTAGTAAAAACAGATGAGCTGTGAGCGGATAAATTACCCATCCATTCCAAAAATTGCTCAAACTTAATATACAATTTAGTAATTAATTACTAGGCCTTTTAATAGAATTATTTTTAAAATTTACACATTTGTTGAACTCGTACAACAATAAATGAACGCTTCTCTATTTTAATTTTTAAACGAGACTTTTAAACTGCGTTAGTGCTAACTTGAGGATAAAAACTAAGTACATCAGGTTATGCTTTGCGAATAATATTACCGGAACGTTTCTAGCAACTTGAATCACGAAAGTGGGCTTTATTTCTTATTCCTCAAAACGTGGTTAAGGGTACGAAAATTAGATAAGTTATAAATTTAAATATCCTAAAGATAAGAGCACTTTAAGTATCAGTTTTTAAAGTATATTTTTATAGTGCTAAACATCCATTTTTCATAATTTGGCATAATAGTCCAATCATTATAGATTTTTTTTTGTAATTAATGTTAACAGATATCTGACTGCGCCATGTCTTCCGAAATAACCTGTAGATTACTAAAATCAAAAATCCAACCAATTTTTTTTCAGGTATTTTTTTTAAACAATAATTATTAAAAAAGGGACATTTTTTCAACAATTCGTATCTCCGTTAATTTTCAATATTAATGGCTGATTTTTTGGAAAATGATAGTCAATAACATATACTTTGAGCTGCCTAAAGATGCAAATTGTCGCATTAACAGTTTATTTAATCGCACTATAAACAAATTAGGCCCTTATCTTGCAACTGCGCGAATATTAGGCAAATAGTCCGATTTGAATTTTTAAAATGGCTTTTTAAAGTTGACATAAAAAGGTACAAATTGTATATCTCACATTTTCATATAAGTTTTTAGAGAACATTGTTTAAAAATGCTTGTGAAGCTAGCGCGTCGAGCGAAAATTCGCGACCGAGACGTGGGGGGGCACCTAGCAGCAAAGGAGAAGCAAGAGGCGGGCTGCGTGCATCGAGCGGTCTAGTTAAAAATGCTTGTGAACCTAGCGCGTCTAGCGAAAATTCCGTCGAGCCAAATCGAACCATTTGCCTAATATTCACGGAACTTGCAAGAAAAGGGCCTAATTTGTTTATAGTGTGATTGAATAAAAACTATTAATGCGATAAGTATATGTTATTGACTATCATTTCCCAAACAATCAGCTCTTAATATTAAAAATTAACGGAGATACGAATTTTTGAAAAAAAGGTCTGTTTTAAGCATTTTTCCGGCTTTTCTCGGTGAAAAATGGTCGAATCGGGATTTTCCAAAAATCAATTGGTAGGTTTTTAAATTCTCTACAAAAGGTCTTTTATGAGTAAAATGATATATGATATGACCTTTTTTTTAATAATTATTTTTAAAAAAATTGGTTGGATTTTTGATTATAATAATCTACAGATTATTCCGAAAGTCATGGTGCAGGCAGATATCTGTTAAAATTATTTACAAAAATGACCTTTTTTTGCTATAATGATTGGATTATAAGTTTTTGTTTTAATATGGCGACATAAAAGATATTTTTGTGTGGTGGTAAGTAAAATATTGTATTCAAATAGATTAATAGTAACAGACATACAAACGCCCAATAAAAGCACCCATATTTTTATTATTTTATAGACATAATAAGGAAAACACTGTAAGCAAATGACCAAAGTAATAATACACTGTGACATATATATAAGCTAAACTAATATTTTTGATTAAAGTGTTTAAAATATAAGGTGCTAAATATTCATTATTGCGCCTAGGCATTGTTGATATATTCTTAGGGTATCTCATTTCAGGTCACCTGAAGCTTAAGTTAAAGTGCAGCGATTTTTTTTACCTTGAGACGACGGTTTCTCGAAGGCTTGAATCCTAAGTATTAAAGTGCCTAATCAAATTTCCAATTTAATGTGCCAATATTGCAACCTCTTTTTTTATTAATAAATGTACCTTTGTTTTAAAAAGAATGATAATAATATTTGATATAATTTTTAAAGAAATCATAAAAAAGGAAATTGAATGTTATGTTAATACGTGTACCACCAGTCATTTAAAAAAAAAAACAAACAAACAAAAAACAACTTAACGTTTTCACTTAGGTTTCAAGTTTTCGTGATGTGTTAATCAAATAAAAAAGGAATGTTTGTGTGAGAAATGTATCAGTATTTTTGAAATTATTTATTTATTATTTATTACATACTTTAGAAAATAAATAATAATATAAACCATTATTGTATTTTTTACCATAGATATAATTTAAATATAGGTTTCATCCGTTGTTATCTGTATTTAGAAAAATCGTTCCTATAACAAACCCTTTGACTACAGCATATAAAGCAATCGGCAGGTTTACTCGATGATGTTTCTCATTGTATTATACATTTAAAACATTTGACTTTGGTTACACCATTATAGTTCGGGGGGGGGGGGCACCGCAAAAAACCAAGCAAATAAGAGATACGCATGAAACATTTTTTTATATTTCTATGAACTATAGTCAATTTAAAGCCGCACTGCTGCTTCAGCTCAGCGGGTTCAAATTGCTTTTTTTACCATAAAAAAATTGTGGAAATCGGTATTTTAAATATAACTCGAATACTATAAATTTTAGGGAAAAAGGTAAATAATTAAAATTTATGGTCTAATAAAACTACGTCAGTTTTTTTTTTATAAAATTTTTGTAGCCCTTTTAGTTTTTGAGATATTAACGATTTAAATTTAAAATGCAAATATCTCAAAAACTTAAAGAGTTACAAAAAATGTCTTTTGGTAAGGTTTATAAAAAAGGTTATATACACATTTTTATTAAAATAAGTAAAAAAGGAGATAAAAGTGATTTTGGTCATTAAAAATTTCGCCAATAACAATATTTTTTTGGTAAAAGTAAGAATAGGCGTGTTGTTAAATTCATCGATGAATCGTGCGCACTAATCGCGGATGGAAAAGCGCTAAAGAAAGATGACCGTTGTTTTAGAAGTATATGGACAAGGATAAAACTAGCGATAATCTAGTGTGACGTCACGATAGATTTCAGCGCTAAACCATCTGATGAATTTAACAACACGCCTTATACTAGCTCCAATCCATCTAAAAATTAATTCAAAATGTTCTATTCATTGAAAGAAACAAACTAATACACATGTGCCTCCAGTCAATGGGGGATCATCTGATGGCACGGATATTTTATTTAATTTTTTTTTGGTCCAATAACTGTACCTATTACGATCCACTTAAAACTTTAACTAAAATAAAATTTGAAAAAAAGATAAGTACTTTTGATGTTAAAAATGTGATTAAAATTTTCTCAAGATCATTCTGAACGAGTAACTGTCTTTATAAATTATTAATATTATTATTTAAATCGATAACAAAAATATTTAAACGATGAGCTATACACATAGTAGCATAGAAGATCGAGAAATGAATAGAACATTTTGAATTAATTTTTAGATGGATCGAAGCTGGTATACTAACTTGAAAATTTTGATTTTTATGGAGCTTACTAAAAGGCAAATTTTTTGTTTTATTTTTACATTTTTTATGAACTCTTTTAGTTTTTGAGATATTTAAGTTTTCATTTTAAATTTAAATCGGTAATGTCTAAAAAACTAATAGGGCTACGAAAATTTTCGTAAAAAAAACTGACGTAGTTTTATTAGGCCATCAATTTTGATTTTATACCTTTTTACCTAAAGTTAACAGTTTTCAGGTTATATAAAAAAAAACAATTTTTTACGTTTTTTTAAGGTAAAAAAAATGCATTTGAACCCGCTGAGCTGAGGCAGCAGTGCGGCTTTGAATTGACTATTGTTCATAGTAATATAAAAAAAAATGTTTCATGTGTCGAATTATACATGATTGTAGCAATACCGTAACAATTTTTGATTATACAGGGTAGCATTAATTACAAGACAATTTTTTTTTAAATTATATAGGATCTTTTAATGCTATGCTTATATTAAAATATAAAATGTATATAATGAATTTAATCTACCTATCTAGTCAGTACAGTAAAAGTAATATTTATACACGCTCATATGTAGAGCAACTTTTAGGTTTTATTCTTTTTGCCAGCAACAATGTAAATTTAATATAATTTACTTTTTATTATTAGGGTAAAATATAACAAATATGTAAACGATAAGTTTTACTTACTCGTATTCATAAAAAATAAAGATCTAAATCATATATTTTGTTATTTTTAGTATTTTGTAGCAATTTTGTTTTTAATTACTTTCAAACATCTTTTCTTTATGGACTTTAACAGTTTGTCAAGGTAATCTTGGGGTAATGAGTTTCAAGTGTTTTGAATTTCTTCAAATAATTCTGACGTATTTTTTTTGCCAATAACTGTACTTAATAATCATTTTGTCTCATGAAACAAAAATCTCAAGAGATTATTTCAACGTGGATTTGTACCTTTACCACTAATATACAGCGTGTTTCAAAATGCAGTGCAAATATTTTAGGGGCGTTTTTTGGTCAAAATAAGTTTTCTATCAATATGTGTTCCAAAATCCACCCCCTTCAAGCTACAGTCATCGTGAGTTGCATTAAAAAATCGATTACTTTAAATTGGATTTAGTTACGCATTACATAAAATCTTACGAAAATTTGCGTACCCGTATTATTTTGGGCAGAGTATTTATTTTTTGTCCTAAAAAGGTAAATCCCAATTTTGAGGGGCGGTTGAGGAGGTAAACTTTTTGATGACCAAATTTTATGTATACGCTATTTTTTTGTAAATCAAGCTACACCAGGAAGTCGGCCATAGAAAAATCATTTTTTTTCCTGCATTTTTTTTTAAACAACTAACGGTTTTTGAAAAAATCTCTATTGAATATATATGCGCAAAATTAAAATATAAAAAAAACATAAGGTAGTAGGCTTTAATTCCTGTTTTTAATAATGTTTAGATTCTTAACATTTTGCGTTAAATAATTTACTGTTATCATTTAGCCCAGGGGTTAACTTTTTGGAGCGTGTACGGAAATACATGACAAGACAAATGAAGGGTTGCATTGCAGCAGAGGGAAAAAAATGTCAACAAGGACAAATGTCATGTGGTTATTTACCACAAAATTAATTAATACCGGTTCTAAACATTACTAAAGCAAGCAGTCACAGCCTACTATCTTACCTACCTTAACTTGTCCTTAAAGTTTAATTTCTTTTTGCGCATTTTTCACATACAACTGATATATAGGGCGATTTATGTAGGAGGTATGACGTCATCGAAATATTTTTTTAATGGCAACTCCCATTTTTTATTACAGAGTTTGAAATGACACATGCATGCATCCGGTAAAATAAGTTTGATTAAATAAAAAGTAAAAAAGCTCTTAAAATTTTAAGAACCGCTACATTAAATGCTCAAATTGAGGACCGTTGTCTGCTCAATAACTTGAGGAGGCATAAATTGTATTTCGTTTATTATCATCACAATAAATTCCATTAAGTAATGTAACTACTTTGTTCTGGCTATGAACTCTATCTTCAAATTCTAATATGGTAAGGATTTCAATTGTTTCGTTTCGTTAATTTAATCATTTGTTAGAAAAAACATACATTTTCCTCGATAAACACTTTAAATACGCTGCTTTGATATAAAGACAGAAATTAATTCTTCAAAGCCCTAAGTTGAAGGACTATTTAACGATTTAATTTCAAATTACTGACAGCCAAGAAAAATCAAATATTTATTGTCAAGGTAACTGTCGGGCAGCCAACTATGTATGCACGATTTAAACATTTAATTTAGTTGTTTTTAAAAATTGTATTGCCATTAAGTTTAGTATTTTAAAATTGTGAAAGCGTTTTTTTTTTGTTATCAAATCCATACTGAAAAATTATATTATAGGATTGAAAAAAATGTGCTCTTTCCAAATCCGTAATAAAAAAATGGGTGTTACTGTTCAAAAAAAAAATCGATTACATCATACATCCCACAAGAATGGCCCTATTCTTTCTGAAAAAAAAAGCGTAAAGGAAAATAAAATTTACGTTTTTACCACAAAGGGTTTCTTTTTTTAACGAATTTATCTATTACTTTACGAATGCACTGTATAACAAAAATATATAATTTGAATAGATCAATTAATAGGTTGAAAATAAACACCAAAAGTAATGATTTGTACCATTTGCGATTGTTACACCATTTTTCCTATTAAAGGTATTTTGGACATTTCTACAGAATAACCCATTAAAATATCACTCCAGATAACGGTATATGTTTATAAAAAAGAATTTTTAAGTAATCTATGTAAAAAACGCAAACTTTTTATAATTCTTTTTCTTATAAATGCTTATTTAATTTTGTCACTAACAAAGGAATAATATAAATGATCTTTAAATGTCTACAAAAATAAATGCTTACTGATCCCCCACAAAGACATTGGTTACTAGTTTTTAAGATATATCTTAAACTATCCTAAATAAACCGAGGAAAATTTAATAAAAGCACAAATTATTTTAAATGTAGAGTATTATCTGCAAGTATATTTAAAAAATAATAAAAAGAAATAAATAAATTTTAACCAAAAGTACGGCTATAAATGCTTTTAATTTAAGATTGTGAATTAAAGTCAATGTCATAAAAACAAGATGTATTTGATATTGTTTATAAAAATAAATTACTGTATGGTAGGTAAAAGTAGCAAAAAAATTAATCAGTTTCTTGTTTTTCAGAATATCTGTATTCTTTTCAACCAAAATTTAAATAACTTTATTTACTGTGTAATTTTATCTGTTTTTACCCTTTCTGTATAAAGTTTTTATATTTCAAACTTATACAGATGGATTAAAAAATAAAAATAGATCTAAAAGAATAAACTTTAAATGACAGCAGGTACATTTAAAATTAATTAATTTATTTATTTTTTAAGTAATAGCAACGAATTTAATTAAATGTTTTATTAAAAAAACCAAAACAAAAAAAATAAACAGTTCTACAAGAATCAACAAGTCGCCACGCAACGCCAGAGGGTAGAGCATCGGCGGTAGAACTGGATCCTCAGCATCAACGTCATTGCATAAACACTAAGGGTGTTCCTATCCAAAAATCTCGGCCTTTTAAGTACTGAGATATCAAGTTCTGTCAGCAATTTTGTTCCTCTTTTCACAGTTGGCAAGTTTTTTACTCATGGGTTTGTATTAATACAGACAGTTGTTTTTACTAATACAGACAGATCCGTAAAAAAACTTGCTAAGTCAAAAAAGAGTGGAACAAAATTTTGGATAGAACTTGGTACTTATTTTGAATAGATGAGGTCTCTTTTTTTTTCTAAGTTCAATAAATGGAAAAAAACGGATTAGGAGCTTATGCCTTTTTTTTCCCTATACATTTATCTGTAGGTAAAAACCTAACCTTTAGGCTGAATATGAAGTATAAAAAATGCTTATTTTAATATTCCTTAAATCGCGCCTGGTCTCGGATCTGATAGGTAAATGTAGCAGTTTTCTTTATTTAAAGAATAAAATTCTACCAAGACTTTAAATTCTTAGATAATGATGACCTCAGAAACTACAGTTCAATCATATTGCAAAGTTCTAAAATACATCCTAAACCATAGCTGGGACGGATCTTTCAAAAAAGGAATCGAATTACTGATCCGGATCCTCGTATGTCGGGTCACGAATCCGGATCATCTTTAATTTTTATACTTTTAAACTCTAACCACGATACGAATGATTCATAATCCAGATGATAAATTAAGAGTCAAAGATTTTAGCACTGAGTCCGAGCCGCGAAATATAATTTTAGCCTCATTTTAAAGTGCTATAACTCTTAGCCAAATTAGTTTTTGGTAAATATTCTTTAATTTTGAATATGTTATTTCTGAGATCAACATGAATCCACCCTTAAGTGGAACATTTTTTCGAACTGTGTTCCAAAACTTGCGATGTAGATCTTCATAAAATGTTTAAATATGATTCTTGAGATAACCTTAAGCAACTTATCAATGGGACATCGTATTGGGTAAGATCACCTCAAGTGGACCCTCCATTTCCGACTTGATTATGAAATTTAGGTTAATATATTTTTTTCAAGAAGAAGACATCAACAATTAAATCACAAAACAGTTTTTCAAAATCTTCATTTTAACAATTTTTTTACAATAAAAATTTTGCGGACTTTTTATTAACATTTAAATAAACAAATGCAAATTTTAATGACTTCTTCTTCAAATAATGAAAAAAAATATATTTGTTTGATTCGCTACTTATTAAAGTTGAATATTCCGAAAAAACATTCAGTGTTCTCAATTAGTTTAAATGATATAAATTTGTTTATGAAATAATATTTAAACATAAATTGCATGATCAAGTGAAAAAGGGGGGTTTACTTAAGGTGATCTTACCCATTATAATTTTTCGGGAATATAAATTTTTAAATTTATTTTTGTGAGACACCCTGAACAGTAATAATAAAATTTCCCATTTTAAAGTCCCTTAGGGTTTTCTCCAGGACAACATATTAAAAAATTATTAAGATCAAGCAATCAAAACTTTTAAGATCAAATGCAAGTAAAATTTATGCTGCACTCTATGGTTACGAAAAAAAAATTGTTTTATTTAAATGTTGCTTCTCTGGACCTGAAAAACAACATATTTTGGTTAAAAATCACATGTTAGGTCTGTTTCCTTACTTAAAAATTTTAATAGGCAAATGTTTTAAAATTCTCAATCTTTATTTCCGAAAATCAATGTGATGCTAATTAAGAATCTTAGGTAAAAATTTGGAAATTTAAAATGGAAGATTCAAAGTGGTGGATTTTGGTATTTATAAACCTATTTGCGTTATATTCAGGATATAACGGTTTTTAAGGGTGCTAGGTCATAATCTGGAAATTAATAATCTTAGGTCAAAATTTGGAAACTTGAAATGGTGTTTTCAAAATGGCGAATTTTGGCATTTATAAACCGATTTGTCTTAACTTAGAAATATAATTGATTCCTTTTAAAATCGGATCCTTCCAAAAAGGAATCGATTCCGGATAATTTTAAAATTATATAATGAATCCGGATTATGGATCCTATTTTTAAAAAGTAATTGATTCCAGCCTTCGGATCCTTAAAAAGGATTCCTGGATTTGAATCCTACCCAGCTGCCCTAAACCCACTCACATACCAAATTTCAAGTTTCTAGTCAGTCAATAATAAAATTGACGATTTTTAAAATTAAATATCTCAGAAATCACTTCACATAACTTTCTCAATTTTTTCACAAGTAATTAGAATACTATGCCAATTTACATACCAAATTCCATATCCTTAGGTAAAAAAATCACGAAGTTATGATAGGGAAAAAAACAAGATGCACTGCGTGCGTCAGGCTGGAACTTGGCCTGCCACTCTGCCGTGCGCCTAAATAATAACTTTAATATTGAAAAAGTAATCTATTTACAAAACAATAATATTTTTATCTTAAAACTAAGTAGAATTAAATAACAAACAGTCTGAAGGTAAAAAGATTAAAAGTATGCTTATATAAAAATAATAATTTTAACTTCAAAACACATAACCTAAACTTTATATCACAAAAAATATAAATAGTAACTAGCCTTTTAAGTTTAAAGAAAATTTTATCCTAACTATAAATATAAAGAGCCATCAGCAGGACCTAAGTAATGCAATGAAATCAGTAAAACATCTATAAGTGTCCAAACACCCAATCCGCCGAAACTAAACAGTTTCCCTATACCTTCTTGCCAATGGCCCAAATAAAATCTATCTGCTCCGAAACCACCCAGAGTTATACTTAGAGCTAACGCTGTTGACCATCTGTAACCTCCTGTCCAGTTACATTTAACTTTTTTATTAAATGTTCTTTGGCCTAAAATAAGAAAATTACATAATGGATTTGTAAAAAGTGCCAAGATTTGGATGATATTTAGATTGAGTCAATTTTTTAAAAGTACTGAGAGGTGATTTTGCGCTATATGACAAAACTTTATTCAACATAAATTCAAAATAAATTTTATTAGCATTATGGGTTCAAAGTAATTAAAACAAACGGCAATTAAAACACCGAAATTGGGAAACCCTCACTGTGGGCGTTTTTAACAGGTTCTCGAACTGAAACACCAGTTCTATGAAATTTTATTTACTTAAAACATTTTAAAATAAGAACATATAGAAACAGCATTTTCCTTTATTATAACCATTTTATATTAAAAAAATGACTAATTCTAGTTGTGAACTCTCAAAAACCGACTTTTGGTGACATTACCCGTTTTTGAGCTCAATGACGAGCTGTAATCCAGTTTATCCCTTTTACTGATGTTATCTTTTTTACAGTCCCATAAGACTACACTTTACTTATTTCTAGCGATTTTTTGTATAAGTTATGGATTTTTTTTATAGGTTTGATCCAACACGTCGAAAAACCGTCACCGAACGATGACGCTCATGCGCAGTAATTAAATTGCGTTCCAACAGAGACGTGATGGTTATCGGACGATCCTGTTTGTGTACCAGCATAACTTGGGATCGTTTATGTTACAGTTTCAGAACGGTAATTCCGATACATGGCCCAAATTGAAAACTGTTTGGGTTTCTTGGCACTGGATTGTTGATTTTTAACAGCTGTTTTTTCTTTCATCTTCATATTATGTTACTGTTATTTAGCGACTAGCGTGCATCGTGCTTTAGCATTTGCTATTTCCTTGCTTGTTTAATAATTCAAAAGCATTAATTTTTACACCTCCTAAGCTCATCATTGAATTTAATTATCTTTAAAAATAAGTGTCGACATTATGAGTGATATTTGCTAACTTTGATCACAAAAATAATAAGTAAAAAAGTAGGGTTATATTTTCAAAACAAAAAATTCAAAGACATTTGACCTTTTGATTTAACTGTATCGAAAACGATCCGCAAAGCGATTCAACGTTTGTTACTTTTTGTACCGTCACGAAACTATTTTAAGTCCGCGCAAGCGTCGAAGCGCACCAAAAAACAATTCAAAAACGGTTTCGAAACGATACCGGATGCTTGTTGGAACAAACCTTATAATTTACTGTTGGTGTTGATTACACAGGCCCACAAAAAAAAAGTGGTGTATGCTGGGTGTCGGACTAAGATTTTCTGGCGTATTTTTTTTTCGCTGAACACGAATCTGAACTCAAAGTGAGGGGTTTAAACAGCAAAAAATCGAAAAAAAAACCTAAAAAACTGATAAGGTATATTTACCGGCAGAAACCTGCTACCACGGAATGTTTGGACTACGACTATAAAAACTGTAAGAGATACAAAAAATTTTATACAACAAAAAATTCCAAATTGCCTTCATAAAAAGTTATATTAACATTTTTAGTAAAATAAAGGATAAAGGAGGTATAAACGAAAATGTAATTTTGACAAAAAAATTTAGTCCAAAATAGAAAAAAAAAATTACTATTGTGATTTTTGAGGTATTTTATTTTATTATTAATCATTTATTTTATTCACTTAAATCTCAAATCACTCAAAGTTTGCAGAAAAAATCCAGAAATAGGAGAAAAATTATTTTTAAATTTTTACCAGGGTATAAGGTATCTTGAAAAAATCCTGAAAATTTGGCTTTTTGATTATAACTCGAAAAATATTGCGTTTAGACAAAAAGGTTATATAACTTAAAATAAAGGTCTTATGAAAATACATAGTTTATGTCAAATAAAGTTTCGTAGTTTCGTGTATCTTTTATAGTTTTTTTGATATTGACGTTTTAAATTTAAAAAAAATATATATCTGACATTACGCCTTATCTCGATTTTTTGCTGTTTGAACCCCAATTTTCAATTTTGTGTCATTATTAGGCCTTTTTCTCTAAAAATATATATAACCAACCATTACGTAGTGGAACCCAATCTCAGGATACACATCCCCATAGCAAACTCCATCTTTTGAAGGCAGGGAAACGCAAGATGGTAGCAAATAGGTAGATTTTATTTATCAAAATAGCATGTCTTTTGAAACCCATATAACTAACATAGGTCTGTCTATTGCGCTGCTCAAAAAAAAACCACAACCACTCTAAAATGCCTATCGGTCATCCTTTATAAAGTATCTTCTACTTGGCTTTTAATCTATATTCCTACTTAAGAAAAAATAGAATGGTTACTTACCCAAACACAAGAGATCATTCCTGACTGTACAATTTGTAGTATAGATGTCTCTAGGGGATGCCACAGATTCACAAGTAGCTTTTAATTCACAGTTGTGTTCCCAGTGCTCAGTCTGATAACAATATCGACACAAATATTTTTTTTGAAACTCTTTTGGACCCTAAAACAATTTGAGTAAAAATGTTGGAAGAAGGTAAATCTACTAAAATCCTAAGCAAAATAAACACAGGTTTTATTCCTGTTGCACTTTAATGTACTTCTAAAACTAATTAAACAAATAATAATCAAACCTAAAAAATGCATCACACCAAAGAAAAAGTGTTTAAACCAAATAAAAATTATTCTGAATATTATCATAAAGAAGAATAATCTATATTTTTTCTATATGTAAGTTAGAGGATTCAAAAAACTCTGAAGTGTTATCCATTAACGTTAATAAATTTTAAATAGATTTAAAGTTTTTATTTAGTAAATTATAGCTAATCATTAAAACAAAAAAATGTGGCCACGCTACCTGTGTCGGCATGGTGAAATTCAGTATGTTGGTTGTACTTATCTTATAGCCGTGTTGATCAGCTTTTGTGCATTTTGTTTTCCAATAACGTATTATTACAGGTTACAATGACTAAAGAAAAATTTAACCTAGCAGAGGTAAATGCTCTATTAGTAACTAACTTTTTCTCCAAAAGTGCATTATATTTTTTCGCGGAAATGCGTGGTGCCATCTTTTCATCTAATGACACTTTAATAAATGTCATTTCTTTTGTAGACACGTTTCTGCTTTTAGATTTAGGTACGCTACAGTATCGATAAACCATTTTCCTTTAATAATTAACAATATAACCGCAAATTAAAGTATAAACCCAACAAACTCTTTAAAATAGCAGTTTCTGTGTGACCTCCGACCAGTGAAGTCACGTGATAAAGAGCAACATAAGTTGTTTCGGGCAGTTGGCGGTACCGTATCATCTGATTTTCAGCCCTCGGGAATCAAGGATTCCTATAAAACTGATGTTTTTTCCTTTTTCGTTTTTTGCAAAAGGTGTTTTCCAAATGGCGGAAGATGGATGCGATCGCAGCGGGAAGCATTAAAACTGACAGAAAGCGGTAATTTTTGAAAAAATAGAAATTTCTGGGGGCGACAGAGCCCGACATCCAGATTTTCCACCGACAAAGCCCGGGAAAGTTCCGTCTGGAAGGCAGAGATCTGGCGAATTGAATTAGTATTAAAGCCATAACATGGCAAACATAGCAGTTTAGTTCAGTTCTTTAAAATAGCTCGTGCGAATGGCGCTTTGTGACGTCACGCGGAATTTAAATACCCAGATGTTGTTTTGGCGTGGACGTTTTATATTTGAATTTAAAATGCTTATAGTTCTGTTATAAAGTTTCGTATAAAAAAAAATATTTGACAAAAGTGTTACTTGGTTATTAAGAGTTATTTTTAGGCAATAAAAAAAGGGCTAACAATAAGAGCTTTTTTATTATAGCCAAAATCATATATTGGCAAATAATAATTTTAGTATTTATAATATTTTTAATTAAAAAACACTTTTATATTATGTGCCTTTTAATAGGGAGGAGGCTCAATATATCATTCCTAACCCATTGTAGAAAAGCCAAGATAAAAACGGTTTTACAGTCTCGGTTAAATGATGCGTAAATAAATAAATCCAAGAAGAAATACCTATTTCACGACAAACAAAAATTAAAAATTGGCAATGGTAAAAAATATGGGAGTAACAATTTACAAAAATGTACAATATTATGTACTGCTTATTATAAAAATTTATTTCTAATACTAACAAAAAAATTTAAAAAATCTTTAGCCAACCAATTATCACTAAGTAATTTTATAATTCAAAAATGTTTACCCTTTAATAAACTTGGATGTGTAAATGAAAAAGTAAACAAAAAATACTCAAGTCTGAGCATGTGACCCGCCGTTGTTGTTTAATGTTTATTATACAATTACGTAAAAAAATATTCCTATTAGGTTTATGCTTATTGCCCAACTAATAATTTTGTTGTGCATTTTTTGTGTTAATATTTTTGTGCAAAAATAGTACTTGCTTTGTATCTTACTTGGCATTTTGCTTGAGGTATTGCATGACACATTGTTGTCATTTCTCGTCCGTAGACGCATGTTTCATTCAGCTCGCATTTTAAGCATTGCACAGGAAGATTTTTACATTCCATGTTTAGAGGACATTTTAGGACTAAATCGCCCTGAAACAAAACAAAAATATTTTAATACTTTATAATAACAAACATACAAAAATTAATTGATAGCGGAGGCCAAGGTTGTTAGTTTTTTATGGATAATAAATCAAACATTACTACCAACTACTATTTAAAAAGTAGGCTTTTTCTAAATAACGCAATTAATGCAAAAATAGCAAATCATGGGCCTTTTCTAATACGTCTCCGCATTTTTACGTCTGATTTATAATTAGGGAAAATAAAAAGCCGCTTTGCTAACCAGAACTAACCATGACCGACTAGAACTTAGGGCTTTTGAATTTGTCTAAATTATCCCTACATAGAAGTTATTAACAAAATTTTTATAATTTTTGATACGGTATATATATATATATATATATATATATATATATATATATATATATATATATATATATATATATATATATATATATATATATATATATATATATATATATATATATATATATATACAGGGTGCCACAGATTCGAGTGCATGCATGGGGATCTCGGAAACCGTAAGAGATACAAAGTCGGTTAAATTATGGCAAAGTTGTGCATTTAGGTCCCTAACAACATGCCGATTAGAAAGTTGTAAAATTCCAAGTACTTCCGGAGATATCCGGAAAAAACCGCAATTTGCTGATTTCGTTTTTATTTTTTTCTGACGTTATTTAAAGAGATATAGAAAAACAAAAGACACTTTCTTATGGCCACTTTTTAAGCTCTACAAAACAGAACTGAGAGCTTTTCCGTACGACGTTTCGTTTCTGTTAAAACATCAACTTTATTTTTTAAATACGGCACTCAATTGTTTATTGCATTTTTTTGAAGCAGTTATAATCCCAATTACAATGATGTATAACACTTCATATTTTTTTGTTTAATAAACATATTTTCCATAAGAGACAATGAGTAAGACAAGGAACGCACATCATTTCTTATAGGGACGTTCCATATTTGTGAATAAATATTAAGTGTTATACATTTTTGTAATTGGGATAATAAGGGGTCTAAAAAAATGAAATAAAAAACCCAGGTCCGTATTTAAAAAAATAAAGTTGATGATGGTCTAACGAAAACGAAACGTCGTACGGAAAATCTCTTAACGCTGTTTTGTAGAGCTTAAGAAGTGGCCATGAACAAGTGTCTTTTGTTTTTCCATATCTCTTTAAATAACGTCAGAAAAAAATAAAAACGAAATTAGCAAATTTCGTTTTTTTCCGGATATCTCCGGATGTACTTGAAATTTTACAACTTTCTAATAGGCATGTTGTTAGGCACCTAAATGCGCACCTTTGCCATAATTTACCGGCTTTGTCTTTGGTTTCCGATATATATATATATATATATATATATATATATATATATATATATATATATATATATATATATATATATATATATATATATATATATATATATATATATATATATATACACCGGGTGTTTCAAATTCGACTCTCACCATTGGGATCTCGGAAACTATAGGAGATACGAAGATGGTTAATTGGGGCAAAGTTGGGCATTTATGTGACCAACAATATACCGTTTAGAAAGTTTGAAAATACCGAGTAATTCCGGGGATATCAGGAAAAACGAAATTTTGGAAAATCGTTTTATTTTTTTCCTGGGTTTCTTTTTCAACGAATTCCAAAATAAATAATACATTTGCATTATCACTTTTTCCGCTCTATCGAATGGTGTTCATAGTTTTGCAACTCGACGTTTCGTTTTTCCGTAACCATCATCAACTTTTTTTTCTTATGGACGCCATATGGAATTCCACAAATTTGAATGGCCCTTTTTATCCATTTTCAACGATGTATCATAAGTTACCCTTGTTGCCCGGAAAATCCGAAAAATTAACTAGAATATTTTTATAACGTAGTTGGCTTTGATTTCTCAAATCGGTGACGTGTAAATGACATTCTGTGTTTACTGTCAGTTGTGGTGTCGTTAAAAATGGAATTCACCAATGAAGAAAAACGAGATATGGTAAAACTTTATTACAAGAATGATAGGAACAGTGTGAAAACATCGGAAGTGTATCTTAATGTATCCCGAGAGACGACAACCTCATCGAACTTTATTCAAATTATTGGATAGAAACTTCGCTGAGTATGGTTCGTTTGAAAGCCTCTAGACAACAAAATGACAACCGAATGGTTTAAATAACAGAAAATTACTAAAAACTAGAACTAAAAAATTATAACAAATGTTCAAAATGCTGCCTGTCATTTTCTAAACAAATCGCCACTCTTCTCTGTATGTTATTAACTGCGCGATTTATTTCTCTCCTTCTTAATCTTCCAAACTCCCTAACGATGTTGAGTTGAAGTTCCTCGATATTTTGGTATTCGCCTTGCCCATAAATTCGGTTTTTCAACGTACCCCATAAAAATGTATCGAGGACATTGAGATCTGGAGACCTAGCTGGCCATCTTACCGGCCCATTATTCCCAATCCACCTGTCACCAAACCTTTCGGAAAGATAATCAGATATTGTCTTGTTGTTGTGAGGTGGAGCACCATCGTGTTGGAACCAAATACTGTTGTAGTTTGCTAATGGTAAATCGTCCAAATAGTCTTCAAAAGTTGACGTCAAAAACTGATAATACATTTCAGCGTTCAAATTTCCGTTGAAAAATGAGGTCCCAAAATTCTAATTTTATAAATGCCTGCCCAGACATTAAGACGGAATCGCAATTGGGGTCGTAATTCTCGAAACTGCCGGGGATTGTTTATGCTCCAAATGTGTTCATTGTTTCGATTAAATATTCCACAATTGTGAAAGTGCTCTCATCTGTCCAAATAACATTTTCTAGAAAAGCTGGAAAATCGGGTCGCCTTTGTAGCCAATCACAAAAATGTAATCGCCTTTCAGAATCACCAGGGTGCAGTTTATGCGATATGTGGATTTTGTAGCATTTGAAATCACTTTTCGTGATCTCTCTCCAAACAGACGTGTGCGAGAAACATCCAAATCAGTGTGTATCTGGCGTGTGGATTTACCTGGATTCGTATTTATCTACAAAATATGTATTAGTTTTTCATAAACGGTTTAATATTTTTTACAGTTGATCGCAAAGTAACTAATTCCTAAATTCGAACTAAGTCATAAAGTAGACGCATGCCCGGTATGTATTTGAAAATTGCCGCGTTCGTCAACATTTTTTCCGAATAGATAATCGATTAGGTACTTTGCGTCCTAAAACGAATGTTAACATTAATTATCCCTCATTTACGATGTTTTCTTTACTTTCCTCATCCATTCTGTCCCCATATTTTTGTCTGGGCTTTTCAAACGAACCATACTCAGCGAGGTTTCTATCCAATAATTTGAATAAAGTTCGATGAGGTTGTCGTCTCTCGGGATACGAGTTAAGATACACTTCCGATGTTTTCACACTGTTCCTATCATTCTTGTAATAAAGTTTTACCATATCTCGTTTTCCTTCATTGGTGAATTCCATTTTTAACGACACCACAACTGACAGTAAACACAGAATGTCATTTACACGTCACCGATTTGAGAAATCAAAGCCAACTACGTTATAAAAATATTCTAGTTAATTTTTCGGATTTTCCGGGCAACAAGGGTAACTTATGATACATCGTTGAAAATGTGATAAAAAGGCCATTCAAATTTGTGGAATTCCCATATGGCGTCCATAAGAAAAAAAGTTGATGATGGTTACGGAAAAACGAAACGTCGAGTTGCAAAACTATGAACACCATTCGATAGAGCGGAAAAGTGACAATGCAAATGTATTATTTATTTTGGAATTCGTTAAAAAGAAACCCAGGAAAAAAATAAAACGATTTTCCAAAATTTCGTTTTTTTGATATCCCGGATACTCGGAATTTTCAACTCGGAATTTTGGCACATAAATCCCTTTCTTAACGTATATTGTTGTCCCTATAGTTAATCCCAATTGAGTCCCAATTTGAAACATCTTCGGTATTATCTATATATATATATATATATATAATATATATATATATACACCAGTATATATATATATATATATATATATATATATATATATATATATATATATATATATATATATATATATATATATATATATATATATATATATATATATATATATACCGGGTGACAATGAAAATTGGAAACACGCTGCCGTTACATTAATTTTCAACATAAATATTTAATATTTTGGGATGTTAAATAAGGTTATAAGCACATGTTTTGACGCATTATTTGACTTGGGACCACTTCCGGTTTAGGCAGAAGTGGTACCAACTTATTATTTTTCAATAGAACCCTGTATATATTTTTGCACTATTCGATAGAGCTTGAAATTCCCTTTTCAGTGATATATCACAAGTTGCAATTTTCTTTCAAAATGGCGGCGTAGGAACTATTTTTTCAAAATCCAATATGGCGACAATATGGCGCAATCGATGAAACTTTTGTTAAACAAATAAATAAAATGTTTATTAAACCTTGTCCTAACAAGGGTTCTTAAGTAAATTGTTCAAATTTTTCTTTTTTGAATAAACTGTGAGCATTTTTGTTTTTCTTTCAACTTTATATGTGCAATTTCTGATTTTCTTCAAATAGAAAGTGCGATATTTTTTTATGCTATTAAGGAGAGCTGAAAATTCCCTTTTCAATGATATACCATAAGTTGTCATTTGTTTTTAAAATGGCGGCGTAGGAACCATTTTTAAAAATATCACTAAAAAGGTAATTTCAAGCCCTATCGAATACAGGGTTCTGTTAAAAATTAATACGTTGGTACAACTTCTGTCTAAACCGGAAGTGGTACCATGTCAAATAATGCATAAAAACATCTGCTTGATAACCTCTTTAAACATCCCCAAATATTAAATTTCTATGTTGAAAATTAATGTAAGGGCAGGGTGTTTCCAATTTTCATTGTCAGGGGTGTGACATTTTCATTTTAAAATGGCGGCGCTATCAAGGAATTTGTGAATAATCTAAAATCCGCCATATTGATTACAAGCCAAAAAAAAATTAAACTGTTAAGGTGGCGATGTGACCAAAATAAAAAAAATACAATTTCAGGCAAAGTATTAAAAAAAAGTTTTTATTTTCTATTTTATATTAACAGACTGTCAAAACTGCCTTTGATTATTACAAACTGAAATTATTAATATTATCCTCTTCTACCCTATTCTACTTATTTTGCCCGCCTATTCTAGTTTGGGTTAGCTATTATTACAAATTATTACAAAATTAAGAACTAAGAACTATTAAACTTTCATATTAAAGCTAATACAGTTCAATGCGCCTTCCATTATTTTCATAGCATTTATTGACCCTTCTTATGGTTTCTGTATGCCCATTGTTTAAAAAATCTTCAGATAAGGTGTTAATTGCTGCCGTTATTCGCTGTTCTAAATCTAACAGATTTATAGGAGGCGTGACATAAACCTTCTCCTTCAAGTAGCCCCAAATGAAAAAGTTTAAAATAGTTAAGTCGGGTAACTGTGCAGGCCACCTAATAGGACCATTTGTTCCTAGCCAACGATTCCCGAATCTATCCGTTAAATATCTTGTAACTTCTCTGCTGTTGTGGGCGGGCGCCCCATCTTGTTGAAAAACAACATCCCTATTGTCAGCCAGGGGCAAAACATCTAGAAAATCTTCTATTTGATTTTGCAAAAAGTTGAGATAATCTCCCCCATTTAAGGGTTCATAAAAAAATATAGGACCAACTATGCGGGTTCCCAGAACTCCGAGCCACACGTTCACTCCAAAACGTTCCTGAAAGGCCCCATCTCTTATCAAACGTGGATTTTCAGTTGCCCAGTAGCGTGTATTATTTTTATTAAATAACCCAAGATTTGTGAAACGCGATTCATCAGACCATAAAATATGATAATGAAAATTTCTGTCTTCTTGAAGTTGAGCACGAAACCAGTTACAGTAGGCCAATCTTCTGGGAAAATCATTTTCATATAAGTGATGGTGTACCTGATATTTATATAAGCGGAATCTATGTTTCTTCAAAATCTGCCTAGCTGATTCACGATTTACATTTGTTGCTTGTTCTAGTTGCCTAGTAGATACCGTTGGATCAAAGTGAACATATGCCAAAACATTTATCTCCGCTTCTTCACTTACTACGAAAGAGTTCTCTTCATCACCATTGACATCTTCATTTCTAAACTTTGCCTCTAACTTGAAAAAGTATGAATAACTTGGATGTCTTCTATTAGGATATCGCTGAGCGTACAACGCACAAGCATGTCTAGATTTTTTTCTGCATTCGCCGAATATTAATAGCATGTCAACTTGCTCGTTTCTTGTAAAACTCATAGTAAAAAATACTGTGGTTTACCTTTTTGTTATGGAATAGGAATAAGTGAAAATAAATTTAAGTGAAACGAAGATTGTCAAACGTCAAATAACTAAATAATAATGGCTACGCTATGAATTGACTTTCATTTGTTTTCCACAGCCTACTATACTTTTCAAATAAATGCCATTTAAAAACATCCTGAATTTTCATAGCCTTCTTACTTTCTTGCGACAATTGGGAGTTTCTATGAAATAGCTGTAATTTTAATTTGTTACTAAACCGATAGTAGCTTGCAGAACATCATGGAAAATTCGTTTTCATTGAAAGCCAATAATATAGGTATATTTTTTAATACTGAACCTGGAGTTGTATTTTTTTTTTATTTTGATCACATCGCTACCTTAACAGTTTCAAATATTTTTTGTCTTGTAAGCAATATGGCGGATTTTAGGTTATTCCCAAATTCCTTGATAGCGCCGCCATTTTAAAATGAAAATGTCACACCCGTGACAATGAAAATTGGAAACACCCTGCCCTTACATTAATTTTCAACATAGAAATTTAATATTTGGGGATGTTATGGAGGTTATTAAGCACATGTTTTGACGCATTATTTGACATGGTACTACTTCCGGTTTAGACAGAAGTTCTACCAACTTGTAAATTTTTAATAGAACCGTGTTTTCGATAGAGCTTGAAATTACCTTTTAGTGATATTTTTAAAAAATGGTTCCTACGCCGCCATTTTGAAAGAAAATTGCAACTTGTGATATATCACTGAAAGGGAATTTCAAGCTCTATCGAATAGTGCAAAAATATACAGGGTTCTATTAAAAATAATAGTTGGTACCACTCTGCCTAAACCGGAAGTGTACAAGTCAAATAATGCGTCAAAACATGTTTGATAACCTTATTTAACATCCCAAAATATTAAATATTTATGTTGAAAATTAATGTAACGGCAGCGTGTTTCCAATTTTCATTGTCACCCGGTATATATATAATGTGGGGATGTATTAAAAAAGACCCTAAATTATTACCTTAAAATGTAATTTTTTAGCCGAGTCCCTGCATAATAAAGCGATTCATGAGTCAACACTGTCAAGAAGCTCGTGATCACGGGGTATCTCTAGACGCGAGTAAATATAATTGACTTGACAACAAAAAATTAAAATGCAATCTAATGATAAATTTACTTTTTTTGTTTATTTAAACATGTCAAATCATCACATTTACATCAACGAAAAATGTACAGCTATCACTGGGTGTTTTTCCATTAGCGCACAAAACCGCATTATGTCGCACAATGCTCAACATTGTGTGTTTCAGCTACCGCACTGCCTCGCATAATCGGTCTTGGCTGTTTCAATTAAGGCTCGCTAATGCGGCATTAATGCGCACTTTTCTCTGTAGTTGAATATATACCATAGATAACCTAACTTTGAGGTCAGTGATATATACCTATATAACTTCTAGAGGCAGTCCTGCCGCTCGGCAGTGCCAACAAGCTCCAACGTGCTGTTTGCTTCTTTACCCTGCCTTAGGAAAAGCTGTGAGACAATTTATAGTTATAGTTTTTTTTTATTTAACGCTGAATGAAACTGCATATTAAAATACTTGTTGCCTTGACAAAAGTGGGTAATATTTTAGTGCCTTTTCAAAGTCTAGAGGCAAATTTTTAAAATGCCTAGCATTGCAATATTCGTTTTTAAAAGAAACAATAAATTTGCCATTTTGAAATTAACTTTTAAAAATGTATTTATTTTATAATATTAAGTAATGAACTGCATCAATTTTATTAAAAATAATACTTGTTAAGTTTGGCTGGACTGGTCAGATCTAAAAGAAAAAAGTAGCTGAATTGATCAATTAGATGTATTTTTAATTGTTTTTTTTGGTCATTTTAAAATTAAAATGGCCCAACTATATGATTTACTAAACAAAAATTTTGTTGACAGTTGTAGTTAAATAAGTGACATTGGCAAAATATTCGTTATTTAAAAAGTGTATTTTAAAGAAAAATTGTGATAAAATGGGTGAAATATGGAAAAATTTATTAACCTAGAACATGAGATTACCAATCATTATAAAATTATTTTCACTAGTAAGACTTGGAGAAACCTCTTACTTCATAAACGAAAAATCTAACCATTTTCAATCATTTTAGGCATTTTGTGTTATTGGCTCGATATTTTTAAACCTTAATAGTTTAACATGGTTTCACGATGTACTTAGTATAGGTCTTTGTGGATATGTTTTAATTTTAACAGTTTGCCTAATAGTCCTTACCCTGCACGATGAGTTAGACCAAACTTTAGATTACATGTTCATGTTAATTGGAGCAATATTAAATTTTACTGGTAAGAAATTAAACTAAATATAAGCACTAATATATTAAGTAAGTACGCCTACTCATCCAAAAAATAATTTTCTGGCGTATTGTGTACGCTATTTTTTGGTAAACACCTGGAAAGTGCCCACTTCTGAAGAATCACCTCTTTTCCGTACCAATCCGAAAAAACTTAGATTTAGACTAGTTTCCGCAGGTAAATTTAAAAAAAAATGCATAATTTATGCTTACCTTTATGACACTGTTTTTTTAAGGTACAAAAAAAGTAAAAATTTAAGAAAGAAAAAAATAAAATTTGTAAATGGAATTTAAAGGAGTTTTCTCTTCAGTTAAGTTTTTTTTTAATACTGTACGCACTGTCAGCGTTTATGGTTAACTATACAACTGTACTTACATATTAGTTAAAATAAAGGACCCCGTACATTTCTTATGGGAAGTTGCCCCCGGTAAAAATGGCTGAAATTGATATATGTTTTAGCTTTTGTCATCGTGAGAAAAAGTCTCAATGGGCACGAAGCTTCATTATGGGTATTTTGGCTACTACGGAGCTCCAAAGCCCCACAAATCGATCATTTCTTATGGGAAGTGGCCCTTGTGAAAATGACTGAAATCAATATATGTTGTAGCTTTGGTCATCTTGAGAAAAAGTCTCAATGGGCCCGAAGGTCGTTATGCGTATTTTGGCTCCTATGAAGCTTCAAAGCTTTACAGATTGATCATTTCTTATGGGAAGTAACCCCGGTGAAAATGGCTAAAATCGATGTATGTTGTAGCTTTTCTCTTCCAAATAAAAAGTCTCAATGGGCACGAAGCTCCATTATGTGTATTTTGGCACCTATGGAGCTCCAAAGCTCAACAGATCGATCATTATTTACAAATTCAAAAGGTCATATTTCAATAGTTTAATGCATAATATTATAAAAAAGTACACGTTCTTATTTTTTTAGGTCACTACATTCAAATATACTGTCAAAAAGTCAATATTGGCAATTGTCAGCTGTCAACTAACTGTCAAACAGCGATAAGCGATCGAAATTAGTAATGATGAGAATTTATAGTACTCCTATCCTAATGTCAACCTATAAATCTACATTTGCCACTTCCCTCAGCCCTTGTTTTGCTATTTTACGTCCCTAGTCATTCTTTTATTTATATTAAACCCACCAGATAAACCTACAAATGACCTTTAATAAACTGCGATGTTTTGGAGCTAAATCTTTTTGCCCGAGCAAAGATTGCGATGTCAGAAAGTTGCTCTCGGAAATGTCTTAATCTAACCTGTATATTTTTCTATTTTTGTGGTATGTCTTTATATTTATTTACATAGTTTGTTGCGAAAAAATCGGTGGTTACCTATCTGGACACAGAATATTGCGGTCTATTTTATGACACCTTTTTAGTACCATTTTAATGACCGATCTCGGCGCAAAACATCAGATAAGAAATGTCGTTATAAATATTCTTTATAAGTATCTTCATTAGTAAAAACCATTAGAAATCCATTTTAAGCTGTCAATAATTAAAGTAAAACTAACTAGAACTAACCAGAACCAACCCACTTTTTAACGTTCAATTTGAAATTAAGTGCAATAGTGTAAACACACCCCATATACCTAAAAAGCAACAAGAAATATTCATAATTTATGGCATTTAAAATAAGAGATTATAAAAATTACAAATTGAGTAAACTTGATGATTATGTTAACATCGTTTTTAGCCTAGAACGAATCGGCGCATGAGTACCGAAAACTATTCCACCTCAATTTGTTTATACGATTCTCTTTAAATTGCTCTACTGATGATATAAATGCATGTTGCCATGACGACACCTGGTGCCCTATTGTTTAAACCGAAATTGTTTAAACAATTGCTAGAAATTGTTAGTTTTTAACCGGACAAATGTTTTTTATATTCTTTATTGAAATACAAATAAAAAAGGTCCCTTACTTTTTACGATAATGTTGATATTTTTGGAGATATGAATTTTCAAAAATTTCAAATTTGGGTACTTTTGACCCATAAAAAAATATATATTAAAAAAAATAAAACATAAAATAGTTATTTTCCTAACAAGTGCGCAAAGTGATACTTTTCGGCACGCGACTGCCGTCAAGCAGTCAAGTGCGGAAAAAGTCACTTTTTACGCAAGCCGTTAAAGAACAAAATTTCCTACGAGCGTCAGATAATACCAATATTAAAGCAATGATTATTTTTAAATTATGTTTAATCTGAAAGAACTACTACAACTTATATTTATAAATAAGGAATTATTGGTTGATAACATTTACAACAAAAAACAGTTATTAGCATATTGTAAATTAATTGCAGAACCTGTAATTTCATTTAGCGGGTGGCTTATGGAAGCGCTTATTATACGGCTTGATGAAGGTTGACTTAGCTCGTAGGAGGAGGAGTTGTTCATGATCAATATTTTATTCGACATATCCTTTTTTTCTGATTTGTGGATTCATCAATGTAGCTCTCAGCTACAGCCGTTGATTTCCAGCCCCCAAGTCGCTTGACATTGGTAATTCCTTCTCAGAATCCGCTAACATAGTCGCAGAGGATCGACGAAAACTATGTCCAGTGTACTCTTCTGGATTTTTAATTTTAGCTATGCAGCAATTTCTGAAGGCATTTTTACCTTATTGAATTTATTCCCCACACATTGCTGTACTGCATGCTCCTTTTTCATACTGGACAAAAAAACGTCTGTGTGGGTATGTGGTTTTCGCAAATTTGCATATTTACGGTACAATTGCAGATAAAAATCCGTTATTTTCGTTTCATCGGACACTACAAAGATTCTAGAAGTGTTATTTTTACTGTCAGGAATTTTCACCACTATCAAATTTTCATTATCCTGTATGTCATCAATCATTATTTTTGTAAGTTCATCTCTCCTACAAGCACCGGCTAATCCAAAAATTGTAGCAACTTTTATTAGAAGGTAAATATTACCAGGTGCTTCTTTCATGAATCTTGAAACTTCTTTTTTGCTGAAAGTTTTTGATTTTTTTGGCCGGTATCCCACGTTTTTGTAGTGATGTTAGCTTGAAATATGAACTTAAATCAAGGTTCCTTTTCACTTTGAGGACACATTTTAACATAGAGTACTTACTCCATAAAATATTAGGTTTATATGTTTTTTGCAAATCCGCAAAATAGGCCAAGAATACTTCTTCTTTAATACTTTTTGTCCCCTTGCTGGAGCACCAGTTTTCGAAATGACTATATTGATTCTCATATTTTTCACGAGATTTTGCTGGTAATAAATTCAAACTTACGGTATTTGCTGCATCCAAGATAGAATCTGGTAGCTCCTCATCGGAACTACTCATTTTAAATAATTATTTTTGTCGGATTTTTATTTAATTAAAAAAAGATACTATGACGCTTTTTCATTAAAAATGCTAGTTTGTATTGAAATTCATTTGTGCAATTGCTTGTTCATATGGAAACGAAGAAAAAATCTGACATGTGTTAAAATCACCAAGATTACATATTCTTGCTTGACTTGTCATAATCATTTATTATTATTATACAGGGTAATTAAAAAAATGTTTTTTTGTGTGTTTTAGTTGAAATATTGAAAATTACGAAGTAACAAACAAAAAAGAGAATAAACTAAAACTTGCAATGGTTTCGTATATTGCATGAAATAGCCAAGGAAGTTTAAAGGTGTATGGAAGCCCAATACTGTAGAACAAAATTGTCCAGGCGTGCAGGGCAGCGGGAATCGGGGGATTGGCCCCGCGGAGTTTGCGCAATGAATAGTAGGTCAGAGCCGGACTTCCATAATTCTTTGTTACTATCTATAAAGTTGACATCATCAAATGTCAAATTCAAGCAATCACTGTTTTTTTTTATTTTTTGCACAAAATTCTTGGTTATTAAACGATACTACCATAGAATATTTAAAATTATTGTGTAATATTGGATTTTAAATCATCTGATATAATATGGAAAGAATAGATGGCGCCACTTTACAGCCTTCTATTTAAATGGTCGATATTTTTGGGAGTTTTGTATTTTTACCAAAAATCTTTGTAAATAAATAAAAACACGATTTTTAAAAATAAATTTCAAACATTGTATGATAGTTTCATGTATTTATCACCAATTTTGTGATAAAAGAAGGGCAAGATAGTGTAAATGAGTTTAATCTAATCCTAAGATTGTGGTTGTACATTAAAAAGTGAAAATTTGTATAACTGCTTTTTAGGCATATACTTTTCACTAATAATAAACATTCATAAGACAGAATAACAGTGGTTAAAAATGTTTAGTAACCTTTGGTACCTAGGTAGCCATTGTAACAGAAACCGTTAAATATTATGTGTCTACAGTATGTCGAGCTTAAAAAGTTGATAATGTAAGTTTAAGAAATCAAAATCTAATTTCTTTTTAAACAAATACAGAAAAAGCAAAAAGGAACTTTAACATAAAAGTGTACTTCTTTTTATTCAATTAGAGGGACCTGTATATATTAAAATTTGCTTGGTCTGCCCAGTAATTAATAATTTTGATCCTTTAAAAGTATGTACTAAATTATTAAATGAAATAAAAGTACCTAAATGTAAACCTTATTTCTTTTTAATAATCCACAGATATACACAAACATTGTGGAAATCATCTAAAAGATAGTTAAGATTACCTTACTTTTTTCACTGCTATTTCCTATAAAATTTTCATTTTTTATTATTCATAATATTATAAGTAACAAACAATAAACACAAAATTATAGTCACAATTTAATAAACACTAATCACTAAAATAAGAAAGTTTTTATCAATCCAAAAAACTTCTGCAACCACAAAATATAATCACACAAAGCAAAACAATCGAAACTAATACGGCTTTTATAAAAGTATAATGTGTTGCCTAACTACACACTGATTTATCAGTGTGTAAGTAGGCAACACATTAAATTATTTCGTGGAATTTCGTTAATGCGCAAAATCGGCGGGGCCAACTCTGACAGTTATTTTCATACTGGGCTGGACATTTTTTGATCGAATGGGCCATAGCATTGGGCTTCCATACACCTTTAAACTTCTTTGGAAATAGCCTACAATTACTAAAATACATATAAATCTTGCTTACCTGTAAGATTTTAGAGTAGTTTTTTTTTTCATTCTTTATACAATAGTTAATAATATCCTTAATTGAGATTAAAAAAAAATTCTTGTTTATACAGGTTTTTTGATTGTTTATTAAGCGCGCTCACAAGTATGCGTCCCTTACCTTTAAGTATGGCCGTCTCTCTGACTTGGAGCTTTATTTTACTTGTAAGAGCGCGTAATAAACAATCCGAAAACCTGTATAAACAATAAAAAAAATTTAAACCTCAAGTAATAGGACTTTTTTTTATTTTTTTAATAAATAATAGGAAAAATAATTGTCCGGTTAAAAAATAACAATTTCAAAGAATTGTATAAACAATTTGCGGTTTAAACACTGGGGCACCATTCCTCCTAGACATTTACATTATTACGCAAATCAATATATATATATCATATAGTAAGTATATCCTAATATAATATGCATATATATATATATATATATATATATATATATATATATATATATATATATATATATATATATATATATATATATATATATATATATATATATATATATATATATATATATATATATAATCAGTAGGGCAATTTAAAGAGGATCGTATAAAAAAATTGCGGTTAAAATAGCACGCCAATTTATTGAAATCATTGTTATCAGGAAGACAATAAAAGATTCCTCCAACTTGAGACTATTTACATTATTACGTTATAATCAGTAAAAAAATATCATTAGTAAGTTTCTAACACTCCTAAAATTAAGTTTTTTTTATATATTTTGGCCATTTTGGCTTCATATAATTTAGTAATAAATTCAATTATTTTTAAATTAATTTAATTTGCGCTTTTTGTATATTAAGGGTTTAATATTATTTATAGTCAATGACCACCGGAAAATCCGCTCCATATTATTTATCGATATGTCTTGGTGAAATCGTTCCCCATTTATTTAGATTAGGAAAAAAGTCCAAAAAGATAAATTGAAGTTTTAGGGACTGTTGCATTTTACCTGATAGGCCGTGAAGTCCTGTGCCCCTAAAGTCCAAAATTTCTGTCAGTGACTCATTTAATACTTGCCTAATTTGCCAACCCAACCGACGAAGCGGCTTTTAATAAAAACTTTATGTAAGTGGACTAAATAATTTTTCTTTCTGATGACGGTTCTTTAAGCCTATGAGGCCAAACCTATTTTATAATGTTTGTCTCTTGCACGGCTCAAATAACAGTGAACCGGCCTGTCAAAAGTTTCATCGCCACGTTGTCATAATTCGCAAGATTGTCAAATCACCAGCCAGCGACTGCACTTAAAATAGCACAGCTTTTAGCCAATATGTATTAGAATCGGGCATTGTTTCATTCGACCATTAGGAAGACAATAAAATCACCGTCCGCTGCAAAAAATGTGAGAACACAGATGGACACCTCCTTAGTTTACAACTTGAAGAGAACAAGGTCATTCAATTCACCTTGAAATAAAGCGTATTAAATGCAGGTGTATCGGGCAAATTCGTGCTGTTCGATGATTTTATTTAGTTTGGGGAATAATTTGTCATTACTGGTGCATTGCACAGATTTGTAAGTTTAGAAATTCCTTTGATATTCGTCATAAAAATAACAGGGTATTTTCTAAACATTAACTGCAAATATAGATTTATGCTACCTTTTAGCCATAATTTCTCGAATACGAACTGCAACAGCTATTGTTTTTGATTGCCAATTTTATAATAGTTTATCTTTTTTACTAGTGTATATAGTTGTATATAAAGATTTAGTGTTGTTAAGTGCTTTTAATTCTGTAACAGAATAAATGATTAACCAAAGGGATCCTTTAACTAGTTATCCGCCTACCAATTTAACGCTCTAAAAGAACGAATAATGAGGGGTTTAAAAATGTTTTACCAATGGATTCGGGAACGAAATCCAGAACTAACCACTTTTGGATGCTAGATATGTAATTGTAATACTTTAACAAAATTTAGTTAATTCGCGTACGTTATTCCAGAGTTTTAGAACGAATAAAAAAATCAATATTAGTAATTATGCGGATACTGCAACTTTAAAATGCGATTTTTTTAAAAGGCTCCAATATTTTTTGCAATACTGGAAAATGCGATTTTTCGCTTTTTTTTACGCGATTGTTATTAAACATGAATCAGAAGCTGGCTGCCTCTTATAGTATTTAAAAAAATTAATAATTGAATTGTTTAATTCCATTTTACGAGCATATTCCTTTAAATTCTGTCATTTGCACGAAAACATATTTAAAAAACTCATACTATGTTAATATTAAAAAAAAAAACACTTAAAAAGTAAAAGGAAAAAACCTTAATTTCCAATAAAAGTAGGTAAAAAGTTTACGTCCGAATTCAACTAGAAATTCTAAAAATGTTGACCTGTTTCAAGGTTGTAATAGTTTTCTTTATGACAGTTTTATAAGGTATGCGAACCTTGCTTCAAAACTCGACCCGCAATATTTGATTAAAAATATTCTCGATAAGGAAATCCTAAATATGGAACACGAAAGACCCGAAAATAGTTATTGGATTCTACAAGCTGATGATCTCAGAGCTTTCGTGTTCCTTATATAGTGGATATTTTTGATGAAGCAATGCGTGAATATCGTATTTAATATTGAGATTGCAAAGATCGGTGTTGAATTGGCAAGTCGGTGTAACTTGGATTGTCTACTGTTCTGCTTTTTACATCTTTTTTAATTTATGTTAAGACTAAAATTTTATTATTTTTTCATGTAGCAAAATAAAATCAGAGAAGGTAAAATTAAAGTAAAAAATGTATTTTTTTTGGAAAACGTTAAAAAAATCGCTAAAAAAACTCGCTCAAATTTGTGTTCTATGACCTCAAAATAGGAGGTGTGCAAAATTAAGCAAAAAAATTACATTTTTTATTAATCCGTAATAATACCAAAATAATATAGGCTTGTTACTAATTTAAAGGGTTGATGAAAATGTGAAAAAATTACTTTTGCTTGTAAGAAATATTTTTGTTTTGACGAAATTTTATCATATCATTGGACTTGAAGTATAGGTTATAATAGCCCCGTATACCTGCTTGTTGTGCCCATATAGGTATCGCCCGAGAAATCGTGGAATTTATGACCATTAAGCGTCCAAATGGTGTGAAATCAAATGTTAGTTTAACATAATTTGAATTGAACAAATTGCAAACTGGTAAATAAAAATAAGTTTAAAACCTTTCACTTTTAAAGCTAAAACAAAGTATCTACTACTTTTATAGTTCTTCTCAAAATACGAAAAAAAGTTAATTTAAACATGCCTCAAAAATTCCCCCTCAGATAGCTAGAGCCCTCCGAATTTTGGTCCACAAAATCACGTTTTAAGTAATATCTTTGGAAATGTTTAGGACAGGACTAAATTTGTTAAAGTTATTTATGCATTAATCTGGCTCATAGCTAATTTTCCAAATTACATACATTTTTTTCATGGGCGTTACATACAGAGTTTGGGCCTGGTATATTGGGCTCCAAATTATTTGTTTATTATATTTTAGTACTTTTAGCACCAAACAAACACCGTGTCATTTCAACACAAAACATGTATTTTTAGTAGAGTTTTGTATTTTGACCCATTTTTGAGGTAAATCATTTTAAAAATTATCGTATTATCAATCAATATCAATCAACGAAAATTCGTATTAAAAATTATACGTAGTTGGCCATGCATTTATTCATGTGATTTTTCAAATTATATTTTATTTTTCGATGGTGTGCTAAGTAAATTGTCTTTTTTTGGGGCGGGCTTTCCACATAGTAAGTACTTTATAGGACTAACTTTTGCACAACTGTATTTATTTTATTTGATCTATTTGATTGACAATTTTTTTTTTTTGTTATTTAACAATATTATTAGACATGGTCTATGACATTTCTATCAGGTTTAATTTGCAATAAAAGCCAATATTATTTACTTTTAAACCTATTAAAAATTCTAAACTCTTTAAAAAAACGTACAAATAAACCTTTGTTTTCCCCTATACATATTCTAGCTCTATGGCTTATACTTTGCAATGCACGAAAAATTTTATTTCCTTTGCCGCTAGTGTGATTTTGTTGAAGATCTTCGCGGGTATGTATCTCATTTGTGCAAAATGTAAATCATTTTGCACAAATGGCCTAAAAATAAAAATGGAGTCCAATTGGATATCAGTGGACTTCCAAGTTATTTTTTTTTAATTTTATACTTCTTAAATTTTATTTCACAGCAACTAGCAGCAATAACAAAACACTCGTCGGCGTCGTGTCAAAACAAATACCAGTCAATCCATGGCCAATTATGTATAATCTTTAATAAGGATTCTTGTTGATTTATTTGTGATGGATAATATGATAATTTTTAAAATGATTTTACTCGAAAATTGGTGAAAATACAAAGATCGACTAAGAACACCTTTCTTGTATAGTGCTAAAAGTACTAAAATTCCACAAACAAAAAAAAAGGCATAATATACCCGGCCCATAACATGTATGCAAAAAAATTTGTTATGTGGAAAATTACCTACGTGCAAGATTATTACATAATGTAGAATTATAAAATTCTTTTTTAAAGATGGTATTAGTGATTAGCTGTTAAATTGTAGGTATTAAAAAGCTTCTATTTTTCTCTGTAAACTGAGCTAATCTACAAGAACACAATATCTATAGGTAAAAAACAGATTAAATCGAAATTATATTTGAACAGCAATTTATATATTTGTATGTATTTAATACCTATTGCTTTTATTTGTTAAAATTTGCATATTTTACTTAAACGCCTTCTTTATTGAGAATTTCTTATTCCTGTATCTAGAATTATATAATTTTTAGAAGTGCGTAGCAGTAGTCACAAACTGTTAACAGTGATTTTAGGGGTCGTCCATTAATTACGTGAGGCTCGAAAGGGAGGGGGGGGGTTCGACAAAAATCACGAAATATCACAAAAAGGGAAGGGAAGGGGTGTAGTGAGATATCACGTGTATTTATTTTGTCGTTGAACGCGCGATATCCGAGGCGATATCTAAACAACCGAAAAGCGACCCGACGTGTAAGCGTGAACCGCCGTTGCCAGGCAACGATCCCCCATTTTTATCACGGTCTCTAATTTTCCAGAATTAAATTAAATTATACTGAGCTATAATTTAAGATAATATTCTAAAATTTTTAGATACTTTGTACCGAAAAAATACACATGATTTCGGGTAGGGGGAAGTGGTTAGTCTTAAACCTCACCATGTATCACCGGGGCGAGGAGGGGCTAAAAAAATGGTAAAAAACATCACGTGATTATTGTACGAGCCCTCAAGGCGATTTTGTTTGTATGTTAGTGGGGTAAAAGTCATTTTTTTAAATACCCCTCAAGTAAAAGTCACATTGGTTTAAGTAAAATAATGCCCAATTACTTTAAGACGATATAAGTATGCGATATACCGATGACTTGTAACATAAATAAAACTAAATAAACAATGAGAAATACGGTAAAAATGTATACCTGAAATGCACAGCACATACCATGCTACGTAATCTAGCGATCACCGAACCTTTCGATTTCAACTTCACAAGCAAAGCCAACCAAACAAATTAAAATACCTTCAATTTCTTTTTTTAAATCTATATTTGAACTTGCAGGATAAGAGCTGAATTACCCTGTATATTGGGTATAGCAACAATTTATTTATTTCAATATTTTCTTTAACAGTTTTACTCGTTTCTAAATTTGGTATATATAATGAATAAAACTTTGTAAGAAATGTACATAATAATATTTTAAAAACTAAAATGTGTTTGCACAAGTTAAGAAATTTTAAATTACCATAATTTGCAAAACTTATCTAATAATTGTGTAAAATATTTTAAAGTACCGAAGTACCCGAGTCAATAATAATTGATTCCCGAATGGCCTTTTGGCGTGCGAGAGAGAACAAAAATAAGGGAACAACTTCTCGCTCCGCGTGCTGATATTGGTCAGCGGGAACTTTTCTATACTGGCGGGGCAGCCAACCAATATCAGCAAGCGGAGAGAGAGAAAGGTTGTACCCTTATGTTCTAACCCTCTCGCACGCTTCTTTGCACGACCAAGCGACCTCTTGTAGGTATATTCTCGAAGGGTCTAACAAATTTAAAAGTGACTGTATTTAGAGAGTACAGGCTTGCATTTTCTAATAAAGTGCACTAACATGTGTTTTCTTAAGAGTCTATAAATCGTAGTACTCTCCTACTGATCGTTGGTTTTTATGATTTTTATTCATGTAAGCTCTTAGTATCTGTTTTTTTTTTAAATATATTTTTCATGCTTAAAATAACTATTTTTTTAGGTGGGATTATAGCAATTATTTATTATTGCGATATATATGAAAGATATACATCTTTAATGCCGGCACAATACTTGCTTGGCGTCGGAGTATTTGCTATTTTAGCTGGAACTTGCATGACAGCTGATTTACTTAAAAATATATTCAAAGTAATTCCAACTTATTAATTCCATTGCTTTTCCTGCCTTGTTCCAGATGTGATTTAACCTATGCTTATATTGTCAATTTTTAAGTAATGTGTCTAAAATGTTATAAAACGCTATTAAAAAAAATAAAAGTTTAAAGAATTTTATTGTTTAATTTTACCTTGCAAAAAACTAAGAACAAATGATAGTTACATAAATTCAAGAAGTTTTTAATTCTTTTTAGAGATAGGTTTCACATGTGCGGTCTTTCAACAAAAAAAAAGGCCGACAGACAGAGGAGAGATGAGGTAGGTGCAAGTTCAGGAACACATTTTATCCAACCCAGAAAATGTCCAGATATTTAAAGAAGAAAGCATGTACTTGATTTTATGTATTATTTATAATATTTAATAAGAACATAAACAAATTTTAGTTTAACTTAATATAATATTACATTTTTTAAATCTTATTCTAAAAAATATTTAATAAGAGATTATTGAATAATAAATTTAGTAGTATAATATTAAGCTCAATGTTATAGTCATTACTCACTAATCCGCCAAAACAGTCTGATAGAGATAGTTTTTGGGAATCGAAAATTTTGTAAAATATCTTATAGTCTTTTGGTATATCAAACACTTAATAATATAACTCAACATATATTCTTATTAAACTTTAATTAAATTTTATATATTTGAAAGGCATCATTTTAATATCCACTAGTATGTCTTTTTACGGTTCCATGCCTTCAAGCATATATCTACTAAAGGCAGCCCTGCTGCTCGGTAGGGCGAACATCTTACGAGGGAGAGAAAAAACTGAGTTTTACATAAAAACAATACCTATTTTTGAAGCATTGCGATTCCACTCATTCCTATAGTTCTCCCTTCAACCAAAAATTTCACATCCCATGAAATGATTTCGGTTTGTTTTGGTACTTACTTGGTAATGAAGTTTAACCCATTATTTATCTACAGAAAGGCCTATTTTCTCTGTATTTTATGGTTTATTTAATGGATCCACAGGTCAGTTGCATCAAAATTACAAAAACATTTTTGAAATTCAAATATCTAAAAAACTTTTAGGTTTTTGTTGGATTTAGAATAAGAAAAAACGTTCGAAATGGTTTGTAGATTTAATTTTTTCAGTCATTTTTATTTATATGACCGAATATCATATATGAACAGGATTTTTAGCCGGCTGAAACTAGATTTTTTTCGACCAATACTCAAAGAAACCGAATCGGTCTCTAAAAGTTATTTAATGTATGTTTTAGAAAATACTTTAACATAATACATAAATAAAATAAAACCTTAGAGTGAATAAAACCATATTTCTTTGAGAAAAGACATTCCTATAAAAATTTCAGCATTTTTTTCTGTAGACAGTTACTTTAATTTAGATTGCAACTTTATTTGTATAACTATAACTCCGAAAGGTAAAATTGTACAGGGTGGCCAACTAAGAATGCGAGGTACTGTATCTGGGGATCTATCCATCATAGAAGCTTGTGGCAAAAAAAGTTATTACTAAAACGGCTAAGAAAAAAACCTGGAAAATACTTTCAAGTTTTTAAAATGGTCGCTAGGGGGCTTAACTGCAATCTTAAATCTAAAAAAGTGATGTTTTTGTGAATTCCGGTATATTAACCCAACAAAAAATACCAATCTTTAAAGTCGAGGATAATCTGAACGTTTTTTGTTTGACAATTTTTACTGTATCTCTAAGAAAAAACTGGTGGGGGTATTTAAAAGTTTCCGTAAAAAACACCGTATCTCTTTAAACAGGCTAAGCCGATTTTAACAAATTTAGACTAGTTAAAAAGAGCTATCCTTGTGCTATAGATGTTATTATATTTGAACTTCTGTTGTTTCACATGTCGCCGCTAGAGGGCTTTTTTCGACATTCCAACAGAAATGTTTAATTTTCTCAAAAAAATTAAATGCATTGGTATAATTTTTTTTCTTTACGAAAAAGTAGCTAAATGAAACCTAAAATTTTGGCCAAAATTTTCTACGTCAATATCTCAAAAACTATAAAAGCTACAAGAAATTTTATTTAAAATAATGTATTTTTACAAAACCTTTAATTTAGGTTATATAATCTTTTCGTCTAAATGCAATACTTTACGAGTTACAATCAAAAAATCGAATTTTAAGGATTTTTTTAAAGTATAACCCTGGAATTCGAGTTTTTGATTAGAACTCGTAAAGTACTGCATTTGGATGAAAAAATTATATAATCTAAATTAAAAATTTCGTAAAAATACATAATTTACGTAATATAAAATTTCTTGTAGCTTTTATACTTTCTGAGATATTGACATATAAAATTTTCTTTGGCCTAAATTTTAGGTTAGGAATAAAAGATCGAGATGCGATTTTCGCGAGCTTGTTTGGGCAACATTTGGCTACTTTTTTATAAAGAAAAAATTATACCAATGCATTTAATTTTTTTGAAAAATTAACCATTTCTGTCGGATTGTTGAAAAAAGCCCTCTAGCAGCGACATATGAAACTAACAAAACTTCAAATATTATAACATTTATAGCCCAAGAATAGCCCTTTTCAAATAGGTCAAGTTTGTTAAAATCAGCTCAGCTATTTCGAAAATACAGGGTGTTTTTTACGGAAACCTTTGAATACCACCATCACTTTTTTAGATTCAAGATTGCAGTTACGCCCCCTAGCGACCATTTTGGAAACTTGAAAATATCTTTCAGGTTTTTCTCTTGACCGTATTTGTAATAACTTTTTTCACTCCAAGCCTCTAGGATGGATAGGTTCCCAGATACAGTATTTTGCATTCTTGGTTGGACACCCGGTACTTATCGGGATTTTTGCATATGGGGGTTTTCTGGGACGCTGATCAAGAATAATCAGTTTTTTCTGGCAACATCTGGTTTCTAAACTTAAGTTAATATAAGTTGAATTGATCAAAATTCTTTGAATAAAGAGCTAATAATTTATTGTTATAGAACTACCTGCTAATTAATAGCAAATAGGATATAAATTTGATATATGCTTACCACGATGAAGTCTATCCATGATAAAAAAATATCAAAAAACTGGATTAAAGTTTAAAATACAAATAAATCATTTAAAAATTTTACTACAATTATAAATATATAAAATATGATCTTAAAACCCTGTTAATGAACTAACTGAACATTCACTCCAGAAAATTTTTTCAACCATCAGGTACTAATATATATTTTTTTTGGGGTATTTACAAATAATAAATAAGATCTTCAATTCTATTAAGTTCACCACAGGGATGGCTATATATGGTCAATTTTTTGCAAGGATCACCTAATATCCTAGGCTATAAATATATGTGCCATCAGACTGTTTCTCATAACGACTACATTAGAATTGTACAAATGTGCACATACCGACTTTGCATGGTTTTGTGTCAGTACAAAAATGAACTTGGAATGATCAAAAACTTTCTGCTTTTCATCAAGATCAAAATGACCGTTCAAAAACTGTTAACAAACTATCACAAGTTTGGTTGAAATAGTAAAGAGATAGTGTAATACACCATCACCTGGTTGGCAAGGGTTTATTTGACTGGGCTTGCACGAGACTGTACTGTAATAGTATTTTGCATGGTTAGAACACACCTATAGTATATTCAATCTTTTACCAAATTTTTTAATTGTATAAAAACTAGCTTTTAACTATTTACTTATTTTATTAAAGCATTTTTGTACTATTTTCAAATATTAGAATAAGTAATATATACTTTTATTTGCTTTTGATCAAAACTTTCTGCTTTTCATCAACACTTATTATGATCACATGATATAAAAAAAAACTGTAATAGATGGAGTTACATGTCAAATTTTTTAATTGTATAAAAGAAAAATCTATCTAGACCAATCAATAAACAAACCAATTTTATACACCTTAATTAGTGATAAATATAAAGAAATTAATATTATGTTTAAAATACCAAAGCACTACCTACTTAATTTTCTAACCAATGTTATAAGGTATGAATTATTTTATCTTTTCAGATCTTTATCTTATCACATTTGTCAATTTAGATACTCACAGTCTTTTATTTTGTTCTATTTAAATGTCACTAGCCAAAATGCTAAAAGCATTATATTAGGATAATAATATGATTTTATTTTCAGTACTTAAGTTAGTGGACATAGTAACAGAATAAATAGAATATATAAAATTAAAACAGTAAGTAAAGGTGGAATACTTACTTGCACGTTTTCTTTTATTTCATCAGATATATTTGTGTTTTTTTTAATTTCTCCGGCAAAGAGCTTTATTTGGTTGTCAGCTGAAAGAATCAGGCTATAAAGAGCTAATCAAAGCATTATTTGTGTTTCTTACCTGTTTGTATGTTGTTTAACAAAAAGGTAAGTAGGATAAAAGTTGCTTGTCTTATGTTTATGTGGATACATTGCATCTTGAGGCAAAATTAATTTGTTTTTAAGTTTCCTAATTTTTTTAAACTTGCACATAAATTGAAATAAGTAATCATTAAATTTGTTTGTAATTTTATAATATTTTTACAATGTTGCCACCCACGGCTGTCAAGTACTGGTATGTTTTAAAAGTTGCCTATATCAAAAGGGATAAGAGTTTATTAACACATAGGCGTAACTCAACTGTGGTATGATTTATATTCCACCTGATAAATTCTATAAAGTTTATTGTTGACTTATTACGTTTAATAAAAACTGTCTCTTTAATTTTAAGAAATAACTGGCTAATTGATTTACAAAAATAATTTACTCAAAATCGGTGTCATTTTATAAAATGGCTCGTCGTGTGTTAGTACCATAAAAAGTTGTATTTATTTATTTTTCTTTGTGGGATAATTATAGACTATTAATAATTAAGATAAATATTAAAAAAGGTAATTGTCTCGAAAGTTGCCTCCTCTCCGATTTTGACCAAATTTGGTATACGGGGGTTTTTTGGGGCTCTGATTACGAATCTGAAAAAATATTTTTTCGGCAACGTTTCGTTTTCGAGATATTCATCATCAAAGTTGAAAACCAAACTAACCTTATTTACACTATTCCTCCTTCTTTTTGCACAGAATTCATGATTTTTACACTAAATTGGCACATAATAATTTAAAAACACTTTTTAAAAACTTCTTTTTATATCTTTTTTACACCTTTTTTCCATTTAATTGCAAACCTCCACTTTCACACGTCGGATCGTGGCGGCAACCATGTATACACGAGGGAATCATGGCCGCCCTGCTTGAAAGTGAAGCTTCGCAATTTAATGAAAAAAAGGTGTAAAATAAATAAAAATATAAGGTTTTAAAGGGTGCTTATAAAATATTGTGTGCCACTTTATATATAAATCAAGAATTGTGTACAAAAAGAAGGGGGAATATAGTGAAAATAAGGTTAGTTTGATTTTCAACTTTGATGATGAATATCTCGAAAACGAAACGTTGCCGAAAAAATATTTTTTCAGATTTGTAATCAGCGCCCCAAAAAACCCCCGTTTACCAAATTTGGTCAAAATCGGAGAGGAGGCAACTTTCGAGACAATTACCTTCAAAAATATTCAAATATATATATATATATATATATATATATATATATATATATATATATATATATATATATATATATATATATATATATATATTTATTTATTTTAATAATATGTCATATTTAGTATATCCAAACAGACAAAAATTAGGTAATTGTCTCGAAAGTTGCCTCATCGCCGATTTTGACCAAATTTGGTAAACGCGGCTTTTTTTGGGGGGCTGATGACGAATCTGAAAAAATAGTTTTTCGGCGACGTTTCATTTTCGAGATATTCATCATCAAAGTTGAAAATCAAACTAACTTAATTTACACTATTCCTTCTTCTTTTTGCACAGAATTCTTCATTTTAACACCAAATTGGCACACAATATTTGACAAACACCTTTTAAAAACTTGTTTTTATATTTATTTTATACTTTTTTTCCAATCAATTGTCAAGATGACTTTCAGACACAGCAGCCATGTTTGCTGCAAAAAGCCCTAGTATATACATGGTTGCTGCGTTTGAAAGTAAAGCCTCGCAATTAAATGGGAAAAAGTGTGAAATAAATATAAAACCAAGTTTTTAAAAGGCGATTATAAAATATCGTGTTTCAATTTAGTGTAAAGATCAGGCAAGCTGAGCAAAAAGAAGGAGAAATAGTGTAAATGATGGATGTCTAGAAAACGAAACGTTTCCGACTAAAAATTCTTTCAGATTCGTGATCAGCGCCCCAAAAAACCCGAGACAATTACTAAACCACAGATTATCCTTATTATACCTACTAAACTTATTTAAGCTAAAACTGAAATAGTTTTGGTGGCTTACAAAAAGAAAATTAAATGTTATAAAAAACGCTACTTATTACGTTTGATTAAATTTCTCTATTTTAATATTATAAAGTAAATATACAATTTTGTAAATTTAGGTATTTTTATATTCTTTTGTATTTTTAGGGCAATTGAAAGAAAAGCACATTAAGGTTAAAAAATGTCGGAAACTAAAAATGTTTTGGTCACAGGATTTGGGCCATTTGGAGAACATGAAGTAAATGCAAGCTGGGAGGCTGTTTCAGGTTTGTCAGATCAAATAAATGGGTATAAAATTATAAAAAAGCAAATACCAGTAGCCTATAAACATGTTGAAACAAATATACCCATGATGTGGCAGCAATATAATCCAACTGTAAGTAAAATAATAAATTTGCTCTTCCTAGCTTAGATTTTTTCCTTACAGTTCAGATCAGATATATGTAAAAAGTTAGACTTCTTAATCAAAGATTAAATTTATATAGAAGTGTTTGTAAATAAAACAAAACTATGTCAGTTCATCATGTCAGTTAAACATGAGTCAAATGATCTGATTGTGTCAATAAAAGCGACTCCTGTAATATTCATTACTTTTAGCTTGTTGTTCATGTAGGGGTGTCTTCACTGACAGACAAAATACAAATCGAGACTTGCGCTCATAGGAGCGGATACAGCAGGGAAGATATCGAGAATCAATGCCCTGCAGATGGAACCGCAAGTTGTGGCACAGGTGATGGAAATGAATGTATTAAAACTAATTTGTGTACCGAGACAATATGTAACAAGTTAAATGAATTTCCTGCATTAAAGGCAGCTGTTTCTGATAACCCAGGAAGGTATACCTTTCTTTAGTCCTAAAAGCCATTTTTATACATTAATAAACTTTAGGTCTGTTTGTTATTCAGAAATAGTGTACACTATTTTACATCTTTTTTTATGTAAGCGCTTTTATTAAAGGTGTATGTTAGGACTACGTAGGTCAAAAAGGTGTAAAAACATGTAAAATATAACTGGATAACAAACAGACTTTTACAGGATGATTCAGAAGTTATCTCAAAATTCTCAGGAATACTCACTACCTGAAAACACCTAAAAAAGAGGAGCTTGTCAAAATCTTAGTAAAAACATACTTTTTTCACCACTGACATTGAAGAACTGTAATTTGTCAAATGGCTAAGAAGTAATTTTTTTTCCTGTACGTTAGTAGATATATAATATATATTTTCAATAAAAAATGGCCAAAGTAAAGTCAGAGGTTCTTTTTAATAGAGTGTATCACCAACCCTGTTGCTAATGACAACTTAACATCTGTTTGATAAACCTCTTATTAAATTGTCAATATCGTTCTGCTTAATTTATAGATATTGTCATAGAAAGTAGAATAGGCGAGAAACAGGTTGTGTGCATCAGCAACACTTCAAAAATAATTACTGTTGAAAAACCCAAAATCATTTTGCTATTGCCTCCAAATAATGCATACGTCCAGTGGTCATTTTTGACTGAATAACAAACTAAAAACCAAATAACAAGAACGCGCCAAATAGTGTAAAAACATGCTGTTTTGAATGGCCCAATGTCGTATACTTGCTGTCGCCAACATTTAGACGATGAAATAAATGAGATCTTTAACGACAGTGCCGTGGAATCGCCAGTGTCACGATGTCACATATCACAAAGTTTTGACATGTGGTACTAGCATCACGATATCATAACATCAAGACGTTAAGCAGCTCAGACAATGACTGTTGGGACATTCACGTCGTGAAAGTTTAGTGCCACAACCAAGTGTCAACGTGTGAACGAGTCTACATTGCCACAGATTTGCAAAATTTCTTACCTTTCCCAACAATGGGGCAGCCAGTATTAATGAAAAAAAAAAAAAAAAAATAGCATATAAAAAAGCAACCTATAGTAATTCTATGTAGTTGATATTTCTAAAATTGAAATTGATCTTTCTGTGAAATTCATATTGTTACTTTTTAATAAATAATTATTTTTTAAATTTTAGATATTTATGCGAGTTTATTTATTATACATCCCTAAACATTAACAACAATGGTACGTTGTTCGTGCATGTGCCACCTTTGGATAAACCATTCACAAAAAAAGAGTTAACCTACGCACTTGAAGAAATTATAAAATGTGCTCTTAAGCTGATTACCAAGGATAAAGAAAAATATACTTGTTTCCCCACTATTTACAAAAATGGTAGAACCGCAGCTGCACCCTTTTAAACGCTTTCTCGAAGGTAGACCAGTGATGTATATATAATAATTAAATATATATCTCATAGTATTCTTAGGTTTATATTATGAAGACTAAAAGAGGATTAAAGTTAAATCGGTAGGAAATGTAAAATAAATAGACAATGAAAAAACGAATATGTGCTCTTTTTTTAATTTACTTTTAAAAGTTATTTCAAAAGTTATTACAAGTGATAAATAAGTATTTCATTGAATAGTAGAAGATAACCAATATCAAAAAAGCTAATGTCTATGAAAAAAAATTAAAATTAATAAATATTTAACTATGCATTTATGTGAATTTAACTAAAAAATCTTTTTTAGAGCCTGTGTTATTTAACAACCCTAACAATTATGTAATTAGTTTAATACTTAATAAACTCTTCTAAGTATTAACAGTGTTTTAATATTTTAATATACACCAGGAAAATGGTGAGTTTAGATAATACCTATAAGAACAAAATAATAAAAGTATTTTATTAAGTCATAACTCTAAAGAGTCTAAAGCCTACTGAAAAAAACAACAACATGTCAGAACGAACATATTTTATTATAATTATTTTATTTGGGCGAATTTGTATTAGTCTATTCCTATGGAGAACATCTGCGATTTATATTTTACAGTAATATTGTTGCAATTTAATAAATGCCTAAAAATAATAAGTATTTAACTCGAAATGGTATTAAATAAGTAATAAATATAACAAATATTTACATCAGTTTCAATAAAGTTGCCAGACGCCATGCTTTAGGCGTGATTATCAGGCTTTTTAACTTGAGTCACACGCATTTAAATATAATGGGGATTCATAAAAAGTTTTTTTTTATTAGTTTGTTGCTACGCTTTTTATCTGGCAACCCTATAAGCTTCACATATTATATCAATTATAATACTTCTAATTTTACTTAGGGTAATTTATTTTTTTTTCGATATCGTTTCGTTTTCCACATATCGATCCTCAAACTTAAAAATCAAATTAACCCCATTTTTCCTGTTCTTCCTTCTTTTTGCACACAATTTTTTATTTTTACACTAAATTGGCATACAATATTTTATAAACACCTATTAAAAACTTGTTTTTATTTTTATTTCCGTTTAATTGGAAATCTTTATTTTCAAACGCCACAACCATGTATACACTAGGGATTTTTTCAACAAACACTGCCGCTTCGGTTGAAGCTGAATCTTCACAATTTAATGAAAAAAAGGTGTAAAATGAATATAAAAACCAGTTTTTGAAAGGTGTATATATATTGTGTGCCAATTTGGTGTTAAAATCGAGAATTGTGGGCAAAAAAGGGGGAATAGTAGAAATGGGCTTAGTTACTTAGTTTGCCAAGGTTGATGATGTATATCTCGAAAACGGAACGTCTCGGACAAAAAATTCTTTTAGATTCGTGGTCAGCGCCCTAAAAAACTCCCGTTTACAAAAATTGGTCAAAATCGGCGTTGCCGCAACTTTCAATAAGAGCTGGGCCAATTAGTATGTACTGTATAAATTGCTAAAACGCAGGGGTCTGTTCTAGATAGCTATGGCAATGTCTAAACAATCTTTGTTTTAAGAAATTTGCTTAAAATTTAGCCGCTAACGTGTTTTTTGCAATTGTAACAAGTTCTTTTTAAATCGATGTTTATCTGTGACTGCTATTAATTTTCCTTTTATTTTCATATTAAAAATGTACTCGTATCTCTTTAGGAACGACGAAAGCTTGAGTTTGCTTATTTTTTTTTTAATTGCTTTTATTTTTTAAATTAGGCTGCTAGATTCAAAAGTTGCGGTTGTAAAACATTTTTTTTCTACGGCACTGACGGGAATCAGTATTTTAATATAGTCTATTCACTAAATGGAGGATTTTTAGTGGGAGCAATAAGGGCCCTTTTATACAATCAGAGTTTTAATACCTAACATTTCGGCGCTTAGAAAAAATGCTATCAGATTTGTCTTTGACACAATTGGATAAAATAATCAAATATCATTATATAAAGTGCTGTATGAAAGGGTAAAGCTTTTTTTAATAAATTTAATGACACTCAGGCGCATTGCCTTTTTGTTTGCAGCACTACTTGCTTTGTAATTAACCTAAATTCATTGTTAATGCTAAATAATCTTTTTAAATCTGTTTAGAATTATTTTCCTCCAATTTTTGATATTAAATTTGAGGTCAAAAATATGTGTTTGTAACGGTTAAACATTTCTAAGATTACTTCTGCGCGCCGAAATATTAGTAAAAATATGATTGTAGCTAAATTATTTCACCATGGTAGGTATCCTTAAACATAAATGGACTGCTATTGATGATATTGCGCATATTCGCTGACGTAGCGGAAGAGTAAACAAAGTTTTTTTGTTTTTATTTCATTTATTTTCTAAATCCAGTTTAGTTATGGCTTAGGGTTTAAATTTTGTTGGGTGACTAACTGAAATGAAACTACACTAGAGTCCCTTTAATCCCAACTAATTGGGACCGAACCCTGTTCGGAATAGCGAAAATTCGGATGAGGCGGAATTTTGTAACATAATGCCATATTGTATTTTTAAGGCATATTTAGCGTGTGATGTGTAAATTAGTAAAGGTCAGACGCTAAATACACCTTTATTATTTAACAATAGATGGTGTAAAGCCGATTTAGTGCATTACTTCAGAAGAAGATCACTGACTTTAAATTATGCTAGTCAATAATTTGTAAGTGTCAAAAATAAATAAATTATTATTAGATTTTGTTAATAAACGTACGACAATACTTTAAAAAAAACTTGTTTTTTTTTTTACTTTTCCTAGTTCTTGGCTTTCCTTGTCCTGGCCCTGTTCGAATTAGGCGAATTTCGGGGTGTGGATTAGCGTGACTCTAGTGTATAACATTTACGGCCGAGTGATGATCGCGTTGTTAAATTTAGCAATGGAGTTAGCAGTTTAGAATGTTTAACAAAACGTCATTGTCATTGTTATTCAATGATTTTAGTAGGCAACCTGTTAAAATCTGACATTTTGTTAAACATTCTAAACCGTTGTTAACTTTTAACAATTTGCTAAGTTGACAACAGTTTAGAATGTTTAACAAAATGTCAGATTTTGACAGGTTGCCTACTAAAATCATTGAATAACACTGACAATGACGTTTTGTTAAAAATTCTAAACTGCTAAGTCCATTGCTAAATTTAACAACGCGATCATCACTCGGCCGATTATGTTTTAACCCTATAATGATTTTAATCTTTAATCATTGCAGTAAATGGTAAGCCAGTTTTAATTCATGCCTTAATTTTGTGTGGGAGTATTTATTTCAATTAATAGTTTTTACATTTTGACATTATTTAATAATAATATTTTTGGTAAAATTTTACTTTGCGGACATGACGCCGATTTTTATGAATTTTTGCATACGGGCGCATTGGGGCGCTGATCACAAACCTTAAATCAGTTTTTTTTGGCAACCTCTGGTTTTTGAGTTATGAGACCTCCAAGTGGACTAACCTCATTGGACATTTTCCCAAAATTCCGCCTTCTTAAAACTGATTATCATCAAAAGGGAACATGCACTGATTGGGCACCTATATTAAACAAATACACTAAAATTTACAAAAGTTGATTGCTTATTACTAGTAAAGAACAACTCAAATAATCCAGTTTTTTATTTTTTCAAAACTTAAAGGAGAGTGGATTCATTTGCGGTGATTTTTACTAAAAATAGACAATAAATTATTGTAAATTTCAGTATATTTGTTTAATATATAATAAGTGCCTAATTAGTGTATGGTCCCATTTGGTGGTAATTAGTTTCAAGAAGGGATAATTTTGATGTTAGTCCACTTGGAGGCTAACTCGAGGTTAGCGGAAAAAAGCTGATTTTAAATTTGTGATCTGCGGCCCCAAAAACCCCCGCGTGTAAAAAATTAAAATCGGCGTAAACAAAAATATTACCATATCTTTTTTGGGTTAAGCTAAGTTTTTTTTGTTAACTTACAAGTATTTTCCTAACAAACAGCATTTAAATTTAATAGAGGTTTACTCTCTCTGTGCCGTCTTGATCAAATAACCCTACCAATTTTGAAACGCTTATGTATTATACCAAAGACAATTGTAGTTTTACTATAGACCCACAAATCAATGCTAACATTTTGGTAATAGGTTTGGACGCTCGCTTACTCGAGCGAGCGTCCATCGGGAGAAAATACGTTTACATGCTGTTATATAAATGAACACTGTTGCCAAACTATAACAGTAATAATAGTGATTAGGAATTATTTCTGTTTGAAATGGGCCAAATTCGTTGTAATAAAGATATTTTTTTTTGCTGAACTATACTAAAATTTTAAATATGTATTTTTTTTTAAATCGAAATTTAATTAAAAAATATATTTGTAGTTGATAGAATAGTCGATGTTAAATCTAATTTAAATTTTTTAAATTATATTTTTTATTTTAGGACATTCACACTCAACAAAAAATACTAGAATTATACAACAGTCATTTATATTTTTTTATTATTAAGGAATCGAACTATCCGACTGATCTTTTCTACAATTTAACAATATATTACTGACTTATTGTCCAAAGTTAAATAACCTTAAGTTTTATTTGATGTTTTGCATATTTATGGTGGTGTTGTTTCTGCGCTGTGTTTTTTTCTGTAGTGGTAATAATAAGACATTAAAATGTGTATTCTTACTAACGTTTTTCAGGTGCGTTTATAAAGGGTCTCAAAATATTTGTCAATAATATAATTTCTTTTTATGTCCATCCACTAAACTGGCCTTTAATAAAGTGTTCATTCTTTTCATAACATTTTTATGTCAAATTCGGAGACCTTATGTTTAATTTTAAACTTTTAATATTATTAAAATTGTATTATTAAACAGCAAAAAAAAATTAAAATTATTATTATTATAAGGAGTTTATTCTATTTTTTGCAGAAATAATTAATAACTGTTATCATTATTATAGCTTGGCAACAGTGTTCGTTTATATAGAAGCGTGTGAACGTATTTTCTCCTGATGGAAGCTCGCTCCAGTAAGCGAGCGTCCAAACCAATTGCCAAAAATTTAGCATTGCTTTGTGCGTCTATAGTGAAACTATAATTGTCTTTGATTATACCTTGTATTCGTTGTGCCATGAATGGACTATAGATCAAAACCTATAAAGATGACATTTAAAAAATCCTAACCAAAGATTTGAAAGTACAAAAAAATTGGGATTTTTTATTTAATAATTGTTTAAACCTTTCTTATCTTCCTGATACACGTAGGCATTTAGAAACTAAATAGGTTTATCAAAGCTTGGTTTATCGTGTATAAGTTTTGTCATTTAAAGTGTATATGTGTTTTGTCTGAAGGGTGTAAAATGAGTTATGAAGATTTGCTGGAAGAGCTAAGTGAAAACCCAGTGGAAGAATCCAAAGAAGCTGTGCGTTTGTTGGTAAAAATAGCTGACACTATTATAAATGATCCCAAAAACATTAAGGTGCGGACATTACAAAAATCAAATGCCATAATTTCAAAAAAAATTCTTCAAGTTAAAGGAGGTGAACTCTGTTTAAAACTTATGGGTTTTGAGGAGGTAAGTATTTATTGTGCTACTAAATTTATCTAAAATATTTTAAAACTGTTGTTAATTATCATAATTAAATAGTAATAATTACAACTGACCACTAAAATCCAAGGTTTTTTAAGTTTTTGTACTAAAAATAAAGATTTTATGTTGTAACCAATCAGTTTTAGCATTATTTTTTTGTTGCATTAACATTAATATCATCCACTTCACTAATTTTGACAGTTTAAGCTTTTGTTACCTGTTTATTAGGATAATATATATAAGAAAGTATTCCACAGTGCCACAAGTGTGTCTGGCACACCAACTGGCCTCCAAAGAATGTTCACCCTTTTTTTTATTATTGCTAGAGATAGAATGAAAATACTTTAAAGAGGCAACCCCTTGACATTTTCTCCATCATGCATTGCAGGATTAAAATACCCTCTTATATATTATCTCATTGTTTATAAATAATAATAATTCAGGTTGTCATCATTATAAATAATAATAATTCAGGTTGTCATTAAATCTGTCTATATTTAATAATTTTTAAATTTTCTTTGGTTGGTATTTGGGTGACTAAGTAAAGTCATTGGTACAATTATTGTTTAGAAAGAAATAAAACAAATAACATTTGTAAGTATGCTATGATATGCAAAGTATCCTGTATGTTCATCTACAGGATTTGTCTCTGTATTTTAAGACTGACACAAAAATTGTGAATTAAAAATAAATCTTTACTTATAATATCTTTTAGAGTACTTAATTACAGTCCTAAATCAATTTTGCCACCTAATTTCTGATACATGCCATTTGTCTACTGTGAAAAATGGAAGAAAGTGTGTGAACTTGATGTGCACATAGATTTTTATGTGTATTTACATTTTTTTCATATGACACAACCTTTGTAACTTAATTATTACGGATCAAATTAATATTTTTTCCAATATTTTCATGTAGACTTTTAACTCACTAGTAGATTGTAATAAAAGAAAGTTTTAAATACTTATGTTTTTAAAAGTGAAAGTAATGAAAGCAGACAAATTACAATAACTTAAATTGCAAGTTTAAGTGAAAAACTACTTAAATTATATAATACTAATCTACCTATTGATATTTGTTTACATTTATTGCAAAAGCACTGTTTATAAGTTTATTAACACTTTTCCGGGGTATGAAACAGGTTTTATCTCTGATTGAGCAGGCCTTATGAGCCTGATGTTAGGTTAGATTAGATTAGATTAGATTATTTGAGCGGAGATGGCAAAAATGACCTCAAACACTGCAAGCTTACCAGATTTATTGTGGTTTCTCCTATCGTTATCTTTAGAGTACCTTGTCCAGGCCCGTCTTCTTAACTAGACTCCAGAGTCTTGACACTGGCCATTCCATATATCTTGCCGGTTTCGGCTTTTCCTCACCAAGCCTAGTAAACCTAAGCCTACATAGTGCTTCGCAGTGGCACCACACATGTACGGCTGTTTCTTCAGCCTCCTGGCAGAACCTACACAGGCTATCCTCCACCAGGCCTATTCTTTCCAGGTGCTTGTTGAGTTTGCAATGTCCTGTTAGTTGACCTACCGTTATCCTTACTACCTTACGGCTGTGGCTCAGTAGGTCCGAGGTAAACTTGGCTGAGCAGGTCTTAATGAACACCTTTGCCTGTCTTTGTCCTGGTGTTTGTACCCACCAGCTTTGAAACTCTCTGTCTACCCAGCTCTTAATAGATGCTTTAAAGAGGCCTGCCGAGATTCCACAGAATGGCTAAGGGCATATCATTTCCATGGTTGATCATCTTTTGACTAGATCGTCGGCCTCTTCATTACCTGGGTGGCCCTTGTGGCCTGGTACCCAGGCTACCGTAAGTTTGTTTGCCAAGCCGACTTTTTCCAGGGCCTGTATACAGTCCCTCACTAGTCTGGAATTAACTTTTGGAGAACTGATGGCCTTCAGGGCCGCTTGGCTAAGCCTGATGTTACTTTTCTAGATAATACTCAGCAACAGTAGATAGCTTCCATCTACAGGGGCATTTCTGGGTGGAAATGTCACCTCTGACTGACATGAGCTCAGAAGAATTACTGAAGTTAGATGTAGGCTTGTTTAATAATACTAGAAATTTCTTACAATTATTAGTGCCAACACACTAGTTAGTGCATCTTTCTGTTTAAAACTTTAAAAAAATTATTATAAACCTTTGTTGGCTTAATTGTAGATACCTACACTCTAATTAAATCGATTGAATTTACTGAAAACCCTTTATTCAAAGTAGTAAAACACCTTGATTTTTTTTTGTATTTGAAACCCTTACAATTTATTATTTACTTTGATACTTCCTTGATGTTTCCTGTACTTGGTTGTGTCAATTTTTCACACTGACAGGCACCAGAAACTCTCTGGTTTCCACACCACCTTCAATTAAAAGCAAAAAAAAATTTTTTAATGTAATATCTGCTGTTTTATTTAAAATTATAATCATATGCCAGTATTGTCAAAGCAAAGTTTAAAGAATGACCGAGTTAAAAATAACAAATAATAGTAGTAGTTGTAGTCTAGCTTTGATAAAAAATGTGCATCATAAGCCCCTTCTAAAATTGTTTAGTGTGTTCTCCTTCAAGGATCTTTTTGGGCATACAACTTTTAGATTAGGATTAAGGCAACACCAACTTGTGTATTTAGTTTATCAATCAATCAAGGCAACACCATCAGTTTTTCATATCAGAAAAAGTCTAGATTCTTCAGAACTTTCGTTTTAACTAGGGGTAGAACGATACCGATATTGGTATCGGTATATCAGCATATTGCCAATTGTTGCCGATTATCGGTATCGTATCGGCAAGCTAATTGCCGATATATCGGCAAAAAAAGAAAATTGCCTTTTCAGTGCATAAATATAATGAAAATAAATAATAAATGAAATAATTTATTAAACAAAATAAAAGTTTTTATTCTAAAGGTAACATTTTTACTAAAAAAGTAAGACAAATCTTAACACTACGAACAAATATACCTAATGTAGCAGGTAGCAGGTACTAAATACAATATATACCTAATACTTAAAATTTAATTTTTTGATATTATAATGCAAAAACACCAACATTTCAGCCCTATCTGTATTTAATCTATTTCTTTTAGGCTCGTAAATATTACCTAATTCACTAAAAAGTTCTTCACTTGACAAACTGACAGCAGGTGCTGAAAGGTAGACTGAAGCTGCATTGTACAAACTGGGAATTTTTTTTTCTGCCCCCCACCACTCGAAAGGAGATTTGGCTTTAAATAGAGTTGATGATGCCAAATATAATATTATTTCATTTTCCCATCCTTGGTTCATGTATTTTGTAGTACTGGTCTCGGAAGCCGAAGTAGAGGCTATGCTGTCAAAAGTTTTCCATAATGTATTTTGCTTATTGTGTAAATCTCTTAAGTATATATAATCTTCATCATCCGAGATTCTGGCTCCACTTCAGCTACTGTATATTTCCTTTTTATTATATTTTTAATACAAGATAATGTTTGTTCTTTAGTATCTTTTGGGAAAAAATGCATTTTAAATCTAGGGTCTAAGAATGTGGCAACCAGAGTCTATTAATCTAAAGGGGTTATGACATCGTCGAGAATGGGGATAGAAAAAGTCCAAGACGTGAAGGTGTGAAAGGGGTCGCTTTGTTGGCGGCCCTGTGCAACTCTAAAGTTACTAGCATTCTCTGCTGTGAAAGTCGTGCCAAAGTCGAAGTTTTATATAATTTTGACTGTTTTTACTATATTGTTTTTGGTAAGTTTAGTCGTGTAGTTTTAACTAGTCCTTAGTGTGCAATACACCAAAAAGTTGTGTTTCCCATAAGGATTCTGTTATTTGCTCGAGCATGTTAAAACAGACGATTTTTATATGTCTTCCAGAAAAATTGCAAAAGAGGTGATTATGAGATCTGATCAAAAAGGAAAAAGGCGATAAACTAAAAGAAAGTAAGGTGAAAAATGTGATTTATCCTAATGCTGCTATTACTAACAAATATTCTTTTATTGTAGCAGTTCCATTCAGTTTGCATTATTACAGGATAACACAAACACGATTTTTAAGTCCACCAGTGACTCTTCACAACTCGGAATGTAGTTACAGTTATTAGTAAGTAAATTGAAATTTTTGTGTGATTTTAATTATAGTTATTTGTTGTCAAGAAAGTAAATAGTCAATATTGACTTGCTTATACCTAGAACTGATCAACTTTAGGTATATGCATTAATGTACCTTCAGAATGTGTATTTAATATTTTTTCCCATTATTTTGTACATACAATTAAAGAATGTAACAACATAGTTACATTCTTTAATTGTATTTAATTTTTTTTTGGATACTTATCTACCAATTACTTGGTATATTATGTTGAAAAAGACATGTTTTAAAATATAATTTATAAAGATTTGCCTTTTACAAGTTTAAAATTAACTGATGTAAACCTACCTTGCACTGAAGAAGTTTTTGTTTAGATTGTGTAGTATGAAGTGGACTGCGAAGAACTTGTAAGTAAGTTAAACTTTCGAGTACCAAATAAGATTACGAGATAATTCTTTGTTTTATCTTGCAAGGGCTGCCAACAAACTATAAATGAAATTTTTGTGTTTGTATTAAGTAGGATTTTAATGCTTAAATGATTTGTATGTTTTAAAATATGAAATGTAGTATACCACAAAATATTATTAAATAATACCACTAAGTACTGTGTTCTTTTATTCCATATCTATTTCAAAATGTAAAAATTTTTGTTGCAATTGTAAATGTATTGTAGTATTGTAGTTGTAAAACAAATAAAGTTTAGTTTTTAAGCAATAAACCTGTATTCACATTTTTTTACATAAAATAATTCATTTTTTTGCCAAAGTGGAAAATTTGCTATTATTCTGCAATATCAAGATGCTGTATGGTCCGTAAGTAAATAAATAACTAGTTTTTAAAAGTAACATAATTAGTTTTTAAAATAAAATAAATTAAGGATTAATAGACAAGTTTATATATTTATGAAGTACCTAATACAAAAACACCGTCATAAATTCCTAAAAAAAAAGTTAATTTTTCTATGGCTTCCAGTATCTGATTTGGAGTTGGATATTTTGTAATCTTACAAAGATCTTCAAGATAACTTGTAAAAGCCCATTTCTGATCCTGCATTTACAGAAAAGCTTCCTTCCTGTCTTTCTTCTATAGGTATTTTCACGGCTTCTGCTTATTGTGTATAATTCCTTTTCTGGCAGCTCCCAACAGAGCAACACATAGTGCAACTTAATGCATCTTTTCAGTTCAGCTAGAGAGGCCCCGAACTTCCCGATTCTGGTCCTTCATCCCGAGAGAGTGTCACTATGGAACCTGCACCTGCAGAATTTAAGTCTCTTGTAAATATACTCCCTTTACCACACTTTAGCCACCCACGGGCGTTCATACATAGGCCTCAGCCTTTCGTTCCAAGATAAAAAATATTTAAAGTTTCCAAACTTGCTCATAAAATTTTATAAACGTCGTAATATAGGTGGGTATTATTAAAGAAAAAAAAAAGGTGTTAATAATTTAATATCGTGTGTTTAAAAATAGAGTAAGTACTCATAATTATGACAAATTAGCAATCATCAGTATTTTCTACATTTTAATTTTTTTCTCATTTTTTTAAATATTTAATGTAGTAGATACCATTGAAAAGGTACGCCATCGTCGTGTTGTCGCTTTAATTTTTAATTTCAATACTTAATTGAATTACATTTATATTTTTGAAATATAAATTTTGTTCGTCGGTATAAAAGCAGTTTTTCGTTTCCACCTTAATTCTACGCCACTGTCCGGCATAAAATCCAACATGGCCGAAATGGACCCTTCTTGACGTCACACAAGAGTTTTTCAATATGGCGGATGTCATAACCCCCTTAAGATTAATAAACTCTGGTGGCAACATACAGATTTTCTCGTTGAAATAACATATCATCAAGTCTTCTCTCTAAACTTGTTAAAAGTTCGTTCTTTAATCTACCTACACCTACACCAGCAAAGTTTGGGGCTTCCCCAAATTCCTAAATGTCACTCACTACCAATTGCAAACTTTTCCTTGCAAAGGAATTATAGATGGCGCAATAACAAGCGTTTTCTCGCAACGGAATTATTATGAAACGGGAGATCCCCGGTTTTCGCTTCGGTCGTGTATAAATAGATGGCATTATGTTTACCGATACGATATATCGGTATATCGGCACGTAAATATCGGTATCGGCACGTAAATATCGGTATCGGCCGATATATCGTGTCGGCAACAAAAAGTGATATCGTTCTATCCCTGGTTTTAACCATAGAGTACCGAGGTTAAGGAAGTATGCAAGTAGAACTTTCTCATTGATGCGCTTCTTTATTTTTTCTACACGGTTTGAATTAGCAAAATTCTTTATTATAGCTTCTTCTGATGGATGTGGCATTATTAGCCTTTTTTAAATTTCTAAAGGAATTTGAAAACTTTTCTGTTTTGCACTTTTTAATGTCTATTTTAGATACCTAAATAAATAAAGCACATTATCATATTTTTGGTTTTAGTTTTTTCAAGAAAATTGCAATTCAACATCCACATGTGGACCTTTTTAGGCTCCAAAATAATGCTGGTTAATGTTGTTCATTAGCTCATAATGTAAAAATTTATTTTTTTACTTTGTGTTTTAGCTAGCTTAGTATATTTAATGTTTAATTCTTACATTTTTGTGCCAAGTAGTTATTATTATCTTCTGTTTTTATTTTGTTTATTTTAGAATAGCACAAACTTTACATTTCCAGCTGAAGCCAAACTAAGTAGTTTATATGATGCAAAAGATGCACTGTTGATGTGGAAAGAATCATTAGAATTATCAGATGCAAATACGAGAGCAGCCAGCTCAACTCCCTCCACATCTTTAGATTCCGTAAGTATAATAAATAAACACTTATAGCGATATTATTAATTATTGTCATTTACTTAGTTTTTTGCCTGTTTGTACCTCTCCAGTAAGTGTGTTAAAGATTACGGAAATATATACAGCACAAATTTGATTTTTGTATGCTGAGTTATTTGCTGTTAAAAATAAAAATTATTAAAAGCCACTTGTTCAGTATCATATTTACTGTGTACGGTGAATTATGTTCCAAAATAGGTGGTTATCTTTAATTTAAATTTAAACCACGGTTTTGTAGTGTAACTAATATAGCCACTGTACAGTATGATATCAAATGTCAACTATAATTATTATTTTAAAAAATAACCAATTTTTAACTTCAAACATGAGTTTAACCTTCATGGTTTTATCCTTTCCTTTTAATAAAGTACTGGTTAAACCACGTTTTAAGGTTAAATCCGGAATTTTGTTATTATTTATTTGAATTTATTATTAGTTACTTCAAAAATATACATAATTTTTTTTTCGACACCTGACTTGTTTGATTTCATAATACAAAAATTAGTATTTCTATAACCTATAACCTTCTTGGTCATACCACTTACAGCATTATTGTGATGTCCTTAAAGAGCAAATCTCACAGGGATCATAACTGTTATATCACATTATGAATGAAGTCCTGCCTGTGTAATTGGCAACAATATAGAGAAATAAAAGGAGCCAAATCTAACTCGTATCAGGAGTTTCTCAAGGACCAAATATTTGGCCTCTTTTGTTTAATATAGCCAATAATTAAATATGCACTGTAGTTAAGAACTGTCAGCATTTGTTTGTGGATGATTTTAAATTGTTCCTGGAAATTTGATCTGACAGTGATTGAATATCCTCACAGCAGGATTTAGATAATGTTGTCAATGGTTTTGGTCTTAATTTAGATAAATATTCCAAAATGACTTTTATTCTTAACAAAGAACATAATTGATTTTTATTATAGTATAAATGAGACTGTATTGGCCCAGACCTCATCTTAGAAAGTTGTAGAAGTCATATTTCATACCTCCTTAAATTTCACTGAGCACATTAGTACCAGAATAGCTGATGCCCACAAGATGATGGGGCTTATTGTCCGCTCCACAAGGTTTTTTAATGTTGATGTTTGTCTTAGATTATTTGGCAGTTTTGTATTGCCAAATTGGAATATGAAGTATAATTTCGTCACCGCAAAATGAAAAATCGAACAAATCTATTGAAAGAGCCCAACGCGAATTTTTGAAGCACTTATGTTTTTTTAAATTTGGTTTCGTCCTAAGCAAGGGAAATTCATTTTGGTTCTTTAATTTCATTTCATAGACTGGCATAGGCAGATGTGTACAAAAATTCTCCAATTTATTGAATGTGCACCTTATTTACTTTATATGTAAGTGATCTATACCTAAAGTCCAAAATTTCTGTCAGTGACTCATTTAATACCGGCCACCCAACCGACGAAGCGGCTGAATAAAAATCTAACACTAGTAAATGATTTTTAAGCCTATGATATACTTTTCCGCTCAAATAACAGTGAACCGGCCAAAAGTTTCATCGCTACGTTGTCATAATTCGCAAGAATAAATCACCAGCCAGCGATCGCACTTAAAATAGCACGCCAATATGTATTGAAATCATTGTTATCGAGAAGACAATAAAAGTGGCAACACACATTCCTTAGTTTACAACTTGAAGAGACTTGAAAATAAGCGTATCGACAGGGTTTTCGTGCTGTTCGATGATTTTATTTAGTTATTATTGATTATGGACAGATTTTGTAAGTTTAAATTTTAATTGCTATACAGGGTATTTTTCTAAATATTATAAATTTCTAATAATTGTAGTATATAGATATTGTTTTGTGTCAATGTTAAAATAGTTTATCTTAATTAGTGTATATAATTGTATATAAAGATTTATCTAAATATTATAAATTTCTAATAATTGTAGTATATAGATATTGTTTTGTGCCAATGTTAAAATAGTTTATCTTAATTAGTGTATATAATTGTATATAAAGATTTAGTGTTGTTAAGTGCTTTTAATTCTGTAAACTATGAATATTAACCAACCTTTAACTAGTTATCCGCCTACAAAAAAAAACTGAGTTAACGTTAAAAGAACGAATAATGGTTAAACATGTTTACCATGGGATTCGGGAACGAAATCCAGAACTAACCACTTTGGATGCTGCAGAGATATGTGCAACTTTAACAAAAGTTTTTTCGCGTACGGTATCCAGAGTTTTAAAAGGCAAAAAAATCAATATTAGTAATTATTCGGATACTGGAAAATGCGATTTTTTCGCTATTTTTTTGCACACTTTTTACTTTTCGATTGTTAAACATGTATCAGAAGCTGTTTTTTTGGCTGCCTCTTATAGTATTTAAAAAATAATAATAATTGAATTCTTTAATTCCATTTTACGACATATTCCTTTAAATTCTGTCATTTGCACGAAAACATATTTAAAAAACTCATACTATGTTAATATTAAAAGAAAAAACACTTAAAAAGTAAGGAAAAAACCTTAATTTTCAATAAAAAGTAGGTAAAACGTTTACGTCCGAATTCAAGTCGAAATTCTAAAAATGTTGACCTGTTACCAGGTTGTAATAGTTTTCTTTATGACATTTTTATAAGGTATGCGAACCTTGCTTCGCTCGACCCGCAATGTTTGATCAAAAATATTCTCGATATGGAAATCCTAAATATGGAACACGAAAGACCCGAAATAGTTATTGGATTCTACAAGCTGATGATCTCAGAGCTTTCGGGTTCCTTATATAGTGGATATTTTTGACTAAGCAATGCGTGTGAATATCGTATTTAATATTGAAATTGCAAGATCGGTGGTGAATTGGCAAGTCGGTGTAATTTGGATTGTCTATCGTTCTGCTTTTACATCTTTTTTAATTTATGTTAAGACTAAAATTTTATTATTTTTTTCATGTAGCAAAATAAAATCAGAGAAGGTAAAATTAAAGTAAAAAATGTATTTTTTTTGGAAAAACGTTGAAAAATCGCCAAAAAAAACTCAAATTTGTGTTCTATGACCAAAGAGTAATAATTGTTTTCAACAAGAGAGGACACTAGGCAAAACATCAAAGGAATACGCCGACATCTCCCATTGACCTTGCGCCATCTTTTTGGTCGCAACATTGTTGCCGGTACCACTGACTTTTATTAGTCTTTACAGATTTTGCAATGTTGCAATTTTCTTACTTCATTTCAATATTTTTGAGTAAGTTTGACTGTAAGTTTTAATTTGGTTATACATTTGATAATTAAAAATATTGATATATGACTAACTTAAGGTGTATTTTAAAACTAAAATATTAAGGGTATACAGGGTGTCCCAAAAGTAATGGGACACAGAGCAACAGCAGAAAGTCGAAATAATGCAATTTACGTAAACTTGCCTTATACGAAAATTGGTAATAACAAAGATACAGGGTGTTAAACTTTTAATTTTGCTTTTGTTTTTTCGTGATAATTCTTTAACTAAGTGACATACAAAATTTGGGATCTGGAGGTTTTCTAAAGCGAAAAATTTAAATTTGTCCATGCTTTCGATGTTGCTACCAAAGGGCGCCAGCTACGGCCTACCTCATTTGTTTTAGATTTCATAACTTTTTTTGAAACTTACATTATTGAGCTGTTTAGTAAAAAATAAGTACTATAAATTCATCTGCCTCAAAAATGTATACTTTATTTAAGTCTCTAGGAGCAACTGTTCTCGAGATAAACGCACTTTAAAGGATTCCGCATTTTTTTTCTGGAAAATGAATTTTGGCCAATTGTTTTTAAACTTTGCATAGTGATAGTTCTTAACACGCTGATCAAAAGTCTTTCCGGGCACAAAACTCAAAAACCCCCCTGACCCCTTCAAAGGTCCCCAAATCCCCAGTGACCTTTGAGGGTGATTTTGGGGGCGTTGGAAGCGTTTTCGGGTTTTGTGCCCTGGAAGACTTTTGATCAGCGTGTTAAGAACTATCATTATGCCAAGTATGAAAACAATTGGCCAAAACTCATTATTCATAAGAAAATTGAGAGGTCCTTTTAAGTGCATTTATCTCGAAAACAGTGACTCCATGCAAAGGGATTTATAGTAACTTATTTTTTAATAAACAGGCCAATATTTCAAGCATAAAAAAAGTTATGACATCTAAAACAAGTGAGGTAGGCCGTATATGGACAAATTTAAATTTCTCGCCTCAGAAAACCCCCAGATCCAAAATTTTGTATCGCTATATCATTTAGTTAAAGAATTATGACAAAAAAACGAAAACAAAATTAAAAGTTTAACACCCTGTATCTTTGTTATTATCAACTTTCGGATGAGGCAAGTTTACGTAAATTGCAATATTTCGACATTAGGAATCTGCTGTTGCTCTGTGTTCCATTACTTTTGGGACACCCTGTATCCACTATGCTTGATATCTATTATTAAAATTAAACATAAAAATATTTTTTTTGATGCCCCCTTTATCAAGATTTTTTTCTTTGGAGTAATAACAATTTTATTTCATTATCTCTTTTCAAGTCTATTAGACATTATTATATTAGTTAAATTTGGTATTCTTCAAAAAGATCCTTTGCTTTAAAGCTCTAATTATGTATAAATTTTTTTTCTATTTTGATTTTCGGTATAGGGACTGTGGACCATATTGCAAAACAATTAAAAAACTAAAGTATATGTTAAAAGAATTTAATTTTAGTGGTTGAACCAGTGTATGATGTGATATTGACTAAATTAGAAATATATTTTTATAAAGAAAACACAAGCTAATAAAATATAATGGTTTTATTTGGCATCTTAATAAGCAACAGCAACTTAAAATAACTACACAAAAGTTTTTATTAACTAATAACGTGAACTCACTTAATTCTAATGAATAAAAAATAAAAATGAAACATTAAAATTTTTTGCAAAAATTTAATTAACCAAAAAAAATCTAAATCTAAATTCTTTCGTTTAAATACCTATTACTAAAATTTCTAATGACTAAGTATGTATAATTATTAATCCAAAACCTAAAACAAATAAAACTCTTAACAATCTTTTTGATTTACACATATGAGTTTTACATTTCTTCACAATACACCACTTTTTAGATCGTTTTTCAGTATCTGCACTATCCATATTATTAAAAATCACAAGAATTATCTTTAAAAACCAAAAAATCACTTTAGTAAGCCAACAAACACAGGTCGCAGTTTGAATGCCGTCAGTTTATTATTTATCACATGTTCGGTATGGCCATTTGCAATTTCACCATTTGAATGCAATCGATGTAAAGATTGTGCAAACCAGGTGACGTGCGCTCTTTGTCATGGCTATTACTGTAAACAAGGATAGACAATGATTACGACCGTCGTACGACTCGCAGGTTTAAAATGATCACTTACCAGCCTAATGGCCAATATCGGACGCGATCACAATCACGTGTTTGTCCCTTTAAATTGGTCGCGAATTCTATCTCTCTTGGATTTTATTTGCTTTGTCTTACTGTCACCTCTTGTTGAAAACTTATTACTCTTTGCTATGACCTCAAAATAGGAGGTGTGCAAAATTAAGCAAAAAAATTACATTTTTTCATTAATCCGAATAATACCAAAATAATATAGACTTGTTACTAATTTAAATGGTTGATGAAAATGTGAGAAAATAACTTTTGCTTGTAAAAAATATTTTCATGTTTTGACGAAATTTTATCATTTATTTTCTAAAATGCATACGCCACTGGAATTGATTCCCCTGACCCCACACAACCCGGGGCACTCTAAAAGCGAGCGATGCGTCATTGACAGAAATTTTGGACTTGAAGTATAGACTTACTCATTTAAATCAATTTATTAAAAAAGTATAGAAAAAACTGTATGCCACTCTAAGCTCTAAGCTAGTCTTTTTTTTTTTAATTACTTTCTTTATTTTTGTGGATAAATTTATACTGGGTGTTTCTCAAACTATAACTTTTTTATTTTTTAAGATGGAAAAATCAAATTTGGCGTGTTGATATATGACCTAAAAATGCATTTAATGACGTGTTCAATTGTTTCTGACGATTTCCGGTTTCACCGGAAGTGACCTCAAATTGTGAATTTTAAATGGAACACCATGTATTTTTTTCACCTATTTCATAGAAAATGGCATTCCAAATACAATGACACCCCATATGTCAACTTTTGACATTTTTCTTAAAAAATATTTAATTTTTTAAAATTCAATCTAAAGTGCCATGACGTCGTTAAAACAACCAATTTTGAGTCAAGGAGGCGTGAAAAAATAGTTTTAATTATCTGATGTATTTTATGTCTTTTCCATAAAGGTAACAAGATTCCAAAATTATATTTCTAGACATAACTCAATTTTTTCAAATGGAATGATGTTGGCTCGTTGGCATATATTGAAAATATAATATTACATACACAAAAGACTTTCAGTATATCTAAATAAAAGAAAAGACATATTATAGTATGTTTAAAATTACACAAAAAAAATATATTGATCTATAAGAAAAAATTACTGACAGGAATTAAAGAAAAATGTGTTTAGTATCCAGCATGTTCATTTTTTCTGTTCTACATGTATGTTGCTTTAAAATCAATATTGTCATGTCAGAATTATTTTTTCTGTATGCATCAATTTTAGTAAAGAATAAAACCTAAAATATCATTAAAAATGAATTTTATTGCCTACTTACTTTTTAGTAAATCCTGTATACAGGCAGTGTATAAAAATGATCATTCATTGTACCTAACAAACGTCAATTTTAAATCATTCATGTCGCAGTATTCTTTTTGTTTTCTTAATTTTGTTGTCTGTTTAAAGTTTTCAAATTGGGAAACAAGGATAAAGGTTTTGATGAGTACTTAATCTTAAAGGTTTAAAGCGATTTTATATAACAAAAAGGACGCAAAATTTTGAAAATAAATTAACACAAATAAATAGCAGTTGCGGCACTCATCTCCTTTTATTATGTTTTAATAGTGCCTAAGCATTTGTGATTTATCATAGAAATAAAATAATAAGTCAAAAGTTAGTGATCTTTAAGGTTATTTCTTATTTTTATGTTACTTGTCTTTAAATGCCTTCTGGGAATAACCTATATTCAACTATTATTTTAGTTTTTTTTTTTAATATTTGTTCTTTATTTTTTTCGATATACCCATTGAAACTAGTGTAGTAGAAAACAAATCTGTGACCAAATTTGTCGGTATATACATTGACAAAAACCTAAAATTCAATGAGCATGTTTCTAAATTGAATAGAAAACTTGCTTCTGGCTGGTACGCGGTCAGGGTGGATTACAATGAGCTGGGGCAGTCACTGGCTATTTTTCCTTAGTAGAATCTACCTAAGATATGGAATTGCTTTTTGGGGTTTCTGTAGTAGGCTGCTATTTCAATCAGTGTTTGTACCCCCGAAGAGAGCTTTACGTTTCATGTGCGGAATCCTACCGAGAGAACACTGTCGGCCGTATTTTCTGAGGGAAAAAAATTTTACTCTGCCTTGAATTTTTATATTAGAGACGACCATGCTTATTCACAAGTAAAAAAAAGACAATGAAATATGCAGCGTTTATAATACACGCAATTTAAATAAATTAAGACTTCCAATACCTGCAAGCACCCTTACAAAAAAGTCTATAATATATGAATCTTTAAAAATGTACAACCATCTACCAGTTTCTTTGAGAAATATAAAAGATATTAAACACTTTAAAAAATCAGTTAAAAAGATGTTGGAAGTAAAGGCCTATTATAATTTGGATGAATTTTATGCAGACACTTTGTCGGATGCATAAAGATTGGTGTGATTATGTTTGTGACTTAGTTTACAAGAATCGTTGGTTACGGCAATTGTTCATTTATTTTGGAATCTCTGTTTGTAATAGTCAATGTCAAATGTATTATACTTTTTTTTACTGTTAATTCCTAATTAATTGTATAATTTTAATCATTTTTTTATAATTCTCTCCCTTAATTATTATTTATTTATACATATATATTTATTAATTTATATGCCATATGGATATTTTTTAGTCCCTAAGACGCTTTGTTTATGAAAATGTATATTTTTTAAAGACAATAAAGCATATTTTGATTGATTGATTGATTTCTGTATTGTACCTAACTGTATTTTAATTTTTTTAGGATAAAAGGCCATCCATTGATTTATCTAAAAATGACGCCTGGAGTAATCAAAAGGAAATGCCCATGAAAAAGGGCCCATTAATAAAACCCATTCAGTTACCTCCCTTAAAGTCGGTAAGTAAACAGAGATTTGATAAGAAATTCTGTAATATATTTAATTTTACACATTTATAATTTTATTAAACATACACATTCTAGGTACATGGAATACCGAATTTCTCGATTTTATTTTATTTTTTTTTACGCAAAATTTTAGAATAACTTGGGTATCCAAAAATTTTCATTTGATTCTTGCCATATGGTCCAAGGGTATAGTTTTTGTGCATGCAGAATCGATTGAAACTTGCAAACTTCAAGATTACCTGAGTGAACAAAAATCCTTTAACAATTATTATAAAATAATTCAAAAAATAATTAAAAGTAATTTTTTTAAATTTTGTTATAAAATTGTAAGAAATTTTAAGAGGCTTTTTGATAATTTATCAAGTATTGTTAAAAAAAAAACATACTAATCTGGTGTGATAGGTACATTTATTATTTTCAAAAATAAGGAGGATGGAGAGTTAATTGATTTAAAGTGTTCCTCAAAATTACTCCAACATCATGAGGGTCTATCTGGCGAGTAACGAAAGAAGATTTTTGATTTGTGTTCGACCATAAAAAAAAACTTTTTCTTAGGACGGTCGTGCATTTATTCGACACGTCGTGGATAATTTGTTGGCAACAAATGTCCGAAAACGAATGTTAAGGCGAGTTCGTCCATTTATACGCATCATGACGTCGGCCAAGAATGCATTCTTCTAACTCATGTTGGTTTCACGATAAAAGAAACGAAAACGAATTAAAATTTAACGAATGTTTTGGATTTACTGCAAATCAAGGAAAAACAGCATTTGTAAGCAGATCAAAATAAACTTTTGAAGATCTTATAAACTTTCCCCGATCCCCTATGAGGTCCGGAAGAAGTGCCTGCTCTCCGGGAAGACTTTATAAATTTGTTAATCATCCATATGCAGCGTTGCCATAGCAGCTTCAATATGCTCTATATTGAAACAATAAAAAAATAAAACAATCAAGTTTTATTCCAGTCACCTAAATCTTATCTGTCGCATTAAATTCCGTTCCAACTTCATGCCCTGTTTTCTCTGAATTGGTCGATTCGATCGTCCTTCATAATTTTCATAACTCACACACGTTCGCCGTGAAACACAATCGACAAATGATACTTGAAAATTCAGCAGGTATAGGGTCATATGGAAATTATAGACAAGCACTGACTTATTTGCGACATGTGTGCTTAATATACGAAAGGTAACTTAAAACTATGAGCTCTAATAAAAAGTAACACGTCGAAGGCATGTCAAAGACATGTCGTGAACAAATGTCTTCGACATGGACCACCAGCATTACATTAACTGTCTGTTGCTGATTAGGATTTGGGATAGAAAAAAATTTTGGAATTTTTTTACTTATTGGGACTCTTGCCGATTTTATTCAAATATTGTATTTTTACTTCTAAAAAGTGAACAAAATTGTCTAGTGATTTGTAGACAGGATACAGGATGGTAACATAGAACGTTTGAAACAGTTAAATGTACCTTCTTTTTAAATTTCAATGGCTTTGCAATAAAGTTTACATTAACGTGCGTTTATTTTGTTTGTCTCCAAAAACGAGGAATTTTCTTTTTTATTCTTAATATATTGTAAGCGCACATTAGATTCCCTTTAAAAAGAAAAGTGTTAATATTTTTACTTCCTCCAAGAGGAACTAAAGGTGTTGCTTATAAAAATATTTTTTTAATATAAGTAGGCTATGTAGCGTATTTGCCTAATTGCACTAACCACAAAAAGTGAACTGGTAATTAAAATGAAAAATCGAAAAAATATGTGTCTTACAAAATTGACTCGGCAACCGTTGAGTCCTTCAACAGCAATATTTTAAAATAATAAGTATATAAAAATTTATTACTAACAAGCTATCTTTTGCACAATTATAAGTTATTTGGGTTTAGTACTTATTTTCGTGTAGTGATTGATTACAACTTTCCATGTGGATTATCAAGATAAGTTTGCATCGATCAACTTATTTCCAATTTTTGGCGATAAAGCCCTATTCTTTGCTCTTATAAAACGCTGGTTTAACAAATTCCTGTGTTTATTTGGCCGTGAAAAAGGTTTATTCTCGTTAGATCCTACATAATGTAAAAAAAGCTCAAGAAGATTTTCCTCTTGATAGGTGCAAACAACTACTAAGAAATATATTGACGGTGTTCTACCAGACGTGTATAAGATTTTACTCGGGAGTGAATTGTGGATCTACGTGTATTAACAGGAGATTAAACGGCAGAGCAGATTAACCAAATCCAACAAGTTATTCGCGCTCGAAGTGAAACTGGTAAAGTGCTTTTAAAAGAACGTAAATTCAACTATAAATGTTACAAAACTATTTGTTTGCTTGAAGGTTTCGGTGATATAAGGAAAACGACGGATCATTCTGTAGACAATAACAGCTGTCACGCATCTGGTCTAGCTGGTCTACTATATAAAACCCTAAAAAAAATAAAATTAATTGGTCATTTGCAATGCAGTCCTGATTTGGCTACAAATTATAATTTTCTGTTTCTGGACGTCAAGAATTGTATGGACCTAGCATTTTATCGTCAGTTATTTTCGATGACAAATTACTGTGTTTTTATTGTTAGGCTTATAATAGGGCCACATGTATAAGAGTTTTATCTACACATTTTTATTAAAAATAAATCGATATAGTCCGATTTAAAGTTGAAAAGGCCACCAGCGTTATCAGCATGCGTTGTTCTCTCTCACTTTAAAATTATTCCTGTTCTCGTCGCTCTGTTCCAAATTTAATAACGTATGGGTGGAGCGTAGAGAGAGAAATGCTTAATCGCGGACTCTTTTGGTATGACGCTCCTGGCCCTTTCTTCTTTAAATCGGACTCTACCACTGTTTAAAATGTTGGTTGGTATAGTATTACATATAGCTATAAATATTATAGGTAAAAATATTACTCAATACCACTGTGTAGCTGTTAACAGTTTATTATGTTTTTAGTTATATGAAAGAAAAAATGCTTTTCTCCATCGCATAGAAGTAACATTTCACAGCTGCTTGCGATATGAGAACAAAGAACTTCAGGAGCGAGCTAGAAGATTAATTCCAGTTATCATTTTAGAAGGTTATGCTCAAAAACGATTAAGAGCTATACAAGAACATATAAAAAAAAGTATGATTTTCTTTCTATTTATCCGATAAATATGCCCTCTAGGTTCACAAATATGGTTAATGGATTTTTTTTAAAATTTATTATTATTATTATTTTGAAGAGGAAATGCGCTATTAAAAATATTAAGTTAGATTTCTGGTTTCAATGAATTTGATCACTTTTGTTTATGTCAAAAGCTGCCCATCAACCTTTCATATTTTGAAACCAGCATTGGTATTGGGGACATTAATAAAAATATCTGTTATGTCGCATTTACTTCTCTTATTATCAGTTTACGCTAGCACGGATCTAAGATAGGTTATATATTTAAAAAGCAAGCGAAAAGCTAAGTTTCGGTGTGAGAGCTACATATTCTCGCCAGCGACACCATCTTCATTAATTAGATGCTGTCATTATCCCTGACTTCCTCCAAAGTGTGGCCAAGTCCGCATCATGGGTAGTTAAATTATTTTAACTGCCGCAATAGTCCATGCTTTATCAGTAAAAAAAAACAAGAGTTGTTGGAGAGAAAAGTTTTGTAACTAAATTTCCTACAAGATAGGATTGGATAGAAATCGTAAAATGTATTATGCTTATTGCAAAATAGCAATAAACAAAAAAACAAGGCAAATTTTTTTTGCATGGATTTTGTCAACCCTTAGATTTCTCCAAGGACTTTTATATTCGGCTATTGGGCCCTTTTATTTTAAGAAATGAACAGTTTTTTTTTTAAATTAAAACGAATCATTTGGGCGCCCTACAGTGATGCCAAATCAAGATTTCGTGGCCAAAAATCAAAAACCCGTGAAAATGGTTTAGAAAATGAGTACATTAAGGTTTTTGAGGTTCCTGATTTCGAATTTGATAATATTTTTTTCAAAAACCAAAATTGCGGATCCAATATGGCGGACCAAAATATAAAAAACTCTTTTAATTTATCAAAATAATGTGGAAAATGGGTACAGTTAGGTATTTGACGTCCCTAATTTTGAATTTTATAATATTTTTTTAAAAAACAAAATGGCGGATCCAATATGGCGGGCCAAAATTTAAAAAAAAACTCTTTAAATTTGTCAAAATGGTTTATAAACTGGGTAAATTAAGGTTTATAAGGTTCCTGATTTTAAATTCATTTCATTTTTTTCGAAAAACAAAATGACGAATCTTGTTCAGGGGGGTGCAGACTTTGTCAATATAGCGCTTTATTTATTAGTTTTACCGCCCTAGTTTTTAAAATAAAAAAGAACCACTTAAAATTCTATAGTATCGTTTAGAACTGAATTGTATATACTAAAATTATTTTAGCTAAAAAACGAAAGTTGTAAGTAACTATAAGGAACTATCTTAAATCTTAGAATTAAATTTGTTATGCTCTTTATACATTTATTTTTAACTTAATTATATTCGGTTTTTGGAGCATGAAAATATCAGTTTAAAAAATCCTACAGAGCTACAAACGGACGTCCACTAGTGGCCCTTAACTCAAGGTATGTTTCACATGCTGATCAAAAGTGTCAATTGGCCTAAAAATCACCTATGAATAGTTTTTGAGATATCAGGCCTTATTTAAAATGGGAATTTTACAGTTTTCTGAAACAAGTAAACATTTTATTTTAATAATATAGACAGCAAGGGTGTATGGTATTCGCTTGTACATGGAAAGTCGTCTAGGGGTCATTTTAAGATCTTTTTAAAGTCATTTTGAGGTCAGACCAAGAGTAAATGGTTAGACACATCTGGTCAAGCAAATATCATAATCAGATTTAGCTACCCCAAAAACTTACTTGTGCCTTTTCAGATGTTGCTAAATATGTATTTTTACTTTTACCTTCAAATGACCTTATAGGGACCTCAAAATGACCCCTAGGTGATCCTGCTAGATAAACGAATACCATATTCTAATTCAGTAACCCCAAAAACACTTGTATACCCTTACTTAGTCTGGTGATGCTTTTAAAATAAAATATTGATTTGTTCTGGAGGAAACTCTAAAAGGCCCACTTTGAAGCTTGACATCTTAAAAGCCGGATTTTGAGCCTATTGACACTTTTGATCCATATGCTGCATATTAAATTTCTACAAAATTTCAGCCAAATCAACAAACATTAAAGTTGGAAGTTTAAATTTTTTATTTTTTAGATAAATTAGAAGATCCTGATCTAACCATACAGGATATGTTAATCTTGGAACTTCTTGGCTGGTTCAAAGAATTTTTTACTTGGGTAGACTCTCCTGAGTGCATAAACTGTGGTGGAAAAACTCGCTTTTCAGAAATGGCCAAAGATAAAGCACTTCATATTTATACAGATAGAGTAGAGGTTAGTATTTACGTTTAGTATGAAAAAAATTAAATAATTATTTCTTTATTCACATTTATTGGGAATCGGGGATAAATATAGTATATAATTAAAAAATAGGGAGGAAAAGGTCTTTGGGCATGTGGTTCGTAATAAATTTAAAAAATAAATACGTCGTTAGGGGTATGCTTTTTGCTAATTGCATTAAAATTACGGAGAATACATTCGCTGTAAGCAAAGAGGCGACTGACGAAGAGTCACCGAGAGAATAAATCAAACCTTTATAAAATCATAGTGATATTTAAACTGACGCAAGATGCCTGAATGGCACTTTTTAACATTGTGTAACATTTTTAACATCTTTTTTGTATTATATGCTTTACTAGTTGCATTAGAATTATTAGAATGGCGCGAGAGTCGTTTAAATCTTATTTTGATTTTGGAAAAGTTTGATTTATTTGATTTTAGCGAATGTGATCATCACCAATAAGGGTGGTGGTTGAATTTCTATATTTATTACATTTTGTTCAAAAGATAGGTGATAGTGCTGTGCATTTTTTAAAAATAGGGGTATTCGTAGACAAAAAACAATATAAAATAACAGAATATGTATTTAAAAACATCTGTCTTATTTCTTTTTAAATTATGCTCATTTTGAAGACATCGCATATGTTACAATATTATTACTTACTATCTCTCTTAAAACGCTTAAATTTTATGATTTAAATAAATACCCCCACCTCCACAAAATACTGGCCACAATTATTGGGTTTCTGGAAAAACACTCATTTTATTTTAATATTTTTTTTTTATTTGTAAAATGATTCCTCAGTAACGATGCTTTGTCAGAAATTTTAATTCAGAATTAAAACATATATGGGATGCAAAAATAAGACGAAGTTTCTTTCCCAAAATTGGTAACACCAGGTTTATTTTACACTTTTCTTGCATCCTGTAGTAAAATAATTCTTCCAGCTAATTCTAGACTTTACCATTATTTTCCACTTACTATAAAAAGCGCGAAGGAAGTCCGCACGGGCCAGTATATTTTTGACTTTCACAGCGAGCAGAAGTTGACAGACAGTTAAAGGTTAAAGGGATGTCATAATTACGTTACGTTAAATTGTTACCATAGAAACGTTTGTGAACCTGATTTCCAATAAAAAGGTGTAAAACCATGATCCGAGTTGTTATACGGGGTATCACGGAACAATATTTATATCTGTAGTTTGCTTCACAATCTTTTTTTTAGCTTCATAAATGTGAAACTTGCCAGCAGTTCACAACATTCCCGAGATACAATGATTTAAATATTTTATTAGAAACTAGAAAAGGCAGGTGTGGAGAGTGGGCAAATGCGTTTACTTTGTTTTGCCGTGCATTGGGTTGGGATACAAGATATGTAGTGGATGAAACTGATCATGTTTGGACTGAAGTAAGTATGACCAAAATGTTTTTGTATATGTAAAATTAGAGACACACCTAAAAAAGTCTTAGTATTACTTTAGGGTTATTAGCATTTATTTATAATATGCTATTTTGGTGAATTTAGACGTAAATTTTGAGAAAAATAATAAGAATTTTATTATATTTATATTGAAACTTTGTATCAATGTAGAAACACCTTGCACTATTTGATTTTTGAAAAGTACTTATTTAAAATGTTAAAAATATTGGGAAAGTACTGAAATAATTTAGTTTATGTGGTTGTAACTAATTAGAACATAAATCGCTTTTTAGGGCTGATTATTATCAATACAACCATACTTTTATAAGATATGTGCAAGTAAAAATCCTTTTTTTTAACTAAGTACCCGACATTTTTTTCTACAATTATTATTAAATTAATTAAATACATCTCAAAGGAGTACATATCATTTAGCTTGTGAGACAAATTTAAGGAAATACATTTTTAATACATAAATAGTTTACTATATCTCTTTAAAATATTTTATAATATTTAGAAGAAGACTTAAAAAATTGGAAGATTTAAGTGAAACTGTTTATTTTGTTCAATATATAAACTAAAATTTGCCAGCAGATATCTAGAACAAAAAAAAACCTTTATTATTAAAAAAAGGGTAAATATAGTTTAGTAAATCGCTTTATGATTCTGTGTAAAATAGTTTATTTTTAGCTCTTGATCTTTTTATTATTTTTCCGGGTGCCTTAAAGATTTATTGGATACAGGATGTTATAAAGTTATTCCAGATTCTTCTAGACGCTTTCTAGATTTAATTTGTTTAATTAATTAAGAGAGCAGACCATGTAGACCTATTTTATTACATTTACTAACTACAGCTGTGATCTATAGATTTGTGCATTTTTTTTTTAAAGAGTTCGATAAGACAAATGCACCTTTTTTAATTTTCACTTTATGGTTTATACTAAGGTTTTAGTAAGATAAACAATATTAAGCTCTTAAATAAGTCAAAGAGACCGTCCTTGAGCTTACTATGTACTGTCAAGATCTCAGATTTTTAAAAACATTTTACAATTTTTAGGTTTATTCAATAGGTCAGAAAAGATGGCTGCACTGTGACCCTTGTGAAAATATTTGTGATAAACCGCTTTTATATGAGTCGGGTTGGAAGAAAAAATTGTCCTATGTAATCGCATATTCGGGCGATGAAGTGCAGGATGTGACTTGGAGGTATACTAGTAATCATAAAGAAGTATTAAAAAGGAGGAAACATTGTAGCGAACAACAACTAGTCAATGCGTTATTAGTTCTTCGAAAAAATAGACAGGAAAATTTTACAAAACCTAGAAGAAATTACCTGACAAAGAGATTAGCATTAGAGTTGGTTGAATTAATTATGGAAAGGTATGTAATGTAATTGATTTCTTTCATTACTATTATTCTAATTATTAAAAGTATCAATTAGCACTTTGATAAAATTTGTTTCCAAAGAAATTGAAGAGATGGAAGTAAAAACGAGTCAATTTTTGGGCTAAAATAAGTTAATAGAAAATGAACCTAGGTTTCCTTATGCCAAAGGCGTTGGTATACTTACAGTAAAAACCCTTACGGCCAAGTGATGATCGCATTGTTAAATTTAGCAATGAACTTAGCAATTGTTAAAAGTTAACAACGGCTTAGAATGTTTAACAAAATGTCAGATTTTGACAGGTTGCCTACTAAAGTCATTGAATAACACTGACAATGACGTTTTGTTATACATTCTAAACCGTTGTTAACTTTTAACAATTGCTAAGTTCATTGCTTAATTTAACAACGCGATGATCACTCGGCCGTTAGAGTTATATCATATATGAACTGACGATAGATAAACCGTTTTGGGGGAAAAACGATGAGATTTCGGGCGTGGGTGGGAATAACTCTCGAGATCTGTTTTACCGCTGATGGTCTACCCGTGCTGGCGTCGCGTGCCTTTTTGATTTCTGTAGAACTGTTTATTATTTTTATTTTCCACGTGAATATTTACTGAAGCAGTGAATTATCTCGAGATAAATAAATTTTAATAAACTTTTTTTCTAAAACTGCTAGATTATTCTGGGAAATTGGGATCAATAATGGGCAAATATTCTACTTGCCAGAAAATGGTTTTATTTGATCGTCACTGCAAAATTTCTTATAATCATGATAAGTCAAATCGGCGGGAAAAACGATTTGACTATCCCATTTTTGTGCCAAAACAAGTTAATCAAAAATGTTGGTTTCGGGAAGCCAGATCCGTTTTCTAAAACTGCAACTACAATTTTTTTTTATCTTTGGACGCTCCATGATGGCTACGGCCTAAGTACTAACGTACCCTGGGTGTCTGAAGTCTGGTAAGAATGAGTTTATTTACACGAGATTTAAATATTTGGAGATTTCGAGAAGAAGAGTGAATTTTTGCGGGTAGCAGGTTCCATAGTCAGGACACTCTAGTGATAAAGGAACGAACAAAGTGGGAAGTTCGGGGCCTGTAAAAGGATGCATAAAAGTGGCGCTACATGTTGATCTGTTGGGAGCTGCTAAAGGAGGAATTATATTGGCTAACTCCTCGAAGCAGAACCTGTGAAAATACCTATAAAAGAGGAACAGATCTCCTACAGCTCGTCGGTGGGCGAGAGAAGGAAGCCTCTCTGTAAGTGTGGGGTCATTAATAAGACGAACAGCTCTTCTTTGAATGGAGTTAAGAATGCTAAGTGTTGTAGGAGACGCCATTCCCCAGACATGAGAACAATATTTTAAAGAGGATCTAATCTGGGATATGTACAGAGTATATAGATTAGATGAAGGGAAATACTTTCTGGCTCGAAAAAGGAATCCAAGTTTTTTTGAAGCCGCTGAGGCCATGGGTGTAATGTGTTTGTGCCAGTTAAGGTTATTCTTAAAAGTAACACCCACAAGATTAAACTATTCTTTGTTCTGCAGAACTTGGCCGCTCATATGTAACGGATAAGCATCGGCATATATTTTTCGCGATAGAGAGCATGACTGTGTTTTGGAGTCATTAAACTGGACAAGATTTTTAGCGCCCCAGTTCAAGGTTAGTTTAAGGTCTTGTGAAAGAGATATCTGCATTGACCTGCGCTTGTTTTCCAATTTAGACCAACAGGGTGGCGTAAGAAATTCAATATTAGAGTAAATTGTACTATCGTCAGCAAAACTATGGATAGGATTAATTTTTGACGAGAGAAGATCATTAATGTGTAGAAGAAACAGCGTGGGTAGAAGCTGGAAGAATGACCATCTACAATAACTGATATGCGTCGATTACAATGGAAGCTGTCTAGCCAGGAACAAAGCTTAGGTGGAAGACCGTAGAAAGGGAGTTTGTTAAGGAGTTTATCATGCAAGATCTGAGCAAAAGCTTTGGATATGTCAAGAGCAACAATCTGAGATTCACCAAGAAACTTAAGGGACTTGTTCCAGTTGTGTGAGACAAACGAAAGTGCAGATTTGTGAGTGCAGATTTTTAGTTTGAGGTCTAAATGATGTCACGGGTTTTTTTTGGGTGTAAACTCATAAGTATTAAAATTTAGTCTGTCTCAATGAGCATAGATCAAATATAATTTTTGTCGGTGTAAACACATCGGTCATTTTTGATGGACCAGAGTGAGAGCTTCGATTTTTGAAAGTTCGCGTGCCTCAGAAAAGACGGCAAATTGCAGTTAACCTACAGAATATTATTGTTGTTTTTACGTTTTTATGGTTTTGTAGGTATTTTTCGGTAATTCTTTTCATAATTAATTAAACAATATACATATATTTAAAAAAAATCAAGGTTAGGTTTTGATCATATGTTTAGATGTCATTTTGGTACTAGAGTTAAACCGGGATTAAATTGATCCACAAATTAAGTTGGTGTAAACGCTTGTGTACTACAAAACATAAGTCCTCGTTTTGGTCTACGGAGCTTGCAGTGTAAACTAGGGTATTGATATAGCTACATATAGACCATCAATCGAGTACTAAATCCAGCTTAAATGTTCTACGAGACGTTATAAACAAGAGTTATGTTATCATAAGTGTTTTTGAAGTAACTTCCGGTATAGTTAGAAATGTTAACTTTAAAAATATTTTTCATGAGTTTTTGCACTTCTTTCTGGTAAAGGATGTATTTTCTGAATAAACAAAATCGTCTAATTTAATTATACATTGCAGGTATGTTCAAGTTACTAGAATAACATCTATTTGTTTATAAGTTTAAGGGGGTTCTCTGGTTTGATGGGCAAGGCCGGAGCGAACGGGAGTGGAAGGGGGGGAGACTCCCCCCATAGGCGATCGATGGGGGTACCAAATTTAAAGGGGCGTCAAATTGAGTAAAAAGTTTGTTTTTTTTTAATCGCAATTACCCAAAATAAAAGAATACTATTAAAAAAATACATCTGCATCCCATAAAAAATTATATTTGCTATTCTGTAAGGCGTTGTAACCTTAGTCTTGTTTTGTCTAGCGCCACCGAAATCTCACAGCTTTGTCGGTAATATAGTTCTGCTAAACAGACGAGCTTTGCATTAAAGTATTTTAAACAACTGAGCCTTTTGGGAATATATTTATTTATCTTATAAAATTAACGATAAACTCTATTAGCTAACAGTAAATTTTATTATTTTTGTCAATATTTTTTTATTGGTTTTATATTTCATATTTACTGCGTGCTGTTGCATTAGTGCAAATACTAATACTTGTTCATTGTGTGTTGTGTATTATTGATATTTAGTAAATAATAGGTTTCTTTAACCATAAAAACATATTTTTTGTATAAAAAAAGGCATAAAATACAAAAAAATTATAAAAAATCAGGTGCTGCCAACCGTCGTGAAAAACAAAAAAAAAATTCCCAGTAGTTTCTTTACAAAAAGTATGGGTCGGTTCTTGCAGACGACTACAAAGACACTGTAAGTCTCATAGATTTAATCACTAAAAATACAGGTTTGTGAGCACATACCTGCTTATGCTTATAGCTATATTTTTTACGCAATTATATAAAAATTGGTTGCCGAGATTGCATAGGTAAAATTAAAATTTTAGAGATATGGTTTATGGTTTGGAAAATTTATTTCTGCCTAGTTTTTGGCGTTCTTAAGAAAGTTTGAAAATTTATGGAAGCTCAGTGCTGTAGAACAATCTTGTCCACGCGTGCAGGGCAAAAAAGTCAAGGGGGTATAGGCGAAAAGACCCTGCTGAGCTGGCACAATGAATAGTACGGTCAGGTCCAAACTTATAATTAATAATTGTAACCATTTATAAAGTTAACAAATGTCAAATTAAAACTAACTACACTTTTACTGTTTTTCTGATTTTTTATACAACATTTTTGGTTTTTAGGGGAAACTATTAGAGAATTATAAAATTGTTTAATATAATTATTTTATTTACTTTACCGCGTTTAATTGTGTAATATTAGATTTTATATCATTTGCTTTAATATGGCTAGATTCGATGACGACACAGCTTTCTGTTTAAATGGTCAATATTTTTAGAAGTTTTGTATTTTTACCAAAAATCTTTATAAAACAAATGAAAACACGACTATTTTTGATAAATTTTAAACATTGTATGATAGTTTAGTGTACTTATCTCCAAATTTATGATAAAAGGACAATATAGTGGAAATTAGTTTAATTTAATTATTTATCATATTTAATGATCGATATCTCGAAAAAAAAACGTCGAAAAAAAATCACTTTAGATTTGTGCTCAGCGCCTCCGTATGGAAAAAATCATCGAAATCGGCGAGGGTTAAGCAAAGTAAAAAAGTACCATGATTAGGATTGGTTGTTTGTGTTTTAGGGTCATACAATATTGTATAAATTTATAATTTGTATAAAAGTACAATAAAATAGTGTCACGTCATGCAGGTAACATAGGTTTTACGATAAGTATTGTTTTTTACATAAGCATTTTTTAAAATCTTGGGACAGTCCAAGAAGGCTGCGGCTTAAAAACTAACGTACTGTGGGTGTCTTCATTGTGGTAAGAGGCAGTTTATTAAAACAAGGCTAAATATTTTTGGATTTGGAAAAGAAAAAACTTTTGCGGGGAGTAAATTCCAGTCTGAACACTCTTTGAATAACCGAACAAAGAAAGTGGGAAGTTTGGGACCTCTTAAGTTGGACTGTAAAAGGATTCATAAAAGTGGCACTATGTGTTACTTTGTTAGGAGCTGCTAGAGGAATTATACTTGCGAACTCCTCGAAACGGAAGCCGTGAAAATACCCATAAAAAGCAAAATAAAATCTTCCACAGCCCGTTGGTGAGTAAGAGAACAAAGCTTTTTTGTATGCGGGTGACGTAGTATACTAAGTTTAAAAATTGGGCTAGGGGCGCCAAAATCACCTCCCCCCCCAATAAGAAGTTGTTTGCTCCGGCCCTGTTGATGGGTTCAAAAAATCGATTCTTATTTTTTTGCATAAATTGTTTTCTCAACATGTCTAGAATATGGTGGTAAAGTGGTTTTTCAAAATTCGAAGCCATTATAAAGATGCATCAGTTCGAAGAAGCAGGTGTTCGGACCGCTGAGCAAAGCGCCGCGAGACCGACCCTATTGTGTCGCCCGGTACCTGAGACCCTTCTATATAAATGTATGTTTATACAAGTACAGGCAAGTTTAAACAAGTTTAGGAAAAAAATAGTGTAGTTATTTACCTTATGAAGTTTATCTTAGCCTCGGTATCGCAGATTAATGTTAAGTTAGGATTTTTATAGCATAACTGTACTTGAAACTTTAAACTCAAAACTATGTCTTTCAAACGTTTCTCATTTTCACTTCAAATTTATAGGGTTGACTCAGCACATGTAGACGCACGGAATGATCTATTATCACCGTAAAATTTAAAAGATTTCCTTTTTTTTAACTTAAAGTTGACAAAAAATACATGAAATTCGAAGTCTGTCAAAAACCCAATTTTAATTTTTTTTTTTATAACTTATATATTTATTTATTTATCAAACTGTACATACAGAGTATATTCAAATGGTACAAAGGAATAAAAAATTACACTTTCCATGAAGACTAGAAATCTACAATTATCATGACCTATTTGTCATGAAGACTACCCTAGTTTTAAAAAAATAACAATTAAAAAAATAAGAAAAAAAACACTAACATTATTATAATATAAACAGAAAGATACAGTAGTGGAGTACAATAAGACGACAAAGCAACGATTGGCAGCACAAGTTATAATTTGCAGTATTATTGGTTATTAATTGTTCTAAATTGTGAGATACAAGTATGATTTTAGTTTTTTCTTCTTTGGACAGTGTGCATTTTGGATCAAAATTAAGAATCATTTATATGTATACTCTTGAAACACTTATAAATGAATGATAAAACTCCAAGGATATATCTTTTCATTGGTCCTCATAACAAAATCCCAAAAATGCATAAAAATCAGACCGTCAAATCAGAGAACCCCCTTAAATTGTCTGGATTGTAGTAAAATAATTATAATTTACCTTAATTTTCGCTTTCAGAAAACCTGGCGATGGCGAAACCAAAGGAAGGCAGTCCGGCGATGCAAGTTGGCGGTTAGTGCGCGGTGAAATTCATGAAGAGGTAGCGCCGTTCACAAATTGTGTGTGGAAAATTAATACTAATGACTTGTCTAGGGACGAAAAGGTGCAAAATATGGTAGCAATCAGATATTCAACTATAAAAGATAGTTACGATTTTCTTATTGACGATGAAGTAAAAGCACATATAAGTAAATGGGCTTTAGGAACTTCAAGTTACAAAAATATATTGCGAAAGGAAGAGAGGGACTGGAAACAAGTATATCTTGCTAGAACAGGTAAAAGCATTATTTTTTTTTAAATAGTTTTAAATTTTACTTTAAAATCCCAAATATTGCGTAAAGTATGGGGTTTTAGGACCAATAGTACAAATATTGATAAATCAATAAAAAAAAGCTACTGTCTGCACTAAACTGCACTTCTACATTGACATAAAATAAGATACTATTATTAAATAAATTAAAATTATGTGATATTATGATTATGGGTAATAATACAAACTAATAAAATAGCACTGCTATATTTACAATAAAAGTTTAGGATTTAAACTAGGTTCAGTTAGTATGGATATTAAAACTTCGAAACAAATAAAGCTTTTTATAAAAACAAAGAAGCGACTGTCTAGAGTCTAGAACGATATATTTTTTGAATTTAGCCCAGTTTTTGTTTTTATTGGTTTATAAATTAACAAAATACAAAATACTTTTTTTCCTGGTTAGTGTAGGCTGTGTCAGTCGCGTGCCTATATTTGCACTGCAGTTCTTTTGGTTTATTGTGCTTGCCTTTTTTTGTTATATAAGTTCACTTTCATTTAGTTCTGGTAGTAGATTTCTGCCAAGATGTTCATGCGAAAGAAGGTTTCCACTCTGTATATTTCTAATCAGTATGTGTATTTTGTATGTCAATGCATTGCAGTTGTATATTACACAGCCCCACAAAATAAAAAAAAAAGTTGAAGGTTCGAAAGGCTTGATTATGGTATCTTTATGTTTTTGGAGTCGCTAAATCTGATCCAGTTTACCTCATCAGGTCAGGGTCAAGGACATTTCAAGCTCGAATATGCAAAATTATTCGCAAACCAAATTTGAAGAGTGTATACGTATGTTTTTGAGGTCGGTGAATACGAATCCGTGGTCGATTTGATTTCATCAGGTTTTGGTAAAGAGATATTTTAAGGCCAAATCTGCAAAATTACACAGTCCCACAAAAAAATTAAACATTCGAAAGACTTGACCATGGTATCTGTATGTTTTTGGGGTCGATGAATCCGATTCCGGGGTAAGTTTGACCCATTATGTCAGGGTCAAGGGCATTTTATTGTCAAATCTGCAAAATTAATCGCAACCAAATTTAAAGAGTGTTTATTTGTATTTTAGAGGTCGCTGAATACGAATCCGTGGTCAGTTTGATCTCATCAAATTTGATTGCGATTTGACCTTGAAATGCTCTTGCCTCTGACCAAATGGGGTCAAACTGATCCCGGATGATTCAGTGACCTTAAAAACAAAGATACTATGGTCAAGTTTTTCGAACCTTTAATTTTTTTTTGTAGGTCTGGGGAATTTTGCAGATTTGACCTTGAAATATCTTTTAACCAAGACCCGATGGGGTCAAACTGACCATAGATTCGTATTCAGCGACTTCAAAAACATAAGTATATACTCTTCAAATTTGGTTGTGATTAATTTTGCAGGTTTGACTTTAAAATGCCCTTGGCCCTGACCTGATAGGGTCAAACTGACCCCGAATTCGGTCTCAGCGACCCCAAGAACATATAGATACCATGGTCGAACCTCTAACTTTTTTTATTTTGTGGGGCTGTGCTATCTGTAAGGCTGTTTCCCCCACCTCCCCGCAAAGTTTTCATGTTGTGGGACCATTGTGTCTACCCACTTTCTGCAAGTGTTTCCTGGGCTCCAGGCTGTGGCCTGTCAAAAGTCCTACTACTGTCTTATAGGAGTGCAAATTGCACTTTTTTATATCACTTTTTCCCGGCTACATAACCATGCTTTTTTTCAAAATTCCCAGCCGAGATTTCGTTTCTTGACCATGGTCATTGCTTTCAGTCTGTCACCATAGTGTTGGAACCGGATGCTAGAATTGGCCAAGGATAAAGCATCCAAACAGTTTACGAGACTTGATATGGTCCCTCATTGTTGAGACAAGTTAGTAACTCATTTACCACTAGGTTCTTTAGAAGAGGAAAGATCACTTAGCTCTGAAGACATCCTTGTGCCATCTCCACTTCTACATTGTTGTCATGTAGGCTAGCCTTAACCTGCCGACTTGGTAACATGTTGTGTATAAACCTGCATGTGGTGTCGTCTATTCTATGTCTACGGGCTGCCCTTAGCGTGAAGCAAAAGGAGGCATGGATGTTAATAAAAGCTTCCAGTGCTATTTCCTGGTGTTGTATGGACGTTTCCACCCTCGTTACGGGATTGTGGAGGGCAGTACCACGAGATTTATATCTGCTTCATATGCATGTTGGTGTTTATGAAAAGGGGTTTCTTGCATTGCCCCTGATTTGTCTGTCTAAGAGTTTTTCTAGCGTTTTCAGTAGGAATGATGACAGGCAGATAGTTCTGTATGTCTTGGCCACAGTGTAACTTTCTTTCCCGGGTTTAGGTATGAGGATGGCGTGCGCAAATCTCCTTGCCTCCAGGACGTAACGTAATTATTGAGGTTGTGGTAAAATGTTTTTAATGCATTTTTTAAAATTTAATTATGATGTACGTTTTTTTAGAAAATGATAGTACCGGGTATATTTCATGGCAATTTGACATTGAAGGAAATTCAAAATTGTTAGATACAGTTGTTGTTAATTTTGTCTGTACAACTTATGAAAATGGAAATATCGGTGTCAAAATTAGTAGTGATGATGTTTGTGTGGCCATTCCCAGTGGTATGTATAAATTACTTGTAAACATATCGGTATACCATTTGTTATTAAATTAAACAAAATGATTTAAATAAATTGATAATAAAATTGACTTTTTGCAGTGAATCTATTTTTTTTGTAATATACCAATAGCTAAGTATTTTTTCTAAAAAATGTATATTTTTCTAGAGACATATTTAAATTATTAAACTAAAATAAAAAAATAGCTAAGCTTTAAAATGTATTAATTAAGAGGATGCATTAGCTTAATTTTTAATGTTGTTCCAAAGCCTAATAATTTTTCCATGTTCATCCATCTCTTACAGAGATGGATGAACATGAAGATTTTATACAATACTTAGATAGACAATCACCTTGCGCAAGATGTCATGCGACACTGTTTATGGTTGGTATCATTGTTCGGTTAACGCTATAGCTTATAACTTTTATCATCTAGCGACAAATACTTAAAAAAAGACATAACACTTTCTAAGATAGGATTTTCTGATATCGTGAAACTAATGCAATAAAAAGGTTAATTTTTTGAGTTATGACGGAGTTTTGAGTTTGAGCGAAGGTGCGAATTAAAAACAGAAAATTGTATAATTTTAAAAATATCTAATTCATTTCATCATTTTAATGATATGGGTCATATCTTTATAATGACTTGGAATGTTAGGCGACCGCGAAGTTTCGTTTTTCCTCCGCCGGAGCTTTACTTTTCACTTACCCGTCGGCTGAAAAAACAGTGAAAATAATTATTGTGGACAGTGTCCACTGACAGCCTTATGTTACATTACTATAGCAACTATTCACCGACACCGGTCTAGGCCGCCTTGCGAACCCACTTATCTTTAAGCATTATTACTAACAAAAAGAGATGATTTGCAATATTTTGTCGACATTTGACAATAAAACAGCATATTTTATTCGGAGGAATATTTACTTTTCATGGCTTGCTCTCTATTACCAGTCTCACTTTGTTCGGCTGTGATGAAAAGTATCACTTTTCCTCCATATAATATAATATACTATTGTACCCAGTAGGTAAGATGTTTTATCAAAAATTATTTTTATTATATTATCGTTAAATGCAATTTTAGTTTTCGTTTTCGGCGCTTGGATAGAAAACTTCGGTTTCGGCCAAATCTTCTGTTTTTTTGGCGGGGCTAAATGTATGACCGAAAGTGGTTGAAGCCGAACCTTCGGTCGGACACTAGTAGTTTGGTAAATTAATTTAATAAACCCTTAAGACATGTAAATAAAAATTTGATAAACAATCTATTTCTAATATTATTTCCTCTTTAAACTTGTCGAATGGATTTTTTTGCGTACTTTATTGGAGAAAATATCGTTGAAAATAATTTACTGATGGCACTGTTTGTTCCAGAGCGTCTTACAGACGAGAGCGGCCTCCGTCTCTTTTTTGATTTTTAAACCGATTAACTAAAACTTATAAAAATGTTTTTAGTGAAATCTTATCGTAGCTACTTTTAATTAAAATATTATTGTTGACGTAAAAAAAGATAATAACGGAAAAATTTTACATAATTAAATAAGCACGTGTTTAAAAATAAATTCAGAATTGTCACGTTCAAGTATTTAGTCTGCCTGCAACTTGGGTAACGATAAGACCGTCACTAGATTTTAAAGCCTTGACTATAGACATTGTTCCTTCAGTAAGTCCTTTATAAAAAGAGTCAGATTGGTGTCACAATAAAATACCTTATGTGCATTATGTCCGGAAACAGCAAATTAAAGTATAAAAAATATCTTTGGTTTTAAGACGCCGACGCTTTTTTCTTTAGCTTTTTCTCCGAAAGTACTGACGTCATATTAGTGTACAAGATATCTCAAAACCAATTTTCTTAAAAATTTTAACACATTTTTTATAATATTATCTAAGATATGGCCTATGATTTTTTTGATTAAATGCCGTGGTTATAAGTAGTAAATTTTTTAAACTTTAAATTTTTACAAAGATTAGGGTTTTTTAACAGCTGTCATTTCTGCAGAAGCAAACAAATAACACAGGCCCAAAAAAAAAAATAAGTGGTGTGTGCTGGTTGTCGGACTATGATTTTCTGAAGTATTTTTTCCCCTGAACATGAATCTGAAGTCAAAATTGGGGGTCAAACAGCAAATAATCGAGAAAAGGCGTAATTTCAGATATTTACGATTTTTTTTTAAATTTAAGACGTCAATATTCTAAAAACTGTAAAAGATACACAAAACTTTATTTAACATAAACAATGTATATGTATTTTCTATTTTGGACCGAATTTTTTTTGTCAAAATTACATTTTCGTTTAAATCTTCTTTATTATTCGTCTTATCACAAATGTTTATATAACTTTTTTATAAACAATTTGAAAAGCTCTCTTTTTTGTTTCATGAATTTTTTTGTATCTTTTATAGGTTATATAGTCGTAGTCCAAACATTCCGTGGAAGCAAGTTTCTGCCGGTAAATGTAGCGTGTCGGTTTTTTTTCTAGTTTTTTTGCTATTTGACGGCCAATTTTCAGATTCGTGTTCAGCGGAAAGAAATACGCCAGAAAATCTTAGTCCGACACCCAGCACACACCACTTTTTTTGTGGCCCTGTGTAATTGTCTGTACGGTAGATCTTAGCTATTATTTTTTTAAATAAGAAAACGAATGTTTTTTTAGTTTTCAGACAATGTCTGACAAAGAAAATGGTACATCATTATTAAAAATTTTAAAAATATACTTTTACTTAATGGCTTTTATCTTAATCATTTTTTAATTTTGTTTATTTATTATTATTTTAAATTAAAAAAAATGCCCATTTTTCCAAGCGCCAATTTGGTGTAACCTATTAATATATTTATACAATTTATTTGTTGCTTAGGTCGTCAAGCGTTTATACTTTGTTTAACTAAATCCTTAGTTAAAACAAATACTAGGGGATATGTTTTAATTTATAATTCTCTAATACAAAATTTGATTTTTTTTTGTATCTTAAAATTTAAAAACCATCTCTTGTATAATAGTTACAAATTAATTAATGATTGAACTTATATTTTTGTGCATACTTCATTAAAAAATGATTTATCTTAGCAGTGTTAATTAAATTCCTCTCATACTATAAAAACTTAGTCCATAAAATGCCACTTTCCAATCTAAGAAACCTTTCACCGGCGGCCGTTATTATTAGGCGTGGTACATACATAACGTTTCTAAATTTATCCGTTTTACTTTTACGTTCATTGAATATATATATATATATATATATATATATATATATATATATATATATATATATATATATATATATATATATATATATATATATATATATATATATATATATATATATATATATATATATATATATATATATATATATATATATTTATATTTGACGTTTCTTGGTTTTAGGTCGGCCATGTAAATATACATTATGTTTTTTAGTACTTTATATTGATGACGTTTCAATCATTTTTCGATCTTAGATCAAATCTAAAAGTTAGGTTTCAGAAACAAAGTTATTATAACTAGTATATCTAAATAAAAAAACACAAAAATAAAATTACCCTAGATTAAAATAATAGTGCATACTAATCAATAACATGTATATATTTATATAATACACAACACAAGGAACGGACTACTCTATATTAGTAATAAAAATATGAACTGATTATTAGAGAAGGGCGATGTATATTTTATTAAGATTGTTGATATCTTTTTTATCGTTTATATAATTTGTATATTTTTTATATATATATTTCGATCACTTCCATAAACTCTCTATATAAAAAAATAGACACTATATATATAAATATATCGAATCTCAAAAAATATATACAGATTCTAAATGTATATATATATATATATATATATATATATATATATATATATATATATATATATATATATATATATATATATATATATATATATATATATATATATATATATATATATATATATATATATATATATATATATATATATATATATATATATATATATATATATATATATATATATATATATATATATATATATATATATATATATATATATATAATATGAAAAAAATACTTTAATTATTTTTTTAGGTACAAAAATGTTTACATCCAGGGAGTTTGCCGGAAAAAAAAGTATTACTATCTCAGCTACGCTATCTGGCGGCAAAGGTGACGTAGCTTGGCAACATGCCCAGTTATTTAGACAATCATTTGACAGTCGGGAGTATCCATTTTCTATACATTTTATTTTTAGATAAAAGCGTTGTGATTTTAGCCAAATTGTTTTACCTTATGATTTTAAGCTGTTTTAGACGAATTATCTATTTAATTAAAAACATATTTTCCCATTAATAATTAGTTTTACTTACCAAAAATCGGATTTTCTTTTACCTTTTGTACAGAGAAATATATTTCCTATTTTAGCGCGTATTGCTTAGGAATAGATTCTCAAGTAGCATTTAGAGAAAGTTTTCAATAAATTTGCAACAATGTAATCCATTGAACTATACTGAATTATGTAGGATCACCACTTTGTCAAGAGCTTTTTCTTATGGAAGTTTGCACCTAACAGTGTTGGCAAAGTAATAAATAATTATTACTCTTTGGTATAAATTGCTACTTGGGTTTTTTCAGCGAAAGTTTTTTATAAGTATCAACAAAACTTTCATTAATAACCCTCATTAATGCACTAACCATAACTAACTAAAACATTGGTCAGGTTGGTTGCCTAATTGCGGTTAGTATATAGTGTTTTCTGAAAGAACTCTATACTTTTAAACCAGCTTTTTGTTTTTTTTTTTATTATGGCAAGTCTCTAATAGCTAAAAGAGTAAAAAATCTAATCTCTAGTATTTGTTTCTGTCTTAATCCATACTGGTATAAATTATATTTGCTGACATTACGGATACAATTTGAGTATCGTTCAACTATAACCTGTATTCTTTAACGATAGTGATAAGTTATTGATCGAAGCCATACCACAAATAACTTTAACATAGTTTACGTAAATATTAATAATACATTGCTCTAACAATAATAACTATTAATGCACGGATTTCAGAAAGAATCGGCGCCATTGCAGATAAAAAGTATAGTTCTGTCCAGTTTTTTTACTTTGGATACATTTCTTTACATTTGTTGACTCGAATTTAAGAACTGGTCAATAGTTTTGCCTAGCTGTACCTTAAAACATTTTTTAAAAATTTTACTACCTAACGGCCTTCTAATTATTGTTTTTTGATTTCCACATAAAAAGCATGTAATTTTACACCAACCTGAAAACAAAATGTAGAGTACTAATCTAAACTGGTTCAAATATATTTTTTTCGTATTTTGTTAACCATTTTTCTTGTAAATCCAAACCATAAAATTTATGAATTTATTTAAATTGATACTACACATGACAAAAAGAAACAAGGTATGTGCGGTAGCAAAACTCGTACTCTAACTACGCCGATCCAAATCCACCATCGTTTGTTTTGTCTTGGGACAGTCCACGAAGGCTAAAGCCTAAGTACAAGCGTACCTTGGGCGTCTTAAGTATGGTAAGAGGAAGTTTGTTCACACTACTAAAAATTTCGAGATTTGGAGGAGAAGGAAAATTTTCTGCGGGTAGCAGGTTCCATGTGGTACTTTATTAGTTTACATTAAGTTAACCCAATTTTAAAGCAACTTTTAAATTATCGGAGTTAATGTAAAGTTTATTAGAAAATGCCGGGTTGCAGTGTAAAAATTGCAATAACTGGAGTGAAAAAAAAACAAAGAGTGATAATAAATAAAACTTTCGTATACCAAAAGATGAAAGAACTAAGCAGTGGATTGATTTCTGTAAGCGTGAAATTAATTTCAAAACTGGTATGTTTTGCATTTAAGAAATTTACCCTGAATAAAGATTATTATTCATTCTAAGATTAAACAATTGCATTTGTCATGATTTTTCATGGCTATTTTAGCAAGAGTCTGTTCAGTACATTTCAGACCAGAGTGTGCTTGAACCTCTTATACGGCCTAATTTTAATAAAATATATCTAAATTTTGTTAAATTCATATTTATTTGGGTTTAATTCATTTATATCGTATGATTACCGCGCCCTAATATGGCGGATTTGGATGAAAGCGCTGATCAATAAGGCGGCGTAATCACATACCTTGTTTTCTTACATCCTTACATCCTTACATCATGATACTACATTTGTTTATTGGAAGATTAATTAAGAAACATTTTTTTATAGAGACAACGAACTATTTCGATATAAATGAATTATTCTTTTTGCTTCTCTGTAACCAGATTCAATGGCACCATGGACTGTCGAGAAATAGTGTGGATGGGTTGCTTCGCCCGCAAACAAGACTGTTGGTTTGTTGTGTTTATTAAACAAAGGTTTAGCCAACTTATCTTGAAATTTGCTTCCCCCATTAGAATGTCCTTTAACAGATTCATATGAATATGTTCCCCGGAAGTGTGGATTTGAATACCAGTTAGTCCTAGAATAAAAAAAGAAATATTAAAAGTTTCACTCAGCGTCCGTCTGCCCATTCCCTGGATCTAGTAATTTTTAAAAAATTAAGATATTCTTTGAAGATCAACAAAGGTAATTTTTTTATCCAAAGCAACTGTTTTTGTTTAAAATTTATTTTTCTGCAACAACTTTGGGATACAAATACTATCTTGTCTATATATTATACTATAAGGCCCGCCGCAAATTAAACCCAACTCATGCACAACCCATGACTCATACCCAAATCTTCGTCATTTCTTCCAGTATTCAAGATGAAAGCAAGCCAGCAACTTCTCAATTTACAATCTGAATCTGAGGATGAAGATTGATTTATCCTGTTGCACCTACTTAGCAAGCAAAAAAAAAAAAAAGAAGTAAAATGAATGAGAAGTAAAATAAACTGTTTATGTAATCTTCATGAGTCATATAACACAGGAAAACTCCTAAGAATTTCAATTAATTTTTTCATTCTCTTAAAAGTTGCAAAACTGATCACACTGACAAAAGTAGGGACCCACGATCCACGAAACTGTGTTGCTAGCACAACTTGACACGCGCGAAACAGTTTGAAATTAAACCTGGCCGTGGAATGGGTTTAATATGCGCCACTCCGTCTGAAAACACGTTTTACAAAATAGACCACGCGTGTGCTGCGCGTGGGATGTACATGGGTTGGGTTCAATTGCGGCGGGCTTATTCTGCTTCCTAAATAAATGGATGTATACGGACTGGTATATTTCTTTCCTGTTCGGTATAAACTGGACCTAAACTATATTTTTGTATTTATTTACACAAAATACATTTAATTACCGGACCAAATTGATATCTTTTGTTCGTGTAGAAACCACTAAACAATTTATTGGGGTTAAAGTGTGCCTACTGGTTTCTATAAAATCTACACAAGCCGAGTTTATTCCAGAGAACTATGGTCTGCACCAAACGATAATGCTATCGGTTTGGGCATCTGTAATTATGTTGAACTTAATTTATGAGCTGTGCAGATGAGTTCATACCATCGATCATAGAATTGTTACCAGTTTTTGATGGAACGTTAGGATTCGTAATTGGTTTTTAATTTTAATGTATTGGGGTCAAGCATGCTTACCTTATGACTTCAACTGGCATCGTAACATTAAAATGTGGTGCTAAAAATTTATTGATTAAGTATTCCTGTCCCCTACGTATTTCTTTCGTCCGATAGTGTTTCCATTAATGGAATATAACTACCAGCATACCATGCTATCGTGACGTTCGGGTTATTTTCTGCTTGTGCTATACCTGATACGGTGATAAGCCATTCAAGGTTTTCCTAAAAAAATATATTATACGTTGTTTTATACCGACTCAGAATGGTTTTTTGAATTGGACAAAATGGATTTCCACGGATTTTCGTTCCTTAAGAAGGAATAGGTTTAATATATGGATTTATATAATTATATAAAATTTTATGAACAGGGCCTTTGATTATATTTACGTGGCTTCTGGGCCCTTAATTGTAGGATTTTTTCCATATTAGCTTTTGAAATTATCAGTAAAAAAAATATTGCAATAAAAAATGGAAAAATATAGGCAACTTCAACTTTTTTAAATGAAACACCCTGTATACGAAAGATCTTTTTTTTTTCTGATTTCAAATATATATATATATATATATATATATATATATATATATATATATATATATATATATATATATATATATATATATACATATATATATTTGATATATATATTTTAGATACATTGAGGATATTAGGATAAACCATTTTTGAGATATTTTAGGTTAAATTATTAATAAATTACAAAAAAGTTTCATATTAGTATCAAGAAAGCCATGGAAACAACGGAATTGTTATGTTGCTGAATTTGGTGAGGGTTTTCTCTGGACCCATAATGTTTATTTTTGTGATTAAAAATTCCTGCTAAAGTGAAGAAAGATTTGTCGGTGAATAGAATTTTATTTAAAAACTTTGAATCCTGCTGCATAAACCTAGCTATTTCCAATGCATACTTAGGTCAATCCTGCACAGTGCACGTTTTGTTCAGAAATGTTCTGAACGGACATACATAATAAGGATAAAATTTGTAAAATTTTAAGGTTAAATAAATGAGATTGATATTTCAGAATTTTCTAAAATTATTAAAAGTAGTTAGTGCAAGTCCAATAGAAAAAGTATAATAATTATCCTGAAAAAACGAGGATATCCAAAACCTTGTTTTCATGTCGTGCTGCAGTCCTTTTCTTTATTTTAAAGCTTTTTCGTTCAATAAACTTTCGTACTATGTATTTAATAGTATCTATAGATTGTACCCGTTGTTAAGGATATAATAAGTAATATTCCCTTTGCAATTTCGTCACATTATAATTGTTACCATAAAAAAGACGCATAATAGAGATTTTTTGTTCTTATGAATAGCCCACCGACAAAAAAGCAATACAAACTACTTTTAATAGTTCAAATGATAAATTTCAACTTTTTTACAATATCAATACGTCAAATTTATTAAAACAATTTCATTGTTTTCATAGCTTTCTTTTGATACTAATATGATTTTTTTTCAATTTATTTATATTTTAGCTTAAATATCTCAAAAAATGGTTCATCCAAATATCATCAATGTATATATATATATATATATATATATATATATATATATATATATATATATATATATATATATATATATATATATATATATATATATTCGAAATCAGAAAAAATATCTTTTATTGTAGCGCATAATATACAGGGTGTTCCATTTAAAAAAGTTGAAGTTGCCAATATTTTCCAATTTTTTTATTGCGATATTTTTTTACTTATAATTTCAAAAGATAATATGGAAAAAAACCTACAACTTTTATATAAAACATTTTTTTCTGTCTTTAAAAATAAAGGCTCCAGAAGCCACGTAAATATAATCAAAGACCCTGTACAATTTAAATAAGTAATAAAAACGTAAGTATTTATTTAAAATTTCCCATATTATATTTTCTTTATTTTTAGTTTGTCGAATGCTGTTCTGGCCATATGAAAAATGTTTACTAATAGTTGAAACAAAATCACTTTAATGTTCAAAAGTTCTGCATATTAATAAAATAAAAATTTCTACACACTAAGCTTAGAAAGTTTAACAAAATACAGGCCAAAGACAAACTGTAAGATTTACTTAAGAATTAAGTATCTTATTACGAAATTACAAGCACTTACGAAAAAAAAAATATTTTTTATTTTACATTATTTATTTGAATAATAAATTGAAAAGAAAGATTATCTTTCGTAATTGTGTCTGTATCTCATAAAACTTTTGGAGAACACACTGTCAAAATTTAGTAGTAGTGGACGTGTAAAACATAGCTTTTTTTATTGGTACCCTATTTTTCTTAATTTAAGTACGCCTGACTGCCTCAGCGTGTTTAAATTCAACTTTCAAACACGCACGTGTAAAGGTTACCATGGTACATCAATCAACAACACGAGAAATGTGAAGTCTTGGATGACATTGCCAACGTTTAACCTCGAATTTTGGCATATGTCAGGCATTTTAAAGAAAAAAATGTTAATCTGACATGAGTACTGCATAACGTCATATAAAATATTACTATAACAAATGTTTTGAAAGCAATAAAAAAGTGTAAAGTATTCGTGGATTACTGGCCTTTAAAACACTTGCTCTATTTTAAGAACTCCGGCTACGCCGTCGTGCTTGAAAAATCGCGTTTTTAAAGACCTTAATATCCACCTCTACTTTAATATACTATTCTATAAAAAAATTATGCTAAAGAGGATAATTAAGTAAATTATCCAAGCTGTTATTAAAAATAACGAGATTTCCTGTATTTCCTGGAAATAAAGGTCGCTAATCTAGTGTAGGAAGGTTTTTTAAAAGCAAATGATTTTAATCCCTATAAAACCCATTTTTGTTTTCACATCACAACCTGAAGAATTTGACACTTTGATTTTTCAGCTTGGTATTACAATTAAAATGACCTAACTAAGCTTAGTTTCGGTAAATGGAGTAGTCAGCTCCCAAAACTATCGACAATAGAGTACAGGTAATTTGATATGCTTATTTTTCTTACAGAATATCCGACCTTTGCCTTCATTTTTTGAGATATCAGCATATATACTTTATTGATTGCCGTTCAGTTGATATAAATACTTTGAGGTATGAGCATGATAGTACGTTAGGCAACAGACCAAAATAATTATTATTTTTTAAATTTAAAATTATTTCATAGGTGCTAATGAAACGATTTTTTGTGACGAAAACCAAAATTTATAATGTATGAAGACAGCATATTGCAATACAATTTCCTAAATGTTTGTATTTTTTGTTAAAATTTGCCAAATAAACCTAAAAATTAATTCTAAACAGTTTTTCTCCGTACGTTTTATCATTATTTTAATTTTTACCCACTCTTTTTGACATTTTATAACATATTTAAATGTTTTCCTGAGGTTATTCGACAAGCCCAGTTGGTAACTGGATTTTTTTTTAAATATCTCAAAAACAATAAAAATCATTGAATATAAACTTTTTTGACCAGCCTGTATATTTAGATCAATATTTATTTAAACTGCCTAATTACCTATTTAAATAAGTACTGATCTAAACAATTACTGTTTTTAAACAAGTACAGAAATTGTTTTTTTTTACATCAATGTTATTTTCTTCTGCATTTTACCATTTTTTTCGGTATATTCAGTGACATTTATTAAAACTTTATACTTTCTTTAATCATTATACTCAAATATACCCAATACTGAATCATTATACCAATACAAGTAACAGTCCCTTAATACATTCTTTTGTCTCACCTCTTTAAGCTTTTGTTTATCCTCAGCTGTCCAAAGAAATGGCCAGTTAAGGTCCTCTTTCCACCATCGATCCGAAAAATGCATAATTACTTTCATAATAGCACCAAAACCAATACTCGTTATTGCATCGATTTTTTCCTGTGGCAGTGGTGGATTGAACAAGGTTTTATATTTTGCCTTTAATACACCTACTGATGGAGTAACGATGACCTGATCAACCGTATAGGTGCTACCATCTGCAGTAATAACATCTACTTTTTCTCCATTTTGCCAATTGGAAATGTTGGTAATTTCCTTTTGGAGAAAAATCTTATCGTCTATTGGTAATGGATTTCCTGTATTTGGAAACTTTTGCATCATAATTTCCAATATAGTTTTATATCCAAGACCGTTCCAGTGTAAACCAAAGTCGCCCTTACATTGTTTGTAGTCTGTTGTAATTTTTAGGTCATTTAAATCAAACGGACTATCCAGGGAACATAAGTAGCTTCTTGCCCAGTCGTTCGCTGATTCAGAAAGTATTTCTTTTTCTTTAGAATCTTCAGCCGTAGCAGAAAGGTTTTTTATTCTAAATTAAAAAAAAAAAAAAAAAAAAAAAAAATAAAAATTAAAAAAATATATATAAAAATCAAACAAAATTTTAAATCGATTTAAAATTTTTGTGTCATAAATAATTGTAAACAGTAAGCATCATTACATTTTTTTCTGAGTATTATTTGTTCGAACGTTTCTTTGAAAGTGTTAGACAATGTAATGGTTTCAATAACACTAAAATCTTGGACTTCCATTGTCTTTATTTGTTAATTGTTACACAACCTTTCGGTTAGTGATGTACCTCCAACCGTTTTCAAGTGATAACTATAAAAAATATTCCTAAAAGCTACGACTTATATACTATCCCTTGTTTACCGAAGCTTGACCGACTTTTCACGGTTCAGCAACGGCAGCCAGATATTCGGAATGTCTACACTAGGTTTGCTAAATACATTTTGGTTGTTTACAATTAATACAGCTTCTTTAAATTTTCTTTTCTTCCAGTGGGTTTCTTTATGAATGGTTTTTGCTTCCGACCATTGTATGCGGTGTTGTTTTGAATAAGCGTGTTCGGATAGTATATAATCGTGCAGTGACCTTATGCAACAGCAAGAGGAAATATAACTATGGATCTTAAGCAGAACGGATACAGTGAGAGACTAGTAAAGACAACAAACGAAAAATATCAAAATAAGACCAGAAACTCTAACTTGAACGAGAGTCCATGTGACCAAATATTTATGACAATTCCATACATTAAAGGAACTGTGAAAAAGATCCGCAAAATCGGTAATAAGTATAATATTAAAACGGCATTTAAATCCCAAACTACTCTAAGAAGTATTCTTACCAAGACAAGACCAGACAACAATGTTTCAAATAATGACTCTATCTACCAAATTCCCTGTGAATGTGGTGAGGTATACATCGGGGAAACAAAGAGACCACTGGAAGTTAGCGTTAAAAAACACAAAAAACATACGGAACGAGATGAAACGTCGAAGTCAGGGATTGCCGAACACGCTTGGTCCAAACAACACCGCATACAATTGTCGGAAGCAAAAAACATTCATAAAGAAACTCACTGGAAGAAAAGAAAATTTAAAGAAGCTGTAATAATTGTAAACAACCAAAATGTATTTAGCAAACCTAGTGTAGACATTCCGAATATCTGGCTGCCGTTGCTGAACCGTGAAAAGTCGGCCAAACTTCGGTGAACAAGGGGTAGTATATATAAGTCGTAGCTTTTAGGAATAGTTTTTAGTTATCACTTGAAAACGGTTGGTGATACATCACTGACCGAAACGTTGTATAACAATTAACAAATAACGACAATGGAAGTCCAAGATTTTAGTTTGAGTGTATTGGGTGCCCCATTTTTGACACTTTTTAGGGTATTTCCGTAATTTTAAGTGCAATCATAATAGTAATATAGGCGTTATGTGCTCTTTTTGGGTTAAACTTAAGGTAGTAAAATCAAAATTTGAAAGTTTTCGCTTAAGAGATACGTGGGAAAATCATAAACTTATCATTGTCAGAATGACCATATATTTTCTTATTGAAAAGAGGTACAAATAATTGTTTTATACAAAAGTTTCTTTATAACGATTGTTAAATAATCGGCCGTTTTTAGAATAAGTATACGGTCTCAGGTAAAAAAGGTATCTGACCAAACCTTATTGTTTTAAATGAAACATCCTGTACAATTTAATCATAAAATATAGCATATTAAATTCTCTTTCTTCCATGCGATTTATTTAAACTTTATTACCATAAACCACAGTGGACTATAAAACAAAAGCTATTATTCCAGAAACAAAACCATCATGATATTCTAGTTGTTATTAACATTTAACTTTAATTTTATTTTCACTATTTTTAATTTATGAAAATGACTTATCAACAAAAATTTGATATGATATCAGTTTATATTAAAAGTGAAAAAAACGAAAAAATGGCGTAAAATTTATATTTTATTCGCTATCTGGAAAGACGGCAACCATTTAAGGACCTATTTCGAGACATACGGCTTTTTTACAAAGCCGAAATCAAAAACTTATAATAAAGAAAACAAGAAAAGATCAAGAAATAAGCGGATTATAATTTGTCAAGGCCCATAATCAGGTTAGAATGGTATACCCTGTAATGGATTTGAATAGTAGAAGCTCAACTTTTATTGAAGTAAAAAGTCCTTTAAGCGGGTTTAGCACTTTGTTGGTATTAAATAAGAAAAATAGAAGCTGAAACTGGAATTTTTAAAACAAAGACGCAAAGAATTTTGACGTCCTATAAATATTTTCCCTATGTTGTTAATATTACCCAATATTTGCACTTTAGTGGTGATGTGAGAAGATTGCAATTTTGTCACTGATTCTTAAATAAATCTAGCGAGGATCGTTCTTTTCACAAGAAAATTATTTGGTTAGATGAATGTCGGATGAAAAGTTGCGCTCTTCTTAACCGACATAATGAAAGACATTAAAACACCACAAAGCCCCGCACATGGTACGAACTGTTCGTCAAAAAGGTCGATTGGGGTAAATGTATGTATGTAAATGTTTTCTTAATTTTAAAATATACTGGTGTATTGCTGTTTTGAAGAAAACTGAAGTGCAGATAGATATCTGGACATACGATATTCTTGATTGGTAAAATTTCTTTAAATAAAGTAATAGAGATTTACTTTCAACAAGATGGCTACCCTACTCATACCGCTCTTCGAATAAGAGATTTAATAAGTTCTTACTTTAAAAACTGTTGGATAAGAACACATGGACATATAAGGTGGTCACCAGGATCTTCGGATCTAACACCTCCGAATTTTTTCTATGGAAAGTTTTGGAAAATAAAATTTATTATAAGGAGTTATCTTAACTCGATAACAACTTAATCAAACAATTCATAAGGCCTTTGCAGGAATAAAACCATTGCACATGATGAATGCCTTAAAATCCACTCGAAAAAGATGTCAAAAGTGCATTTAAAACAACGAAGGGGCTTTCGAGCATTTGCAATGATTTTCGGTATTTTTTCTTTTATTTTGTTTTAAAGTTTCTAAACTTTTTTATTTTTTTTTTGTGTCAACTATTTTTTCTACTAGTTTTATGTTAAAATATATTGTGTAATCTCTTTCCGGCTAGAATTTTAATATAGTTTTGTTCCTAGGATATTACCTTTGGTTTTATAGCCTACTGTGGTTTAATGTAATAAGGTTTAAAAATATCACATAGAAAACCAATATCATCCACAGTGTGTTATATTTTTAAGAAGGAATTGAATATATTATCTTTTTACATTAAAATATACAAGGTTTTCCACCTAAAAAAATAAGGTTTGTTCCGATAACTTTTTTACCTGACCCTGTATATTTATTCTGAAAACGGCAGATTATTTAACCATCATTATAAAGAAACTTTCGTATAAAATATTTTTCTGTATCTCTTAACTAAGAAAATATATTTATTCTGAAATTGACAATTCTTTGATTTCTTCTCGTATTTCTTAAGCGACCGAAAATTTTTGAATTTTGATTTTACCATTTTAATTAAGTAATACTAAGAGCACATGACGCCTATATTAATCTTCTAATAGCACTAACAACTACGGAGATATAAAAGTGTCAAAAATGGAACACCCGGTACAGAAAGGTTGTTGACTATTAATGTTGCTGGTATGGTAATTCTAACAAATCATATTTCTTTAATATTTTTAAATTTATCCTGATCAGGTGTTTGACCTAATCTTAAAGTCAATAAAACCAGTATACTCCAGGAAAATAACTGGAACAATTTTGCTAAGGTTGAAATATCTCATATTTGCGATTATATAGCCAAAAAGTCTATGAAACCATAATAAAAAAAGCCTCGTTGTGAGTCAAAAAAAAAATTGGTTGTCTCACATTTTTATTTAAACAATTAGAGTAAAAATTTATAGTCTAGTTAAGAAGTGTGTTTCCTACGAAAAATAGTTAAAAGCTTCGAAAAATATGAGCGATAGCTCATTAGACGCAGAATGCAAATTTGAGAAAGGCGTTTTGAGGATTTTTTCTGCCAATAAAAATTGCAATTGTTATTAACAAAAAACGAAATAAAAAAAAGCCATTTCGATTTTTAATGATACCTTAAAAACTTTATAGTGCAAGTGTTCCGGCGCCCAAGTGTCCCCGCGCCTAAGTGTTCTAGACCGTGCATTTTACGGTCCTATTTAGGCGACGCAGAAGTACCACCACGAACCTTACTAATAATACCTGTTACCTATTAAATAGGTATTTGTTTGATTAAATATTAAAAAAAAACACGGGAATTGCATAACTCTTCCAAACTATAATTTGTTTCAAATAAACTAAATTAAAAGTTCACACACTTTATAGTTAAGTACTCTGTTACGTTGGAGTATGTAATTTATTTAGAATAAAATGGTGAACAGAACTTTAAGGGGCTGAGATTTTTGGATAGGAACTTGGCCCCAATCTTACATAAATGCTTTTTTGTGGGATATTATAGTTATTTCATGTACCAAAAAGAAATCAAAATTTTGGAGCCTTAGGTTAGTTTTTTAAAATAGTTAAGAAAAATTTAGAATCAGATATTTAAAGTAAAAATAAAATTAAGTATAGTTTTTTTCCGAATATCGTTAATTTACAAACCAGTCCTATGTTAGGTACCATATGTCTAGGTAGCTGGGTAGGTACGTAGGTAGGTTTTACGCCCTCCACTGCGACCGCTCGGTCTAATGTGGCTCACACCTTTTTATATTTCTCCCAATAGGACCGGACTTCTAATAAATCCGATACCAGATTGGGAGCGAGTTCTTACATCTCCTCTTACTCGTGTCGAGACCGGACACGAGCACAATGTGTTCTGGGGCCCGATTCTGTAAGCAAATTTTTTGACATTTCTTTTCTCTATCGCTTTCGAAACAGTGACAAACTTATGAATTACCTTTAAGGGCAACAAGGACATGTGATCCTTATTTTGACTTTCCCTTTCCTTATATTTTTACAGAATCCCAGCTCTGGTGTCTCTGTCTCTTGGAGAGTATGACGAACAGACGATTAGAGCCGTCATGCCCTTCTCTCCCGCTCTAGTGACGTGGGTAGCTACCAGGTCCTTGTTACAGGAACCAGATACCCTATGAAAACGGTCCTATCCGCTTTCTGTTTAAAGCCAGGGAACCCTTTTTTCTATAAAGGCGGTTCTGTCCGCCTTCTGTTTGGCTTCGGGGAACCCTTCCTAAGCACCCGTTTGTTCGGGATGGATTAGCCCTTCCCCGTGAAACATGCGCCGGTGACTTCAGAGGCACCTTTCGAAACGGATTCACCCGTTTCGGTCGGCGCACCTTTGTCTGCTTGTGACCTTGAGTGACACTTCTCGAAACGGATCTATCCGTTTCCGTCAGCGCACCTTTGTCACTTTCTTGCTATGAAAGCGGTTCTGTCCGCTTTCTATTTGGAGCTAGGGAAGTAATAGTCCACCACGGCAGAGCCCCGCATTACAACAGTAAGGCTAGATACTCTAAGAGGTCGCCCTGTATCTCAGAGGCACCGTTGGAGACACCTGTTTAAGGCACAGGATGTCATTTACTCATCAGCACGGTATGCTAACACCTTGAGTTAAGCCTTGTGTTCATCTTAGCATCGGATCCAGTTCCATACGCTAGCCAAAAGAGTTGCCGATAACCAGCAACTCTAGCGCATAGGCCAAAAGCTCCTACTGGGCCCAACCACGACGACGACAAACCATTGTCATTTTGTATCATAGGTGCAATCAGTCCATGCCTGGACTCAAAAGTAGAGCTTTAAACTTACAGGTAAAAATCCGTTTTATATTTATAAAAGATTGTAGGACGATTATGTCCGTCCGGTATAAGAATACGTTTCTTTGAAATTTTATATGGTGGTATACTTTCATTGAATAAAACTCAAAAGTATTAATTTGAATGAAACAATCTTTAATTCTTACCGAAGCGGTAAACATTCCCCAACCGATGACACATTTGTACAATCGCTGATAACTTCATCAGTAGCCTCTAAGGAATCTGCGAATTCCAATATCTTCTCGTTAGTTTCTTTTTTAGTAAGTTCTCCATTTGAAAGCAAAAACCTAGTCTTATGTTTCCATTCCGAAGATCTTAAAATTCCCAGATTTTTGACCATACTATAGACAATATTGCCCTCTTCTCCATGACAAAATTCTGCTCCTAGGTCAACGTACGCATCTCCAAATTTTATGCTGTTAATTCTGCCACCTGTTCATAAACATACAAAAATATAACAGGATTGGCAAGGCAAGGGCTTGGGAGCCAATTTTAATGTAACAGAGTAGGATACGTATGGTATGACCCCAGATTAAAAAGAGAACGAAAACAATTTTTCCTCCCCTTTTTATTCTGTTTTTCCTATCCCACTTCCAATACAACGACGTTGGACGCGCCTACGATTCGTTAAGCCGCGTATTCACTTAGCGAACGTATAAGGCCGCATGGTAACGAACGTATACCTACGTTCGGTTAGTGTGGACGTGAATAATTTTGTCTACGAAAGCATGCATTCGGTTGCGAAAAGGTTCGCTCGCTTGTCGGTACATCAAAGGAAATTCGCCACAGGTCGTTTGGGGATGTGTACGTATATGAATGAAATACAAATGAAAATTAATTGTCGGAACGAAGGTGAACAACACTACACGCATACGTTTGTTAAATGTGGATGTCAGAGCGCATGTCAAACAAAATTCGCGCACATTTACGGCATATACGTTTGTTGCCGTGCGGCTGTATACGTTCGCTAAGTGAATACCCGGCTTTAGGATATTGTCGACAGTGTTGTCATTTCGTAAAATATTTATAAGCAATTTTAAAAATGTTGTAAAAATCCATAAATAACCTAACTTTAGATATGTGATCGCTAATCGCATTTATGACAAGTTTACGCTAGCGCGCACTAAACAAACGATAAGGTTATCCAGCATGCGTATTTAAAATAAAGGACCAGTGTCGGACTGTGAAATTTCTATAAATCATTAATTAATTTATATTCATAAAGCATATTTTTTTCTAATTTTGACATTTAAAGTGACAGTTTTCAAAACTCATTGACGTTATTAAATATCTTAGTTTTCATAACTAGTTACAAAAAGTAGAATTTTTCGCAACTGGTTATGAAAAGTAAAATATTTGACAAAGAAGTTTTTTTATATTTTAAACTTTAATTAAAAAGAATCATATCATATTTAAAATTAGAAAAAATATTGTGTGAAACGCGTTGGAAAACACTTTTTTTCATAACTTATATTCTTTTGCTCTGCTCGTTCCAAAAAATAGTGCTTCTCCCAACTCCCAACTGGCTGCACAAATAGCTTCTTTTTTCTATATTTAGAATTGAATTTTTTATTTTGCATTTCTTATATATATATATATATATATATATATATATATATATATATATATATATATATATATATATATATATATATAATAAAACAGTATTGGAAAATAATTCTCGATAATAGGAAATTAATGTTAATTTTTAGGTATCTGTGAATCCAATCTACCAGTGTACGTTTCAATAGAACGTCACGATGAATTGTAATTAATTTAACTGTTCGACTGAGACGTCACCGCTTTGCGCTTTAGTTTGGCTAGTGGATTTGCCCGTGGCTCGCACAGTTCGTACTTTGCTTGCGGGCAGTATTTAGGCGCGCATTAGGCCATAAGCTGAAAAATTTTAAATTTTTAAAATGCTTAAAAAGGAGGAAAAGATTCAAATTTTAAAGTGGTATTTTGGGGTCACTCTAATCACGAAATAATAAATTTATTTATTTGTGTATGAAAAAGACCTGTTCCGGCACAATCGACAATAAGCCAAAATTTGAAATATGTGGTTGTATACAAAATTGTCGAAAATGTAAAAACATTGATCATCCACGTGAGAAACCAGTTAATGAAATTCGGCAAAACAGGGACATTGATGTTTGTGCTTGCTGAAACCAGTAATCCTTGTTCAAGCAAACAAATTGCTGAACAGGTTAACTGAATGATAGAACTGTTCGGAATATTTTGAAACGAAATGGTTACGTTTTTAAAGTACAAATAACCCGGAACTATTTCCCGAGGACAATATTAAGCGGATGGAGTTTTGCGAGATGATGATGGAAAGACAAAATGCAAATGAAAATTTTTTTAAAAAACATTTTGTTTAGGATGAATCCACCTTTTCATTGCATCGTAAGCATAATCCATCCACCGTTAGGTATTGGTCTCGGAGAAATAAACATCTGAGCATTCCTAGTGAACACAATACCCACAAAAGTCAATGTTTGGACGGGTATTTTAGGGACTACGTCGTGGGTCCATTTTTCATCAATGGAAATTTAACAGGGGATAAATATTTGGATCTATTACGAAATCAAATTATTCCGACAGTTCGATTACTTCCTGTTAACTTCGAGGAGATTTGGTTTCAGCAGGACGGCTGCCCTGCTCACAATAAACGTGAGGTTCAAAATTATTTGGAAACCACATTTAATAACAGAATTATTTCTTCACGTGATACAGCGGCCCCCAGATCGCCAGATTATCCCCAAATGATTTTTTTCTTGGGGATATTTAAAAAAAATTGTATCCCACGTTTTGAAAGAGCTAGAAACCTTGTTGAAATAAGGGAAAAAATAATTCAACTTTCTGGTCAAATTACACCTGAACAGCTCAGGAATATGAGACAAAATCTCTACAACAGGTTTGGGTATTGTTTAGCAGAAAGTGGTGATTATCCGAACCCTTATTAAAATAAATTTTAGTTCTTTAAAGTTATTTTTATTTTCTGTTGTAAAATTATCGTTAGTTTATTTTAGAATTTCCTTTTTATTTATTTTTAGAATTTACTTTTTTTTCAAGCCAATGTGGCAAAAAGACAAGCAAAATATTTCTTAATATTTGTGATAATTTTTCAACAAATTATTGTCAAACAATTCTCGTTTTTGCTGATTCGACGTACACCCATCCGAACTCGTTTTAATACTGTCGGAATTGTCGAAAACTATTTAATTTGTATCTAATCCAACCAAAGCGCGAAGCAGAGTCCAGTCGAACAGTTAAATAGATTCTAATTCATCGCGACGTTCTATTGAAACGTACACTGGTAGATTGGATTCTCGGAGCATAGAAATTAACATTGATTTCCTATTTTGCGCGAATTATTTTCCAATACTGTATATATATATATATATATATATATATATATATATATATATATATATATATATATATATATATATATATATATAATAAAATTAATTACACAAAAAAACATAAAATAAAAAAACAATCCAGACTTAGGAGTAGGGAAAACGGGCCCGGCGAAAATGTGTAAATAAAATTGGTCTGCTAGTCTTATTGCGCATGATTTAAGACCTAAGATAAGTATCCAACACAGCGCACGGACACATTTCGCCCATAAAATCTCTTCTATATGATAACCTAATAATATATAATACAATTTATAATTATATAATATATATATATATATATATATATATAATATATATATATATATATATATATATATATATATATATATATATATATATATATATATATATATATATATATATATATATATATATATATATATATATATATATATAAATTAGATTAGGTAGTAATATAAAAAATAAGCTAACAAAATTAATAATGCAAAATTTAAATAGCAAAAGAATATGGGCTAATATCTAATATAATAATTATTTCAAGACCCAGTCATTGTACTGCTGTGAAACGGTTTTGGAACTTTGGAATCAATTAAACGCGTCAATGTCCACTTTACTCGGTTTTATGTTAGTTTAAAAACGACGAATTTTGAACGCTTTCTGTATATTTAAAGGTTCTGCTTTGCTTGGGGATCAGTAAAGGGATCGTGTAATGCACTGTCTGTCTCCTATCGGTTAGGAATGGGTTTATTTGACTGGACTTGCATATGGCCGTAAAATAAACGTATTTTTTGCGAGATTGAAACAAACATAAATAAAAGAGAAAAAAAATGTTGGTACAAGTAACGTTAACTCTTTTCCCGCTTAAACTTATGTTTTCGATAGAGATAATAAGATATTGTAAACATCTTATATCTATTTATATAAAACGAGCATACATTTACTAGAGGCATCCTTGCTGTTTGGCAGTGCAAATAAGCGTGCAAGAGAGAAAAAAGAATCATAGTATAACCTTTCTCCGTGGCTCCAACGTGTTGATTGATCGACGAGGAGAGGCCGACCAATCAGCACACCGAGCGGGGTCTATATATATTTTTTCCACCGACCAATGAATACGATGGCGGATCACCAAAAAACAATTTATAATTTTTTTGTGAACAAAAGGAATGTATAAATGCTACCACTAAACACAAAATATGTCAATAAAACAGTAAAACTTGTTTAGAATCTATAATTATATAGAAATTCTATCACAAATCGCAAAATAAGTCAGTCCAAAAACTAAAAAATCTTACACCAGCGGCCAGTACGGAACTGGCCGGCGAAAATGTATAAATAAAATTGGTCTGCTAGTCTGTTAATTCATGATTTAAGACCCTAAGGGATAAGTACCGCCACAGCGCACGGTCACATTTTTTCGCCCATAAAATCTAACTTTTGAACTGCGCATCTGATACCCTTTGCCGGTTCATATGAAGGTTAGTGGAAAAATCATACATTTTATAAAACTTTTCATTTAAAAAAAAGTTATGCGCTTGGCAAAAAAAGAAATTTGTAAAAAAATATCAGAATTTTAGAATGGTTAAAGATACTTTAATATTTTAATAATATGTATTTATTATTTTATCGAGCAAGACAACATAAATAATTTTATTTATACTGGTTGGCAACATTGCCCATCGCGTTGTGTTGTCGCAGTCGGGTCGAGGTATTCCCTTCTTCTTCTTGGGTCGGTAGAAAGGGAATCGGCCACTGTCTGTCTTTATTTCGTTTAAGCCTTTGCCTATTCAATTGACATCTCCTTTTATCGCAGTGAAAATCTCTGCACCTAAGAAATTGGTTTGCCAGACGTGTATAGAATAATGGACCTTATCTTCCAAGCGTTCTATATTTCTCGGGGATTCATAATTAGTGTTTGACATGCAAGGAATATCGCCTAATGTACAACAGTGTCAATGATCGATATTCAACACAGTGTGTTACTGTGAAATAAAGCTTTTTTTCAAACTGAAAATAATAATTATCCAATATTTGTTAAAATTTATGACAGATGTCCAATAAATAGCGATTTATACAAGAAACTCCCAATTGATGATAGGTCCTGGCATTTAAATTAAGAAAAAAAAAATATTATAACAATAAACTAAAGCCAATGGCAGATTTGGAGAGGGGCGAATGGGGCGATTGTCCCCTCCCCTTCCCCGTTAGACAAAAAAAGGGAAAAATAAAAAAAAAAAACGAGTTAAAATTGGAAAATATTGTTAGAGTACTGAGTTAGTTATAAATCAAAAACTTTTTATGTTGCCTATTGCATTTGGTTAGGCATTAGTTATTGGTAAAAAATAATTGGGGCGCTATAATACGTAGGCCTACCGTACCGGCCCAACTATTTTTTGTTTCTGTATGTTAAATCCTTCCTGTTAGACAACATATGAGCCGCCACTGAACCAATTTAAGTTTCTTGCTGGGCTTAGTATAATTACAAAAAAAAAAAATACTCTGTATATTTTTATTAACCCTCGCATCCTTGAGCCTACGGTGGAAACACTGTGAAAGCGCTGTAACTACACAGGTTCCACGATGTTTACACAGTGGAGTTGTTCCATAAGCACATCATGTTTCCACAGTGGTTTCTCGCTGAACCCACGGCGCGGCGCTTACACAGCAAATCCACGATGAATACACTGTAAGTATTCACCGTGATACACAATGCATCCTCGGTTTTTATACTTTAAATCCACGAAGAAAAATAATAACCTAAAATTCTAGTTTATGGGTATACAATATACAGGGTGTCCCAGAAGTAATGGGACACAGAGCAACAGCAGATTCTAGTAATGGGATAATTCGAATTAAAAATAATCGATAATCCGATTATTGAAATAATCGCTATCATGCGATTTTTCAGATTTAATTTGAATTACGAAAAATAACCTGATTTCACAGAATTTATTACGCGTCGCGAAAAAAAAAACATGTAATAACAAATAAGATTTAATATTTTAATAGTTAAGTATATATTTATGTAAATAGAGAGGACAACTTAATTATAAAAAAGGTAATTTTTTACTTACCGGGCTCACGGCCGATTTTATAAAAATTTTGTTTACAGGGGTTTTTGGGGCGCTTATCACGAATCTGAAGTCATATTTTGTCGGACTCTGCTAGTTTTTGAGTTAAATAACGCCTCACTTGAACCTAACCTCACACTTGCACAAACTTCTAAAATTCCTCCTTCTTAAAACCAATTACACCCATGGAAGATTTTAAGGTAATATACTTATTATTTTATACGATAAATTTAATTTTACCTTAATTTAACAATTATTTTTAATAAAAAAGCACAACAAGCGCTTCCAAAAAAATAATATTTTTACTTTTATAAATTTCAACAAAATTGTCTAGGTAGGTAATTTAGACAATTTTATGTTGGTACACCAGGGACCCACGAAACAATTGAATGCGCTTAATTTTTAAATTTAAATCGCGAAAAATTAAAATCATTCAAATTTATAAAGTAGGCCATTCGATTGTTTCGCGGGACCAACATAAAACAGTCTAAAATCTCTAGACAATTTTGTTGACATTTATAAAAGTAAAAATAATATTTTTGGAAAGTGCCAGTTGTGCTTTTTCTATTAAAAATATTTGTTAAATAAAGGTGAAATTAAATTTATCTTATAAAATAATAAGTGTATTTCGATAAAATCCTCCATTTTGGGTGTAATCAGTTTTTAGAAGGAGGAATTTTAGGAAAGTTTTGCTGGTTAGGTTCGAGTGGGGCGTTATAACTTAAAAACTAGCAGAGTACGAAAAAAATTGACTTCAGAGGCCCAATTCTGTAAGCAAATTTTTTGACATTCCTTTTCTCTATCTCTTTCGAAACACTGACAAACTTATGAGTTACCTTTAAGGGCAACAAGGACATGTGATTAAAACTTTTTAACTGAAACAAATACACAAGAGATACAACAAGCCCTGTAGGCTACAGTGTCGAGGCGGACAAAACCTCAATCAATCAATCAATCAGGACATGTGATCCCTATGTTGACATTCTCCTTCCTTATATTTTTACAGAATCCCAGCTCTGATTCGTGATCAGCGCCCCAAAAATCCCCGGTATGGGAAATTGGTCGGTATGGAAAATTTACTTACTAAAATAATAATAGTAATAATAGTATATATTATACAGTGTCAAAAATGTCCAGAATCCCCGTTGACAAATTATTAAAGGGATCCCGGATTTTTTTGAAAAACTGTATATAATATTTAGTGTTTGTGTTTAGTTACATCGGAATCGAGTTACATATTCATTCAGAAATCAAGAATTTAAAATTCAAACAAACGATTAAAAAAATTAAATAATTACATAATTCGAATTATCAAATAATCCGATTGTTGAAATCATTCATAATTCAATAATTCGATTCTTAAAATAATCCGATTATGCCCATCACTAGCAGATTCCTTAGGTCGAAATAATGCAATTAACGTAAACTTGCCTTATCCCAAAGTGGATAATAGCTAAGATACAGGGTGTTAAACTTTTAATTTTATTTTCGTTTTTTTGTAATAATTCCTTAACTAAATGACATAGAGGTACAAAATTGGGGATTTGGGGGTTCTTTGGGGCGGGAAATTCAAATTCGTCCATACTTTTGATGTTGCTGGTAGAGGGCGCCAGATACAGCCTACCCTACTTGTTTTAGATGGCATAACTTTTTTTTAAGCTTGGTATATTGACCTGTTTAATAAAAACTAAGTTACTATAATTCCCTCTGAGGCAAGTTTACGTTAATTTCATTATTTCGACCTAAGGAATCTGTTGTTGCTCTGTGTCCCATTACTTCTGGGACACCCTGTATATACACTGTGGAAAAGTGCAACATATTCACGATGTTTCCACGGTGTGTTTACCATGTATCCACAGTGTTTTCATTGTGTATACACTGTGGGCTCAAGAATGCGAGGGATCGCTTGGTTGTTTTTTTTTTTAAATATGCATTTAAAAGAGTTACCTATTCGGTTTTCAGCTTCCAGAATTTTTATATTTGTAAAGTTATTCTTTAAAAGTTTTGTTGCAGCTGCTATTCCAGATGGTCCACTACCTATGATAATGATAGAGGGGTTAGAAGAGACAGATGCCCCTCTTATCACTTTTAAAAGAAAATACGTTAGAAAGACTTTTAGCACCAACATTTTACACGTATACTAATAATAAATAATATTATGCCAAGTGTTATTAAGATACATAGTTACGTAATTTTAACTGCTATAGATTTAATTATAATCGGTTATTAAATGTATGATATTTTTTTAATGGAAAAGTCTGCACAAAACTAACTTCTGTATTTCTTTATATCTGCAGTCATAATGTTAATATATTAAATAAATTTAGCCCTTTTAAATAAGGTATAGGTAAAATAATTGCAGAGATAATAATTTATATGAAAACCAGCTGTGTGCCGTAGTTTAAATACTTCAAACGTGATGAAGTGATAATTGTTAGCGTAAAGGTCAATTTAATAAACTTGACGGTCTCGTTTCCGTTGGCAACTTAAATTTATGGCGTTTAATGTAACTATTTATAAACCAGGTCGCCACTACCGCTTGTTGTTTAGATGACGTCCCCGTTGTCGTTCGACTATTATTTATATATCATTTTTTGGTGTTGGTCGCTTGCGGGCGGTTGTGATCGACCAATAAGATTGCCTCTTTAAGTCACTTGTCACGGTTGTGCGCAGTTGATTTTTTGTAAAATTTAGAATTTTTAGGCTTTATTATCCTCATTTTAAATTATTTTGAGTAAACATAAGCCAACGAATAAGTAAACAACAACTAACATAATAAGATTTCAGTGACAAGTAATAATATTGACTATATCTCAGTCAGACCTTAAATTTGAAAATATTTAAGGTTATAAACCGAATAATATACAAATAACAGCGAAAATGGCATCGGATCAGCACCGGCAATAAAACCTTTAAAAAGTTTATAAATCGCCAGTAAGTTGTGACCAACTAAGGACAAAGTTTACATTACCTTTGTAATGTAAAATATGTAATGGTTAAACTTCGCTAATGGTTTTTAAGCCATTTATTTACCTGTGGAAAAGGCCTGATAGGTCCAAATAAAATACCATGTTTGATTAAAAGTGTGTGTGTGTGTGTTTTTTGACGAAAAAAAAAAAGAAATTACTGTTAAATAATGTTTTTATGAGAATTTATCAGTTAAGTTGTGATAGAATTTCTATCTGGACATTTTTCGATCCAGATAGACCTGTTAGGATTCTTATTGGAACCTAACATTTTTTATTAGGCTTTTTCCACAGGGTTCTGGGTTTTGCGTGACACTCTTTGCCGGGGGATTTAGGCATAAAATGGTTGTTTCGCCAATCAAGCTAATTGATTTTAAAATTTACCTCAGCATTAAGCTAAGGAAACAAGAAATGATCAAATTAACTAGCATTAAAGCTACGTAATTATCTTTAGGGTGTATATCTTTCTAGAAGAAAAAAAAAAGAAAACTACAATTAGCAAAAGGAGAAATTAATAATGATTAAATTCACTTAAAAATAACTCATATTGAATATAGATTTTTGAAAACTCTTTTGTCGGTAAATAAGATTATTTAGTGTAAAAATAATAATTAAAAAAAAAACATTAAAAAAACAACAATATAACTACGAGTGTCCGCGAGATACCTACTTACTAGGTATGTCTGTAATTGGCGTTAGAGCCAATGAGCTGTTAACTGGAGAAAGCATCGATTTGGCATAAGCGTGGCATCATAAAGGTACATTCTAAGGTTCTGCCGAGGGGTGAATGAACCTCTGTACTCAAACAATAAAATTCACTAAAACCCGGGAAAATGGTTACTACAGATACTATTTTGTATTGTATCGTTCTATTTCATTTACTTGATAGTATATTATGATTAAATTTAAATTAATTTATTCTTAAAATTACATCAAATTAAGCCCTACTATTGTATTTTAAACTGTGAATAATATTTGTTATATTTATATATTATTATAAAGTATTACACAGAAAAGTAATGATGTCAAAATACTATTTTGTTTTTGGACACCTACTAATAAAGGCGCTAAAAAACGTGACAACATTGCATTTTTCGTAGAGGCCTACTTCAGCCACCTTCGGCTTCGCTCGACAGATGACACATTCAATATGCCTTTTTAGTGTGAATGTTTTTTGTTTTTTGGGTTATTTTTGTGACAATTGTTGTATAAATATTAGTTTTGTGTAAGTACTTTTAATAAATTAAAATGGTAAGGCAGTGCCAAGTAGCCAAGTGTGTAAAGTGACGGTTTGATTCCTGGATTATCATTTCACAAGTAAATACAAACTATATGCTGGTTCCATTCTATTGCCAATAATAAACACAAACATGTTAGGCGCAGCTCTCAATTGCGTTTGTGAATGAAATGCTTTCTCTATCTATGCTATCAGCTCATTGGTTAGAGCTGTGGCCGCGGTACGCGTCGCGTCCGCGCAAAAAAAAAAAACAAAAAATCCTTTGTCCGGAATAAACATCTTAACTTTTGCTATTTGCCTGTTTTTTTGCTGATTCGTTAAGGGAGACTAATTTTGAACAAGATTGTGGAAAGAAGGCAAGTCGGAATAATTCCGCTAACGGGAGCTTACAGCCCGGACTAATAATTAAATACATTTACACGAATAAAATTATTACAAAAAATATCTTTTTGATTTAGTTTTTTTGACTTTAGATCACAAAAACCGCATTTTTTTAGTTTGATGTCTGAGAGGCCCTATATAAAAATAAAACCTATTGTCTTATATGATAAAAAGTCTATATACTTTTATATAAAGCCCAACCCTTATAGCCCGAGAGCTGGCACCAATTTCTAGGTAGGTATTCGAGGCAAGCTGAGGTCACGTCACAAGCCATGAGGTTTCTAGTCGGAATTTTGGAGTACAAAAAATAGAAAATATTGTGAATTTATGCTAAAAATTGTTTATATAAAAATGATTGTGTTGATTTGTGTGTGTTAAATGGAAATATTTTTTGTTCTTTTTTTCATAAAAAAATTTTTATTTAGTCAATTTTAATACAAATCCAAATGTAACAAATTACTTAAATATTTGACATTATAGTGCTGAAATATTGGTTTTTTCAACAAATCTCAAGAGACAATTTTTTTAAGGAAATTAATTCTTTAACAACTTTTGTTTTAATATTTTTTCCGCTACATCCAAAATCCATAAATCTTGTGGGGTTTTTGTGGGTATAAAGACCTGTGAAAGACACACACACTTAACATTAGTGGTTTCCTCAATATCAAGCCGTTTTTTGTTGCTTTTTTAAAATCATGTCAAGAATGATTTTTTTTTCTTTTAAAATGGACTACCTTTAACTTTCTGCGCGATCAATGGTTGCTAAGATTATCAAAGACAAAATGATTCTTTTCGATTTAACGTCCGATATCTCCGCGAGAAATCGAGGCTTTGAAAAAACGAAATTAAAGCTAAATAAAAAAGTTATCCGGTTCATATAGTAATAAAGTCGAAATAATTTTTTTGGGGTCCGTAGACTTAAACAAAAAAAAAAAAAAAAAAAAAAAGAATTAAAAATTTTTGTCACTGGTTTTTTCTATAATTTTCTATAATTTGTTTTTTTATATGACTCTACGTTGATTTTTCTTACAGCCTGTTAAAAATCACCTAAAAATTTGATTTTTTTTTCTGATTCCTTAGTTTTTTCCATTAGGGTAAAAGTATACTGAATATTTTATATTGTCAGTAAGAAAATAGGTAAACTCAATACTGTAAATGCTTTATTTTATTTCTGAGCATATATTACTTAAAAATAATTAAATTAATACAATACATTTTATAGGAGTAGAAACATTATATCCAATCACAATATTGTCGTAATATTTTTTCATCAACGCTAAAACGTTCTTATAAAAATTTGTATGATAACCGTCTGTACGGTTAGGAATCACTGACAAAACAATATTATTATATTTTAATCCATGATGTTTACGAATCTCTAATATTTCATGACTTTTTTTAAAGTTTTCTCTACAAAAGCAATCACTCTTCATTTTTGCAAATTTATGGATTTTGGATGTTGCGGCAAAAATATGAATCCGATAAAAAACACTTTTTGAAAAAAAAGTTGTTGAAAAATTATTTTTCTAAAAAAATGTCTCTTAAGATTTGTTGAAAAAAACAATATTTCTGCACTAATGTCAAATATTTAAGTAAATTCATTACATTCAGATTTGTATTAAAATTCAGTAAATAACAAATTTTTTAATAAAAAAAAAACACAAAAAATAGGTCCATTTAACACACACAAATCAACGCTATAAATTATATAAACCATTTTTAGCATAAATTCCCAATATTTTCTATTCTTTTTCCTCCAAAATTCCGATTAGAAACCTCATGGCAATTGTAAGCGACGTGACCTCGCCAGAGCCAATAGTAACGCGGCAAGCAAGAACGCACACAGCTGCCGATAAACGTTCTCTCTTAAGCCGGGATTCAACGGCGCGTGGAATGGCAATCCTGGGTTGACTGTAGAGTGTCAAAGTTGGCGCGTCGAAATGTGGTCGGGCCGTTCCCATGGCGCATGTAGGATCGCGGGGGATCGCGGTTTCAGACGTAGACACGCAGCGGTTGTACGTCGGCAGTGTCGGCGGTAAAAAATTAAATGACTTGGTTTAATTGCATAAAAGAATGAATCGTTAGCGAACGCGTATCGTTGCTGATGCAGCCTATTATTTTATGTTAGGAACATACAGGATGGCAAGAGGATAAACAAAAGGAAAACAAAAAACATGGTGAAGAGTTTCTTTGTACAAAAATCGAGAACATTCTGCAACCCAGTTCTGTTATTGAATATTTTACACTCATTTGCTTTTTAATTCGCTTCCAGGATCATGAATTAAATTCCTATTTTTATGGTATGGATCCCGTAGGTTTCAAATAATTGACTCGGCTTCATAAAGGGATAAAAATTTTAACACCACTTCATTTGACCACTCCATAGTGAAAGTACTACGGCACTGACAGTATAACGCGCATAGCCGCGTCGTTGGAGCGGTATGCACGTGCTGCGCGCCAGCGTCCGAGCTCCTTTGAACCGTGTTGATTTACCGACATATGACGGGACTCTCCGCGCCGACCGAAGATCGCCAAGCCTGCCCTATCCGACGGCGCGTGAACTGGCAAGTTTGGCGCGAGAACTGCCACTCCACGCGCCGTTGAATCCCGGCTTTACACTACAGCTTGTTCATAGCGCTACTCAGTCGCACCTATACATAATTTGTTAAATCACCTGGCATGGCATGTGGAAAGTCCCACAAAAATGATCTGTCTTTTTGAGAATCTTATTTTTTAGTTATAAGTAATACCCTATAAAAATTTCAAATTGCCTTAAATACCTTTTTATATTTTTTTGGAATATATTTTTGCACGCGCCTGGCAATGTTAAAACCCCGACAAAATCGTCTGGCTTATTATTTTTTTTAATTCTTTAAACTTTAAACTACAACCTATAAAAATTGCATATTGCCTCAAATATATTTTGGAAAAAAATTATAATATTTTTAAAAATATAGGGGTTGATTTAGCCCCGCTATTCACCAGCCAGGTCTGCAGTTCAGTATTGGGGTATAATAGGAGAGGTATATGACAAGTTTTTAGCTTGCCTCAAATACCTACCCAAAAATTGGTGCCAGCTCTCGGGCTATTACCATTTAACTTTACAAGATACATGCATTTGTATGGATTTTTATTTTTTGTCAAAGTGTACCAAATTACAATTTTTATTAGGTTCCAACTCTAGACGGTGAGTCTAGAAGAGAGATCGATGAGTATAGATATCTCTTTCACGCACAAGCGCACGAATAATGACCTTCCGACTCATATCGACATTTGATGTGCGACTGGGGGGATGTTTGGCCCATCTATCCGATTGGTCCAGCTGCTCACAAAGAGTATTGAAATAGTTCCATGTATAAAAATCAAGACTGAGAATATAAATACATTTGCATTATCTTTTTGAGAGCTTTAAAGCGTCTGGCCGCCGACGGAAAGTGTCTGGCAGTATTGATTATTAATTTTTAACTAAATTCTCTAAAACATACTTTAAAATCATCACTGAATCTTCGGAAAAAGTCAATACTATTTTTACTTACCTCATACATTTGGTTTCTGAGAAAATAGGAAATGTCTGGAGGTCCTGTGATCTTGGGTCTGTCTTGAACGTTGCCTTCACTCCGATTTTGACCAAATTTGGTATACGGGTTTTTTTGAGGTGTTGATCACGAATCTGAAAACAATTTTTTTCGGAAACGTTTCGTTTCCAAGATATTTATCATCAAAGTTGAAAATCAAACTCACCCTATTTTCACTATTCCTCCTTGTTTTTGCACATAATTTTTGATTTATGCACTAAATTGGTATACAATATTTCATAAACACCTTTTAAAACTTGTTTTTATATTTATTATACACCTTTTTTCCATTTAATTGCAAACCTCCAATTTCAAACGCCGCTTACGCCGCAACCATGTATACACTAGGGATTTTATCAGCAAATATGGCGGCGGCCTTTGACTTCACAATTTAATGCAAAAAGGTGAAAATAAATTTAAAAAAAAAACAAATTTTCATAAGGTGTTTATGAAATATTGTGTCCCAATTTAGTGCAAAAATGATAAATTGTGTGCAAAAAAAGGGGGAATATAGTGAAAATAAGGTTAGTTTGATTTTCAACTTTGATGAAGAATATCTCGAACACATCCCAAAAATCCCCCGTATACCAAATTTGGTCAAAATCGGAGTGGAGGCAACTTTCGAGACAATTACCGGATTTTGAACTATATGAAATAAACACGGTCACTAAATCGAACTATATTTGGTCAACGAACGAACAAACGAATTGGTATATTAATTGGTTTAGACAAGGTATCAAATTAAACAGATCTTATAATTTATTTTAGTTTTGACAAATATTGTTTTTTCCGGTAGACATTTTTGGCATGTGTCATTTTTTATAGATGCTCTTTGACATGGTTCATTTTAGACAAATATATCCTTTTTTAAAGTACGCTATTTTTGACCGATGTATCTTCTGATTTATGTGATTTTGGAACGACGATTCTATGAGGGATCTTGTGTTTGCTAATTGCCATTTTCTAAATGTGTTATTTTTAACAGATGCTATTTAACACAGTTTATTTTGACGTAAATCATTTTGACAACGGTTATTTTTAATGCATCTAGATTTGACAGATGTAATGCTTTCAAATATTGTTAAGAGGTGTTGTTTTGTCTTTAAAATGAGCGTTTTTACATTTAGGTTCTATTCTTTATCATTCATATTTTTTATATTTTGGCTACTTTGCAGACTTTGGCCTTAATTTGTATTTTTTTGAATTATTATTTATTTTAGGTTTGGTTTATATTGCCATCGTTCTTTGGCTGGATATTTATGTATCAATTATATTTAGGGGCAAGGGTTATATCCTTATATAATAATTAATCATTATCACAAATTATAAACACATTTAAGACGTTAAAAATTATTGTTTACGGGTAGTTTATTAGTGCCACGAGTAAGCTATTTTGTTATCAGAATAAATAAAAAACACTTATACTGAAATTGCAGAACAGTAATGTTTCTAATGTTTAGAATATTTTAAATAGGTTAGAGTGTCAGAAAAATAAATTAAACTAAATTAATATAATTTTAAAATAAATCTGCGGTGTATTATGTAATATTTTACGTACCAATTTTAAGTTATTTTAAAGTTTTAAACAAGAAAAAAAGATTTACTGCTATTGCAGAAGAGGATTCTATTTTTATGCGATTGCTGAAACAATCTCCGTTCTCTTGGACAGTTTAATTTTATTAGCTCCCTGCTTTGATGCTAGCTTGTCGATTTGTCAAAACCATAACATTGAAGACATTTTTTATGGGCTTAGAATTTTAAAACTGTAGCTTTATAATATTTGTACTAATATGCATCATATGCGCACGTTACACTATTCAAACTGCTTTCTCGGCAAGTTCAACATTAAACGACTCTTAAATAATTTTATTTTACCTCAAACATCAACAGATTTTTCCACAAAAAAAAGTATAAAAAAGGTGGCGGCATTAATCGAAAATACTAAATCGGCGCGGAGGCAGTGTTCGCCGGATTTAAAGCGGCCCGCCGTGTTTCAAGATGCTCTTTCTGGTTGGCCAAAATTCCGGCAGTTTTGTCATAAAGTAAGGTAATTGAATTTTTCGTAGTAATTCAATCAGTTATTAGATAATTGAATTAATTTTTAAGTAATTCAATTACTTTATAGGTAATGGGATTACTTTCTAAGTCAGTGGCGCAGCCAGGGAGGGGCAGGGGGCCCGGGCAAGCTATCAAATTTTGTAAAAGAAAATTTAATTACATATTAAAATAAAAAAAACATTATGCAGATCCAGACTTAGCAGTTATACAGTACAATTCTTTAAATATAATTTAAATACATAGATCTTATGTTTAATGTGTTAGCAACATCGAAAAAATATTCGACTCAGGAACACATCTCTACCTGAAACATCTGAGGCCATTACTTTACTTACAAGTCTGAGGAATCCTTAGTTCGTATTATCGTTACTTTGCCTTAAAACAATATACGCTTTCACCTTACCTTTAAGCACATTTCTACAAACGAAAAATTTAGATCTCCCCAGTGGTCTTGACTTTGCTGCACTTGTTATAAAGCAATTGGAAGAGGTAAGGTCCGACATTGAAAGTCAATTTGCAAATATCTTTAAAGAGGCTACTGATATTCTTAAAGAACCTGGTATTAAAATTAAAATGCAAGACTACCGGCACGGCAAACGTATAGGCTTCAAGTGCCAACAGATTCGACAGAGAACTATTTTGGAGCCTCAATTTTTATACCGTTTTTGGACAGTTTATTATCAAATTTAAAAGAACGATTTTCTACACATAAAAAACCAATTAGCTGTTTCAAGGTACTAATACCGCCAGAGAGTTCAAATGAAAAACTTCGTGAGTTTTTATAGCACTGCACAAATTTTATGCCAATAAGGGCTTTTTTAAAACGTTTGCTAATGATTCTATTCTAAAGGCATAATTTATTTTATGGAACCAAAAGTTTTCTGTTTCCTCTACGACATTAAATGTAATTAACCTTTATTATTAGTGCGATATAACTATATTCCCTGATATAAAAAAAACTTCTTCAGATTTTTATAACTTTACCAGTTACTACAAGTACCCCCGAAAGGTCTTTATAAATTTAAAACTTTTAAAGACGTATCGTCTGCCTCAAAGTATACCGTGTTAGCTCTTGCCTTCATTTATGGATTATACCTGCCGACAGGAATAAAACTGCCTATCGGTAGGTATTAAAGGACAGAACATTAGGGACGGACTCTAATAATATAAAGATCTATAATTTATTGTTTATTTAGGTAAGTATAATCTTAATATTACATTAAGAAATTAAATATATGCAAAGTTTTAATAAATTTATAACTGCATTATCTATACATAATTACATTTTTAATCAAAATATCTAAATCTAATTCTGTTTCACTATTAGAGTCATCATTGGGATTAATTACAATAGGATTTATGTTGCTTTGGATAAAAATGTAAGAGTCCTTAATTTTTATAATGTGCTGTAGTGAATTTTTCCAGCTCTCAACTGGTATGTTAGTAATAACATTTTTTATCAAATTTATAACACTGGGACTTAAAGTAGGTGTAACATTTTCTGCTCTGATCTTTAATTTTACTTGGTTCCACAAATGCTTTATGGGGTTAAACATACAGTAATACGGAGGAAGCCGTAAGACAGTATGCCCAGCCTGTTCAGCCAAATTATCACATACATATTGTTTTTTAATTGCATATGAATTTAGGACTACCAAAAGATGCGTTTTTTTTGTAACTAAATTCAAAATAAACATAATTTCCTAACAAATATTCCTGGATTTCAGTTTTTGAACTTTATGAAGCTGGTGTTTTTTGTAGCAGACGGCTGTGGTAGCTTGCGTTATCCATGACAATAACACTGTTGTTTGGAATATTTTTCAAAAGATAATTTTTAAACCAGTTTTCAAAAAGTTCTTCACTTGTATCTTCATGATAATCCAAGCTAGAACCCTTAATATTCTTTGCAGGCAAGAGCCAGCAGTTTGGGTCAAATCCGTCTTCTGAACCAGCGTGTATTATGGTAATGCGTGTTCCTTTATTTGAAGGTGACAGTTCTGATTTTTTTTTTTGAATCAACCCATCCTTTGGATACTGTGTCGTGTGTATCGAACCATGTTTCATCAAGGTAAATTATGGATCTGTTTTCTAACCTATATATTTTAATTGCTTGAAGGTAATGAAATCTCCAAGTGCGTAATCTCTGCGATTCCATTACCACTTGTCTTTTGTCTATTTCGCGGTATTAAAATCCCATTTTACAAACAACTCTATGGAGGGTGGCACGGCTAATATTTATATTGGTTTCGTCTTCCACTATCTTCTTTTTCAGTTTATCCAAGATAGGAATAACTCCGCTTTCATAAAGACAATATATTTTCCTTCTTATTAGGTCCTGATCACTATTGTCTATACGGTGAGATTGAAAATTACTACGTTTTTTTCTTTTGTTCAATTCTTCACTAATAATAATATCCCTTATCGATGATATTGGAGTTTTTGTAAGTAGACAGGTTTCTTTTAAAGCTTCCTGTTTAATTAGACCTCTACCGATTAAAGTTTCATACACATTTTTCGCAACCTGTTTTGCATTTAATGACAAATGATTTCGACGCGACATAGTTATATTCTCGTAAAACAACTTTTTCGTAACGCACACTAGAAACGGTTATTCAACACTGCCACTAAAATATAAGCCAAAATATTTCTATGCCTAATGGTTAATTCTCAAGAAATACCTGGCCCACCCCTGCCCTTATGAACAAATGGGTTTACCCAATAACAATAGGTAATAAAATCGTTAAAGGTTTATTGGGGTATGGTCCTTCAAAAGCCATAACGATATACTTTGAGACAGACTATACCTCCGAAATACGACTGGGCAAGATAGGCTCAATGGTTTAGCTCAATTGTTCATTTAGCAGAAAATGGAGGTATCTTCCGAAGAAGTTTTAAACGAACTGGCAAAAAAAAGAAGACCTAATATTATGCTTTAGTTTTTTTTTGTTAGCAAGTAGTATTTGTTTTTTATTTTTATAGTAACGAAAAAATTTGGTTCCTAGTTTTATTATAAGTACTTTAATTATTTTATTAAGTTATATTTAAAATATGATGTACTGTATTTAATATAACAAAATTATTAGTTTTTGTTGCTAAATTTGTCCCACATCTGGTTAGAAAATAGCAAAATTTTGGGCGCCCCCCCCCCAAACAGATTTTCTGGCTACGCCGGTGTTCTAAGTTATTGAATTACAAATGGGATTCTTGAAAATCAATTAACCATTAAGTTTACATTATCCTATTAATTTATAATTTAAATATAATTACCTTTTCTGGAAAGTAATTGAATTTAACTAATCCAATTATTGAGGAGTAATTGGATTACTTAATTATTTTGGAATAATTTTTTGTTCACGACAAATAAGTCCGGCGTAAGAAAAAAAAATATTAGGACATGTATAAATCATAATCTGCGTATAATTTCGAAATAATGCAACACTCGCTCATACACAGGGAATGTAAATTTTTTATTTTTTACAATATTGTTATAAAGAAATAGCTGGACAAATGAATTCTGACACAGAAAATTATTATTTCCCAAATTAATTATCAAAATGATGACGAAAAAATATTGTAACTAACTCGGGCATTAATTGGCGGTCAATGGCCTCAACCTTTATTAATAATATCCTTGTTCGTTTAATACCCATTAATAATAGTGGAACGGTTAATTGATGCACCAAAACCTTATATTTTTAAGTTGATCTAAAAAAGCTCTACGAATTAAAATAAAGTTTATTTAGTAAAACGCTAAAATAAAACCAAAGTAAAAAACGTTAATTTTTACTTTTGTCCAAAAAATTTCACAGTTGAGCTAAAAGTAAGTTATGAAAAATGAGTTGTTTTTTTATGTAAATTATATAAAACTCTTTGGTTATTTCGTTTTTAACCAACCGACCGACAGTTAGCACTGGAGGTTAGTACCAATACCAATATTAACTTAAATATTAGTGTGAAGAGAAAAGTCTTAAAGATACTTAAATAGAACCTTCTTAACCAGGGAACTTACCCATCTCTGAGTAAAACACAGTTATATTAGATGCAATTTATAATGTTTTATAGTATAGGATGCTCATTTTTACAAATGTGGGCGAAAAGGATTTTTTTGTAATTTAAAATCATACACCTGACGTTTTTGCTTTTTTGTATGACTTATATTAACCAAAAATGGCATGTCAGCTAATATGCCTAAATTAGTAAAATCTGTTTATATTCTATATATCTGTTATAGGTCTTATAGGACGTTTCGAGTTCTGGGCGGGTGAGTCAGTTTTCCTTCTTTCCCTTCTTTCTATTTCTTTTTACTATGATACAATTTGGAGATTATGATGATGGCACACCCGAAAGTAAACTACTCCGGAGGTAAAATATATAGCTAAAATTATACGTGATCATACATTGAAGGAGTTTTCACTACCCCGACCTAATCAACACATGTCATTTTAAATCAAAAAAGTAGTGAGTGTGAACAGCAAAGAAAAGGCGATAACGTTAAAGAATCAACTGAATTTGTAAAAATAAAAACTAATCACAACACTCTAAGAGGTGAAATAAAAGGAAAACAAGATATTCATTTTAACAAACCAAATTCGCTAGCAAAAATATTTGGTTTTGAAAATCGAAAATTACCCTAATAAAATCATATTTTCAGACTATCCTATAAATATATAAGCAAGGTTAATGCAGTATGCTGTGAATGTAATTTGGTGACAAGCTCGTACAGTAACAAAAAACCTTCACATATTTTGAACATGTTTTATCCAGTGGTGCCATAAAATTGTTGTAACTCCTACGAATGTAATTTATTTACCAATCAATACGAGATATTTGGATGAGGTTATTATAAAAATAGTAGACTAAGATGCAAATCTAGTCAATTTCAATAAAGAGCTTATAACTGTCAGAGTGCACCTTAGACGACAGCAACAGTGATGGTGTTACTATATAATTGTTTTTTATCATCTACAATAAATACGCAGAAAAGGAAAGAAAAAATTAGTGCCTATAAGAACTTGAAACAGTTAACACCTCAGAATACCTTATTTCTAGAATCGTTGGGATTTTAAGTGTTTCTAAAATAATAGCAGTTATCATTATCAATATTGGAAACGCCAATAAAAGAAAACGGTGTTGTAAATTTTGATGCAGATTAAAATTACACTCCAGAATTAGAAGAATACTTTTAGTTTGTTTTTGTAGTAGTAGTAGTAGTAGTAGTAGTAGTAGTAATAGTAGTGGTAGTAGTGAAGAAAGACAATCAATATTTTAAATATCGGGAAACGAATTTGTAGTGACCATTTAATTACTAGTAAAGAATATCACACCTATCTTCCTTACGCCAATTACAAGTTTAAACAAGTTAGATGAAATAAGAATTCCTATTTAAACACAAGATATTTACACATTTCTTGCAGAAAGTTTTCTTGAGATTGAAGGAGTAGTTCTTGATGGAAGCAAGAAACCTAGCGAGACAATTAAATTGGTAAATAACGCTTTTGTTTGATGAAATTCAATATGAACTGGGAGGTGTTGTTGATCGCGTGAAAAATCCTCTTATAACGTCATTACTAAAAGGTTACGTCAGTTTTACCGAACAAGACTGTCAACGTTATTCAAATGCTGGTTGGAATCAACTGGAGACACCAAACGTTCTATTAAAAGATGGCTATTTTAACGTTTGTATTCCATTAAAAATGCCAATGGGAGTATTTTAAGATTTAAGAAAAATTATTGTTAATATTCGTCAAGAATTGGTACTTATAAGAAGCTTCCCAGACACCAAAGCAGATGAAAAACCCAACATTCGTGTTGATAAAATTTCTTGGAAAATCGAACACATAAAAGTTGACGATGAGACCAAGCTTAAATTATTAAATTATGTTGAACATGAACGCGACTTGACAATTGCTTTGCGGGGATGGGAACTGCATGAGTACCCCCAGTTACAACAAACAATGCAACATACATGGAACGTCAAATCTATAAATCAACTGGAAAAACCTTGTTTTATTATTTTTGGATTACAAACTAAACGAAAGAATCAGCTGTTAAACGTTAAGTCGTTTTGATCACTGCAATCTAAACAATTTTAAAGCGTATCTCAACTCTGGACATTCGATTGGAGTTTGAAACCAGTACAAATATACCAGCAGATACGTGTGCGAATTATTTAATTTTACACGATAAAAAGGTTAAATACAATCCACTGACCAGTATTGTAAAAACATAAGTTTAATCATATCATTAACCCCACTATTACCACCACCACAAATTTTTTGTCACCGCTAGTATAAATAATTATGCATAAACCGGTCAAATGCATACGTTCAAAAATATACGAGAAGAAAAATAATGCTTGATGTTGACATTCAAGGTTTCCAATACGGTAATGTGTTGCCGTTTCAGTGTAAAGAAATTGCCATTTTAAACTAGTGAAATGGTACAGTAAGTTTATTAAGATGCCAATGAATATAAAAGCCTGTAAGGCCAAAATAAAAAATCATATCAAATATACTACAAATCACGTTAATGGTTTGTCCTGGCACACTAGTGGTGATGACAATTTAAACTAAGAAAGAAATTTTGGACTTTTTAATTCGTTTCATTGGATTGACACAAATGGATGTACTAGTTAGGGGTAAAGAGAAAAACTCTGGTTGGAAAAGTTTTTAAAGGGTTTTAATGTCATAGTAGGCTTGAAGAAGATTGTTGTTGTCCACCCCTTGGGAATTTAAAAAATATATTTAAAAAATAGTTTAAGATGTGCGTTGAAAAATATATTTAATATCCATCATTCGTATTAATATTGTAAAAGTAAATAATAAAAATAACAAAATAAAATACATAAAACAATTTTTAAATATTTCATTATAACACAAAATTATTAATTTCCTGATCATTGGTCGTTTTTGTTTTTTCGATTCCTCCTGCACTTCGTCCTCGCTATCCGTAAAAATATCCTGAACTGCCAATTTCCGCTTACCAGTGTTGCTGCTGCTGCTGGCAGGCGATTCAAGGAAAAGATTCTTTGTTGCAGCAGGAGCAGCGATTGCCTTGTCTTTCTCCTCATCCAAAAGATTATGTTTGAACCGTTTGACAATCTTTTCCAATATTTTAAATTCTTCGTTATTGTCTAATTTCGTCCTCATATACCTCACTGGCAATTTTTGGGTCCATTTTAAGAAGAAAACTTCATATGAACCTATTCCTAAACGTCCTAAGTTTTAAGATACAAGGTGGTAAAATTTTCAAAAATAAATCATTTATTATTAATATCAGTAATACCACTATAATTATTTTAATACAATTTGGCATACATGTACTATGTATTCAGAGGCTTTTTTTAGTGTACAACATTTTTTTTATTTTCACCAGTGGCGTTCGTACGGAATTTGACCTGCCTATTTTGGCAGATATTAATGGTATGTCACTGATTTCTCTTAAAATAAAAAATATTTTTGTTATCCTCATTTATTTATAAGCAAAGTTAATCACTTGATTTTTTTCAATCCGATGCACGGTTTTCGCTTAAAAAATTAAAACCATTTTTCATAAATCATAACAATATAGGTAAACAATATCACCATGCAGAGAAATATCTAAATTTAATTTTTCTAGGTGAAAACCGTGCGTCGGACTAAAAAAAATCAAGAGATCAAAACTGTTCATAATTTTTACCCTCTTTACCCTTATTCGCCACCCCTTTTGTATCTACCTAGCTGCCAGCACGCGCGGGAACATAATTAACAATACTAAATGAACATGTTTTACGGGAGAAACTCCATATTACTGATGACGATGATTTTTCGGCTTCAGCTCTGTCTATTGAGGAAGACAAAAACCTTGTCATATTCCAAAACTACATCTCTCACATGATGTCTGCAACAATAAAAAACTTTGAATACATTGGAAAAATTTCGTGAGTCGGTTATACTGTCAGTTAATTATAATATAACAAGGAAATATTATAAAAAAATGTGCTTTAAATATTTATTCTATGCTAAAATAAAAACCAATATATTAAACAATAATATACTTACTGAAAAAGCTGCTTGCAGACCACGAACAACAAAGCTCACAGGGTCTTCAGTGAAGACAACAATTTTGATTGGGGGAGTTGCAAATGCCATAATTAGTTTTTAATTTTTGTACTAGTTATTTTAAATAACATTAGAATCGAATCGAAGAATTCAATTGACTTATCCACTAAAACCAGAATCTTTAAATACAAAATCAAATGCAAAATCAGCAAAATTTTGTTTCTTCTAGTTGAAAATTAACACTGATAAAGCAGCATTTTTAAGGTTAATAAGGTTATCCGTCTCAGATTACGCGCATTTTTAAACACTGATAAAACAGCAGTTTTAGGGTCAATAAGGTTATTCAACTCAGATTACGCGCATTATAAATACCCAACGGTGTGTGATTATTAGTCAAATTCAACTATTTTGTCTCTCAAGTAAGTACCTATATATTTAATACTTAGTTTGTAAGAAAAAAAAGTGTAAGTTTATAAGAAAAAAAAATCATGCAAGTGTTAATTTATAAGAAAGTGTTAGCTTCCGCGCCTGGTGATAGAAGGTGTACAATAGCAGACAAGATGCCACAAAAAACAACGAACGGCATTAATTTAATATTATTATTATTACTATTATTATTATTATTTTGCTGTCGTTGAGCTGCGTCGACCTCCTGTACACTGACTTGAAGGTTAACCGTTTATTACTTTCCGCGCCTGTCGATAGAAGGTGTATAATAGCAGACAAGACGCCACAAAAAACAACGAACGGCATTTATTTAATATTATTATTATTTTTCTGTCGTTGAGCGTCACCGTCTCGTACACTGATTTGAAGGTTAATCGTTTATGGTTGTGATGATAATAATAATGATAATAATTAGTTTGTAAAAAGCAAATAAATATATTTTTACAAAGGGTTTTATTCTCTTTTTCTTTTAGGTTATTTAAAAATTGGAAAAAATAAACACAGGCACACAAACAATGGATGGTAACAACAGTAGCAGCAGCAACAATTATAACAATCTTGATCAGTTGTCTACCGAGACAATTAGAAAAATTGGAAGTAATTAACTTAAAACAAAAGAAGAATAATTTTAAAAAAAGGTCTAAAAAAATAAAAAATGTATCAATAGCTTTAATAAAGTTAAGTCTAACTTGGCAATTTTAAAAAACTATTTACAAAAATTTAAATTTTGTTTAAACACAAGCAAAAATGTAGCAAAACGTCAACTCATATGGTACCATAAAAGACCCTAAGGAATTTCTTGAAAAGGCATTTGGAATTTTTTCATTAAAAACAAAAAGGAATTAAAAAATACTTTAATTAAAGTTAACGTGGCATTTTCTGGTCTTTTCATAAAACCCCAAAGTTTGGAGGCATCAGTAAAACATTTTCACACAAGAAATAACATAATTTTCCGCACCACAGACATGACTGAATGGTACAGATTATACGTTTTTGATACAATTTTTTAAAAAATGGAAGAATTTCAGGAGAGAGATTCCGGCTGAAGCTTATGTGAAATATGGTATCTAAAAATCAATTTTAATATATATAATCCTAATAGTGCAGGTTAATCTACTTATGTAGATATATCTAAATTAATTCGAAAAACAAAGAGTGTCATTAACATTAAAAATGATGATATCTTTTTTTTCTTTGGTCAGTTGTATGTGCTCTCTATCCAGCTGCTAGCAATAAAAATGTTAGTCGCACCTTATCTGATCCCCATTTCAGTCGAGTCTTGAAATTCAAGGGAATTCGATAGATAGATACTTGAGACATAAAATAGTTGAATCTCTCTCTTATCACTATTTTTCTTTGGTTATTTCTTCTTTTTTTTCAAGTTTTTTGCTTTTGTTTTGTATAAATGGAACAATATTTTTACCGATTTTAACCGTTTTAAAAATCTAACCATCCACAAAACGTTAGACAAATTTCAACACAAATGATGTTTTATTTAGGATCGAATTCAAGTAACATATACTAGGGAGAAAAAACCATATCAACAGGTTGGTCCTAATCTATGCTATTTATGCTATCAGAAAGTAAACCCTGATAGGCTTTGGTTAAAAAAAAATTGCCCACTATGGCGTGAATGCCATCGAAAAAAGTATCAGCAATTAAAACAATACATTAAAAAGGGGTATCATTGATATTTTCGGAAACCACAATTCTTTTATGAAATAAAAGGTGATCTATTCCAATCTACTCTAAATAATCCCATCATCCATTGTATTTCAAGCAATTTTGCATTGGGAACCGGCTTTGCAAAAATTCTAAAGCAACACGTGACGATTCCATACATGCCCAATACCAACGCGCGCATAGTTAAAACACACACCCAAAGAGTTCTATAATATCTTATAACCCAAGAAAAGTATTATCACAAGCCAACAAAATCGTCCTTTCTTGAAGCTCTTGATGCCTTAGAAAAACAACTATCGGAAGACCGTCCACCAGTTGTATTCCTTCCAAGAATTGGAGCGGGCCTGGACAGATTAGAATGGATATGGATCAAGACCCACCTCATCAGACTAGCAAATAAACTGATTTTTTTTTATTGTTTATGTTTTTTTTACCTGCTGCTGCTGCAAATATATGTATAAGTAAATTAAATTGTGTATTTGATTTTTAGTATAGTATAATTCGTCGTTGAGCATGGATCAACTAATTTTGTTTCTTAACGATTCAAAATCAATTGAAAAATATACTACCAAATTTAAAAGTTTTCCCCTATATTGTTTTCTTAACTATGTTAAACCAATAAAACTGTTAAATATTTTGGGAAAGCTTCAATTCGAATACAGATCAAGCACTGAACTGCAACTTAATCTACCATGCTTTGTACACTACAATCAACCACATATGGGCACACATATTGATGGACTTCCACCTTTCCAAAGTGAAGGTAAGACTATGCATCAAAAATTGTAATGCATAAAATTTACCACTAATTGTAATATCCAGGCTTAGCGTTTAAACAGCGCGCCCTTATTTTGGGGCGTGTTAAATTATTTATCTTTAGCGCACATGCGTTAAAATTATATTCTCCGATATTTGGTCTGGATGTTAAGCCGCTCTCTCTGCAAAAGGCTTCTGAAGCGACTAGTCGAAATGTAAAGTAAAGTAATGTAATAAGTGTTATTCGTTTTATCTGTGATACTGGTTTAAACCAAACAACTGTAATGTCCCAAATTAGGAATAAATAAAGACAATTTAAAAGTGTTAAGACTTTCATTGTGTAAGAATATTACATTGGCGACGAGGAGAAAACTGAAATTGCATGGAAGCGGAATCATTGTTGAATTCAAGAAACACGTGACCACGTTGGCTGTTATAAAAAATGGCGTTGGAGTCGAAAATGGCAACACCCAGATTTTTTGAATACAACGAAGGTATAGACGACTGGGAAATCTATGCCGAACGTCTAAAGCAGCATTTCATTGTAAATCAAGTAGCGGACGACAAAATTAAGGTTGCTGTTTTGTTGAGCTCCGTTGGGCAAACGACGTATAAACTGCTAAAAAACTTATCATACCCAAGTCAGCCGGCCGAAAAAAATTTGATGAACTTTGTGCTTTACTTAACGCTCAGAATGCCGTGCAAAAAAGTGTTTGGCGAGAACGCATTAAATTCTACCAAATGACGCAAGGAACTTCAACAATCTCAGAATGGTATGCTAACATTAGAGAAGCAGCCACCACTTGTGAGTTTGGAAGTCAATTAATAAATATTCTCAGGGACAAGTTCGTGACAGGTTTAATTCCCGGAAAAGTCCAGGATCGACTCTGTGAAGAAGATTCCAGTAAAGAGTTCAAAGACTTGTATTCCTTGGCCTTGAAGACCGAAAACTCCATGAAAGAAGTCCAATTCGTTGGTAGACAAAATTCAAGATTCCCGCCAAGAAACCAGGAAGTACGCTTTTCGAGAGCTCCGCCTACCAAACCGATCGATAGAAGGTCAACCACGGCGCAAACTCCGGCTTCACGCTAGTGATGTAAATTTCCGTATCCTTTTGATATTCGGATTATACGTATTCGGAATCAAGAGAGATTCGGATTCAATATGTGAATACGTATCCATAAGAAGTCCTTATAACATAGGCAACCGTAAATATAGAGCGCGGAGTCGCGCACAGCTGATACCGGACGGCGGCGGGCGAATAGAGGAAAGGATACGAATTCAAAGACAGTTACAAGTAATCAACAGGGTTGGCGCAGCTGCTTCAAATTCCGCTTTATGTTACAAAAAATTTCTCTATTTTCGCTATGCCTATCAAAATGTTTGTTCTGTTAAAAAAATATATAAAATAAACTAAACGGCGATGAGGTAAATAATAGGTTGCGGTTAAAAATATATAACAGTATACTTAATTTTATTATTTTATTAATAGTTATAGCAAGGCAACATAGAAACAAATATTCGTTTCAACATAGGAACAAAGAATATAAAACAACAGCTCTGCAAGTCAAATGTAAAAAATATAACTTTCCTAGGTAACCTTTTTTTCCTTCCCTGCATTTTTAATTTATAAGTTTATAAGTCTTATTAAAAGTAACGCGGATAAAGTTGATTCTATTTTTTTTGTTTTATTATCTAGCATATAAAAGAAAGTTCGCGCAACATTTACGTTTCCGTGAGGGAGTGACGAAATTATTAGCGCTTATTTTTTCGCATTAAAAAATAAGTATTTATTTAAAAAAAATAAGTTTTTTACGTATGCCCAAAGTGCTTTAATTAAGGGCAGCGCCATCCAGGGACAAATGGAAAAATCTTTATGACAGCTCGTAACCACCTCGTAACGATTACGGATCCGATTTCACGCAACTCGGCGTGGAAAACCACTACCCAAACCGAACATGGCCGTCCACAGCTAAATCAGAATTTTCAAGGTAATGCTAAATTTTATAAAAAATGTAACAATTGCAATAAAAATCATAAAGGTTATTGTAATTTTAAGAAAATTAAATGTGGAATTTGTCATAAATTTGGGCATCTGACCGAAAAATGTTTTAAAAATAAAAATCGCCATGTAAATAATAAATACATAAACATGGTGGACGATGACCTCGAACAGGTTGAAAATTTTGACAGCTCTTTAGAGGAAAAAGAAATTGCCCCAATTTTTGACATGTTTTATGCAAATTCCAGTAGTTCCATTACTAAAAATGATTTTAATTTGAAAATTTTTGTTGATGACATACCTATTAAATTTTTGTGTGATAGTGGTAGCGCAATTTCTGCAATAAATTGTAGTACATTTCAAAAATATTTTCAAAATTATATACTTGACAAAGATCAAACCTTATTAAGGACTTATAAAGGAGATGTTTTTGAACCAGAAGGTTATTTTATTGCAAATTTAAATTTTAAAAATAAATTTAAACAAAATAAAATTTATGTTGTAAATACTAGTGGTGACAATATACTTGGTAGAGACTGGATTTCTAATTTTGAAATAAAAATTGATTTTATTAACAATATTTCTATGAATAGGGAGATAGATAAAATAATTTTAAAATATCCAGCCTTGTTTCGTGAAAAGTTGGGCAAATACAAGCATACTAAAATTAACCTCGAATATGATAAAGATAGCAAACCAATTTTTTGTAAGTGTAGGTCTGTTCCAGTGGCATTTCAGGCAGCAGTTAATGAAGAACTTAAAAAACTTGAAAACGAGGGGGTAATATCTCCTATCGAGCATAGTGACTGGGCCACACCTATTGTACCGGTGATGAAGAGTGATCAGTCTATACGCATCTGCGGCGATTATAAAACAACTATTAATAAAATTTTAACACCCGTTCATTACCCATTGCCAAATATTAATGATGTTTTTTCTAGGTTTAGCAATGCACAATATTTCTCCAAAATTGACTTAAAATCAGCTTACAATCAAATCAAGTGACAGATGATACAGCAAAACTGCTTGCATGGACAACTCCCCGAGGAATTTTTAGGGTAAACAGGGTACCATTTGGAATTACCCTGCGACTAGCTTGTTTCAAAAGATTATAGAACAAACACTTCAAGGACTTGAAGGAGGGTAAGCTTTTTGGATGATATTGTAGTTTCAGGAAAAACAAAAGAAAGTCACAATGAAAATTTGGATAAGGTTTTTGAAAGACTGCAAAAGCAGGTTTTACTTTAAAAAGGGAAAAGTGTTCTTTCTTTGAAAAAGAAATTGTTTATAGGCTACAAAATAAGTAACAAAGGCATAAAAAAGTTGAAAATAAAGTTAAGGCTATTTTAGAAGCCGAAAGACCCATTGATATTTCCGAAACACGTAGTTTTATTGGGTTAGTAAATTATTATGCCAAATTTATCCCTGGCCTAGCTTCTATTTTATATCCAATTTATAACCTATTAAAAAAGGATAAAAAATTTTATTGGTCCAATGAATGTGAGCAAAGTTTTCAGGAAATAAAAAAAATAATAGCGGAAGATATAACCTTGGCTCATTTTGATCAAAATCTTCCTATCGTAGTAACTACTGACGCCAGCACAAAAGGTTTAAGTGCGGTACTTAGCCACATAATTAATGGTCAAGAAAAAATTGTCACATGCGCCTCTAGAACTCTGTCCCCAGCAGAAAAAAATTACTCAGTTACATGCCTCGAAGCATGTGCTATAAATTTTGCTTTAAATAAATTTTTTCCTTATTTAGCTTCACCAGCGAAACAATTTGTTATAAGAACGGACCATAAGCCTCTTGTTTCAATTCTAGGTGAACATAAGGGTATACCTCAAATGGCGATTAACAGATTGCAGAGATGGGCCGCTTTTATGTCTATGTTTAATTATAAAATAGAATATATAAAAGGTAAAAATAACCCCTTTGCAGATTATCTGTCCAGAAAACCCATGAGAATTCAGGATAACGAGCATCTTGATGGTTTGTATATAAACTTCACAGACACCTTAGAGTCTTGGCCCATAACAACGAACAAATTAGGATGGAAACAGAAAGAGATGAGGAACTCCAAGAAGTAATTAAATTCATGAAAACAAAAAAATGGCCCAAACAAGCAGGTACCAACATTGAACATTTTTATAATCGTAAAGATAACCTTAATTATGAAAATGGGGTCACAGAATCATAATTCCAAAAAACGTCAGAAAAATAATACTTTCAGAATTGCATTCAGCACATTTTGGCATATCAAAAACAAAATCTTTGGCCAGATCATATGTGTATTGGCCAAATATCGACAAAGATATTGAAAACTTAATTAAAGATTGTGAACCATGTCAATTAAATCGACAAAATCTCTCAAAATCAAAATTAACACCATGGCCAATATGTAACGCACCCTTTGAGGGGGTTCATACTGATTTTTTCGGACCTTTTCATGGTAGAATGTTTTTTATAATGGTAGACTCATTTTCCAAGTGGGTGGAAGTTTTTCAAATGTCTAAGACTACATCAGAAGCAACTATGGATGTTTTGCGACAAATTTTCGCCAGGTTTTCAATACCCCAAACTGTGGTAAGTGACAATGGACCACAATTTACATCGAGCATTATGCACCATTTTTTTAAAATGAATGGTATCAAACATGTCACGATTTCACCATATCATAGCCAGTCAAATGGAGCAGCTGAAAACACAGTTAAATTAATGAAAAACAAATTGAAGACTGCCCTCACTGATCAAAAAAATAAAATCATTAATATCGATACTATTTTATCAAAATTACTTTTCACTTACAGAACATCACCCCACACAACAACAGGTAAAAGTCCCTTTAAAATCATATATGGAAGGAAACCTAGAACCAGTGGCGGTTCCTCCATAGGAGCACAGGAGCACGTGCACCCCCAAAAAAATTTAAAATAAAAATTATTTTTCATCGTGCATTATCCGGAACTCCCTAATTTATTGTACGCTAATACAAAACATAGTGTATTAGCTCCCTAACGACGAACTGACTGAGCCGAAAGGATCCGATTACGGCCGTTCGACGTTCGACGCCAATCGTCCGATCGCACGTGCGCTTATGTAGGCGTGGTTTATGCAATTTCTATGGAAGATTATGCCAGCGGGCGGAGGGGGCATGCGTTATTAATAGGAAGAGGCGCACACTTTTTATGTGCTCCATATAACCATTTGGTGCTGTTACTGCGACAATTTAGGGTGCGTTTCAGTTCTTTCACTAAAAATGGTCCGTTTTACGGTGAAATATTTGCAAAACAATTTTAACTCTTTGAGTTTAGAACAAAAAATTGAATTTAAATGTGCTGAAGACCTAGACCTGAAATTTCCCCCCACACAGACCACCAAATGTAAGTCTAGGGAGTTTAATAGAAAATTCAAAATGAAAATTTATGAAAGAATGATTGGATTTGTGGATGTGATACAACTAACCGATTGTTTTGTTTTTCGTGCTTGTTGTTCAGTCGCGAAACGCGCAGAACCTACCTGCCAAAACATGAGAATACTCAGGCTCATATTATCGCTCAGTTGGATTACAGCTTTGGGAAAGTTGATTTAAGGCAGCAGTTAGATAGTGCATATAGGCGCAGTGTTCAACAACAACGAACAAGTTAGAAAGAACAGATATGTACTCTCAAAAGTAATTGACTGTATAAAATTTTGTGGAGCTTTCGAGTTAGCCCTTCGTGGTCATGAGACGAAAAAGAAGATTCATCAAATCCCGGTATTTTTAGAGGATTAATAAATTTTACTGCCGAGTTGGATATAGCCCTTAAAGACCACTTCGAAAAATCTCAAAAATAACTTTTGGGCGTGACATCCTATAAAAATCTTGCCTCTGGTATGTTGACCTCCAGTTGTTTTGTATTTTTGTGTTTTACGTCTAGTGCACCCCATAAATACTTACCACGAGCCGCCACTGTCTAGAACACGATTGTCTATGTTGAGAGAAGAAATCCCAGACACAGTGGAAAAAGGAAACCATAAATGTCAAAAGAAACTACTAAAAGCTCAAGACACCCAAAAAAGTAAGGTAAAGGCGCCAAATATTGCCACCTTAACGTTTGCTTGTGAATAAATCAATACTTTTATTAATAAGGAATACAAATTTAGGTACGCGTAAAGAAAGGCATTGTTTATCTCATATATTTTAATTATCTCAAAAACTAAATAGAAAAGAAGATATTGTACGTGTTTGTTAAAGTTAAGAATGGCAATTTAGGATCACAGCTCACCTATTATTGCCACCCTATGTCAATATTAGGAACTAACAAAGAACATAAGAATTAACAAATTTTCTGAAAAAACTATAACTTAAGAACATTCAGGACAAATAAACTTTTCTTTGTCATCCTTAGTTAGGCCTACGCAGGCCTCGTGAACATATTGACAGCAAACTTACGGCGCATATCTTCTTTGGTGCTAGTGTTACAAAGGAAACAAAACCACGATTCTTTCACCGATTTTTTTTTTTGTACTGTTCGTTGCTTTTCTGTCAACTTTCCCGTGAATTCAATTTTGGTTTTGATGCGAACAAATCTTTGGTAACTTCCCGGGCTTTACTGTTTTAAAGCTGGCTTCCTTTTTATGGGTACTTTAATTTCGGTAATCAGCAAACCTGTATCTTTAAACGAATTGTCTAAGCACTTAGAGTCTAGAATTGAAGACATAATCTGAATAGAACTCGCATTAAATTTGTGGTTTCCATTGTTAACTGTATTGTCTTTTTGTTTATGTTTAAATGCGTTAGTGGAATTTCATCTTCATCCTGCTCTTATAGGTCCTCAAGTACCGATGTCAAATTTCTTGATTAGTTTCTTGTTTTGGTTAAACTTTGTTAACATGGCTGGTTTTTCTTCAAACTCATCACGGGTTCATCTTCATTAGAGATATCGTCAAGTGAATCATCGTAAAATCTATAATCGATAAAGATTCGCTATCTGGGAAGAAACAGAACCTTCTTTTTTGAATCAGTTTTCTTTGGCATTTGATATCCGCTTGTGCTCATCTTGTTTGTATCTACAGGCGTAATCAATTGCTAGAACTTCTAACGACATCTAATGCATCTTGGAAATTATTCTGGTTTGCCGCCTTCTCTGGGGTAATCAAACTTGGTGAAAAAAGCAGCTTCAGGTATAGCTTCTGGTCTAAATGGATATATTCCGGTGGCTGTAAAACCGGATATAATGTTTGAGGGTGTCATTGAACCCAAACGGGAGTAAAAATTTCTCCAAACCTCATTTTTGTAATGGCCTTGCCAGAGTTTATTTTTAAAAAATTTGGGAAACTTCTTGATCCCAAAACGTCTCGCTTCAAACACGGCATCCATTGGTTGCAATTCTGTGATGTATTGCTTGGTAGACAAAAAAAGTTATGCCCATGCGGTCAGCTGCATCAACTATGAAATATCAAGATGACTTTTCGCCCCATCAAATATTGTAGGGAGGGCCAGGGGTTTTGAATGAAAGAAAAATGCTCGAGCCATAAAACAAATGCTTCACATGTCATACTACCTTTATTTGTTACAATAACTTTTGCGCCAGGGGGCAAGTGATCAGACCATTCAGGCTTTAATCTTTGACCTTTAAAAAAACACAAAGGGTGGTACAGATTGACCAAGGGCATTACCACAACCTACAATTGGCACGTTTTCTCCGTGCTCGGGTGCGGTTAAATGTACCTTGCCCCCTTTTAGCTAAAACAATTTGTTGCTTATGGATTGTCAATCTGCACCCTTTTTTTGTCCATATTATATATGTTACCAGGTTTGTCAAATAACGTTAGTTTTGGATGGTTTCCCTCAACATGAAAGTAGTCATCAACGATAGCTTTCATTTTAGACAAAAATAACCAAAGCCATTTTCTACCCCTATTCGACACTTTAGAAAACGGATTAGATATCTGTTTATTGTACGTGAAAAAAAACACTTTTCATTAAAATCTTGCTTGTTATAGGCATTCCTACTTCAGCTAATCTGTGAATTCTTCTGGCAAGGTCATTTTCTTGAGCTGCAGACAATACCGGAGACCTTCCAAAAACTTTTTTTTGGGATTTTGTGTTCTATGATGGAACCCAGCGTTGAACGCGGTTTTGTATTGCTTGGCAGGACTTTTATGGACATTCCATTCGCTATGGCTTGCAACGCCGAGCGTAGATCTTCTTCTGACCACTGAGCTCGTTTTCCTGGCATTCTGCAAAAAAAGTTTAATATTTATTTCCCCAATATTGCCATAGCTTCCTTATATTGCCACTGGCAATATTAGGAACAAATGAAGTACCGAAAAAAAACTTAACCTAGAAACCCAGTTGAAATAATTGATGCAATTCTAAAAAAAGAACCACTGAAGTGTACTTACCTGTACTTAATAACAAAAAAAACAAAAATGTTAGTTTAGATTGCGTGGGGTCAACGTGAAAAATAAATTTGCTTATAACACGGACAAGAAAAACAAACGACGTGCTCCTAAAGTCTGACTTTAAGCAAAGACTAAAACCGCCGAATAGAAAAAAATTGCTGACAAATCAAAGGGACCTGCTACTGCTGCCCTTACATGCAGCGTCGATACTAGCTGAGTAACGAGGGGGGACCATAATTAGGAACAATGGCAATATTTAGGCCCACCTTACTATGGAGGAAGAAAAAAATTTTTAAGGTTGGAGAAAAAGTAGTCATCAGAAAATATCCAACCAACCTGTAACATGGGAAAAGGCGGTAATTTTTAAAAGAATTGGTAAAACAACATTTTATGTAAAAATGAAGAAGGTAATATTATTAAAAGACACACTAATCAAAAAATTTAAAAAACTGAATCGGAATTGCCAGTGAACATTTCTATTGACCCAAATACAACAATTAAAAATAACAAACGATTAGCTCCCAATTTTAGTACTAAAAATTTGTCTAATGATTTTTTTTTTTAAACCTACCTTGCAACAACAAAATTGTGCATCCACAAACACAAATCTTTGAATCTTCTGAGCATAACGACTCAGAAATCGTTGAAAGTCTTGTTTTACCTTCACCTGTAAATATTTCTAACAACCTGTCGACAGTGATAACTCGCTTAGTATTTCTTTCCACAACTCTGACGAACAACCCCATGATGTAGCGTTGGATGGCAAGTGCGAACAAAGGACGGAGGGGGAAAAGAGCAGCCCGACGGGCCCCCCTCAACCTCCGACATAACCCATCAGAAAAAAAAGGGGCAGTCTCAGGCTTCACCAGATTTGGGTAGGCAAAGCGCTGTACCCAAATTACCTAAACGCTTTCTTACATAAGAAACTAAGTAATAATGACAAAAATGTAATTTTATTTAAAAAAAAACATTGTCAATTGTTTGCACTTTTCAGTCCAGTTTATTGTTTTAAATATTTGAAATTGTTTAATCATTTAAAATAAAATGAAAACATTTTAAACTTGTAAAGTACAGTAGTAAAATTATTATTAATGTTAAGCTTACAAAAGTAGGAACTGTTGTAAAGAAAATTTAAAATGATCTTTTTTAAAGTTGTGTATGTACATTTTATGTAAGGGAAATAATGAGTTTTTTTTGAACAACCTTACAGCAATTTTAAAGGAAGGGTGTAATATCCATTAGCGTTTAAACAGCGCCCTTTTTTGGGGCGTGTTAAATTTTATCTTTAGCGCACATGCGTTAAAATTATATTCTCCGATATTTGGTCTGGATGTTAAGCCGCTCTCTCTGCAAAAGGCTTCTGAAGCGACTAGTCGAAATGTAAAGTAAAAATTAATAAGTGTTATTCGTTTTTATCTGTGATACTGGTTTAAACCAAACAACTGTAATGTCCCAAATTAGGAATAAATAAAGACAATTTAAAAGTGTTAAGACTTTCATTGTGTAAAATATTCTAATAAATGTTTTACTTGTTTTATTTTCTTCTCAACAACAACAACGACAATATCAACAAAAATATTTATTATCATCTTAATTGTTTTTTACTATTCGAAAAAGAAAAAAAATAAAAACTTAAAATCCTAAAACAGAAAGGTCTTTTGCGCCTGCGCCACTATAAGGCCTTTTCGGTCAACCCTCTGGTCTGTTACGTCATTGACCTTTTGCAAATCAGGGGATGAAAAATTTACTTCTTTTACCCCCCTCGCACCGAAGGGATGATGCCATCGGAAGTGCCAAAAAGGGCACTATTGATTGATCCCCCGGGGTCTCTACTTCTACCAAATTTATCTGCTGTATATAGACAATTTCCACCCAGTTCTTTGATTTTCTTTCAAAAAGATCGACACTATTATTCCCAGTTTCCATTGGGCAAAGTAATCGTCCTTGGAGATTTTAATGTTTATAAGGCTGGCTGGGTTCACAAAAACTGAAAACAATGCAGAACAGCCGAAAATTTCGCAATAAATTCGCTCACCAATTTAATTTTGGAACCTACCTATTTTCTAGGGTTCCTACCCATAATTTAACCCTCTAGATCTCTTTTCAGGCATCAGAAACTGCCTCCTTGGTCGCTCAGATCATGGTTTGGTCACCGTATCATACTTTACTCATTCTGAGGCCACTGAACTCATGCCCCACGAATCTGGCCCCCTACCCTTGAGATCCTATTTGCTTTTCTCTCACGATCCTTCCGAAATATGTAAACAAATTAGAGACAGAAAACCATTCAACTAGGCATTGAGACCTATATTCCCCATCTCAAAAGTACCCCATAACTTCAAATCACAAACCGTGGTTATCTAAATCCTTTAAAGGAAAAGAACTTTTTAAACAATTTGCTGCAAATTCTCTCGATCCTTCCCGGGAATCTTCCTTTCCAACAGTTGCCCCTGTTGCTCAAAAAAGTCCGATAAAATTTTTTTGAGTCAAACGGGCCCCCAAATTCTTTCTTCTCTTAATACAAAAAATCGTCTGGGCGGATGGGAAACCCGCAATCGTTTAAAAAAAAGATCCCGAGTTCCGGAAAAACTGCACTTGTGAACCTGCCCCCCAAAAAAGGATGCAAGACTCCCCCTTCTAATTAAGACTCCTTTTTTTTTGTTTTTTTGAAAAAAAATTTGGGAAAAATTATTTTTTTCCCAAATTTTAAAATATCTAAAAAAAAACAAGGTCTTACATGACAGAAAAATTTTTGGATTCCCTCAAAAAAGATCCACACGTCTTCTTTCCAACTGGAACAAGTTTCTTAATTTTTGAAAAACCCAGATCGTTCTTTACATTTCCAAAGCTTTCGATCGGTCTGGCATGATGGGTTTTTAAAGAACTTCTTTTTACGATCCCACCAAGCGGGTCTTTGGGTCTGTTTTCCCTTTCAATCGACGTATATCAGTTATTGTAGATGATCCTCCAGTACCAAATTAATGCGGGGGTTTTCCCAAGGCTCATCTGGCCCCCTCTTTTCCCCCCACATTAATGGATCTTCCCCACAATCAATCCCATTCATATTTTGCAGATTCCCCCTTTACGCTAACATTAAAATTTTTAAAAAAAGTCAATAAGCCTGGTTTGGGAAAACCCAATAGGTCAATGCGGTTTCTTTCCAAAAACCTCCAAAGTTGCCGGACATCCGTTACATATGAGCGGAAGTTCTGAGAACACGAGTCGTTTTTTAAATTTTTCGGGGGTTTCTTTTTTTAAAAAAACCTCAACTGGCACAAAACATTAATCCAACCTCAGCAGCTTCAAAAAAGGGTTTCGACCGAAAAAATTTTTTTTTCCAATCTTTACTCTTATTGTCCCAAATCAGACCCTCTTTAAAAAAAATTGTTCTCATGTCTGGGGAAGGGGTCTCAAACTTACATATCGGTATTTTCGGCTTCTGCTCAGAGGAAGGGGCCCCAAATAATTCCCCTTTTGGCGCTCGCAAAAAGCAACACGTAGTGAAACATGCACCCTTTTTCAGTTCAACTAGGAAGGCCCCAACTTCCCGCTTTTTTTTCCCTTTCCCCGTCCTGGGTTCCCGACTATGGAACCTGCTGGAAGTTTTTTTTTCCCCCCCTCCCCAAAAAATTTGCCCCGTTTTTAAAAACTCCCTCCCCCCAAATTTTGACACCCGTTAAATTTAATATTCTTATTATTTTTTTTTTTTTTAAAAATTTTTGATTTTTTTTTTACTAAATTAAACCGGGTTTTTGCCCATTTATTTATATTTTTACCGTTTTTGTGTATACCCCGTTCCTGAAATACATACATAACAAATAAAAACCCCCAAAAAAATTTCCCAAAAGGTAAAAAGGAAAAAAAAAATTAAAATTCTTTTTTCTTCTTCTGAAAGTCTACTTAGTGGTTTATTTTTTTAAAGGCAATTTACCCCAGCATTGAACAATTTAACATAATATATACTTTTAAGTATTATTTTTTTTTAAATCAAAAAAGGGCCAAAACAACCGTAAAACTACCGTTCCCTAATAGAACTCTATAATTTTAAACCAGCTTTTTGTTTTCTTCTAAATATTGCAAGTATCAAAAACAAAAGGAAAAAAAAAAATAATCTATAGTATTTGTTTCTGGGGTTTTTTTCCCCTGGTTTTAAATTAAATTTGTTAACATTACGCATCAAGCAAAATGCCCAATTATTTTAAAAATTAATTACTTTTCCAATTACTCTTCAAAGTAGTAAATTACGATTACCAATTACTAACATGTTTCACATATTTCAATTATCAATTAAAACTGAATTTTTTTCAAATACACTTTTTAAAAAATTTCCCTTTTTTAATTAATTCTCTTTTGGAATTGCATTCCGTAATATAATTGAACTACCGTTTTTCAATTATCAATTAAAATGAATTTTTTAGCAAATACACTATTTAAATTCCCCATTTAATTAATTCTCTTTTGATAATTGAATTACCATAATATAATTGAACTACCGTTATGTCTTTAAAATTTTCCCATTATACAGGGTATTCAAAAAAGTCAATACTTCGGTACGTCCCCAGGATCAAAAAAAGCAAAAAAATTTATATATTTTGGGTCCGAAAGGGCCCTTTGTTATCGATATGGGGGTTTAAAATTTTTTTTTATATTTTTGTATTTTTTTTTAATGTTTTGCTGAACATAATTTAAAACAATAATTTTTTTGAAAATTAAAATACATATCGTTTAATTTCATTTTTTTTAATTTTTTTTTAAAAAAATTTTATAAAAAAAAGATCGTGTCATGCGTGGGATTTTTTTTTAAACAACGCAGCCGGTTTCAAAAAGGGTCTTTCTGTCTGACCGAAATTCCCCCAATTTTTTCCCTA